>CAIGQZ010032134.1:2655829-2692272 GCA_903798205.1 Danio tinwini
ATATATATATCAGTGTTTCCCCTACCATTACATAAGGGGCGCCCCGCCCTCCCAATGGCTGTACCCACCCCCCTTTAAGTCACATTAATTGTATTATATATAGCGCCATATCACAACTTTTTTTAATAAACAAGCTAAATAGCCGTATGTAATATCTTATTTACACAACAGCATGTCATTTCTGTTCTGCGCTCGTGTCACTGCAGCTAAAATATATGCAGATGCAGACATCCCAAGTCTCTCAAAAGTTCTGGGAGTCTCCCGCAAATGCATAAAGACTCCCGGATGCCCGCAAACGAATAATAATCTCCCGGAAATCGCGCGTCTCCCGTCTGTCTCCCCAAATATGTCCCGCATCCTTCCCCGCTCTTCAGATACGTCGCGCACATCCCATGCTGTGATGCGAGCTGAGCCATCTCCTCTATCTACCCTGCTGAAAAAAACTGCTTAAACCAGCCTAAGCTTGTTGGCTGGTTGACCAGCCTGGTTTTAGAGGGGTTTTGGCCATTTCCAGGCTGGTTTCCAGCCATTTCCAGCCTGGTCTTAGCTGGTCAGGCTAGAAAATGACCAGCTTAAACCAGCTAAAACCAGCTTGACCAGCTTGGGTTAAGCTGGACATAGCTGGTTTTGGCTGGTCAAGCTGGTTTTAGCTGGTCAACTCCCAGCCTGACCAGCTAAGACCAGGCTGGAAATGGCTGGAAACGAGCCTGGAAATGGCCAAAACCCCTCTAAAACCAGGCTGGTTGACCAGCTAAAACCAGCCATCCAGCTTAAGCTGGTTTAAGCTGGAATTTTCAGCAGGGTAGTGTTTAGTTATGACCTTTCCCGGAAGCTCTGTGTGTCTTCCACAAATTCATACCGGCTCCGTGATCTCCCAAAATTAATTAAAATACCCAGAAATCAGGGAGACGAGAGTGAATGAGCAAGTGAACAGATCGCAAGAGGCACAGTGATGGTCTAAACATTACATTTGATAGTTTAAATGAATGGAGCAGTAAAGATATTGCGAGTGCAAATTCATTACTTGCAGAACAATCTCATCTGTTCATGAGTCTGAATGAGCTCTCATGCTAATCTGCACTTTAGTAAATGTGGTATATCTTTGGTTGTTGTTGTTTCAAGTATTTCACATGTAGCATATTTGTGTCTTTTAGAAAATTCTGAAATCCATCCAAGTGACTTTCAGCACTGGCGACAAGATGACAATCGGAAATGAGAAAGGACCAAATGAAAAAGTTTACACATTTGACGACAGTTACAAAATAGGTGATGTAAGACTGAGGGTGAATAATGGAGAATTAGAAATGACTGAAAGTTTGGAACTTGAGTTTGATGGAGAGAAATGTTTTTCATATAAATGCGGCCTACTGGGTGGTGCTGTGAGTGTTGATGTGAAGTCAGGAATCGGTTATTTAATTGGGGGCAGATTTGAAGACGGGGCAATTCTTGCACTGTGTGTATTATTCTCTTAGATCCATCAGTACATAAATGCATAAATCTACTACACACACAGGCTTTTCGCAGGTTTCACCAAGTCAAATTTACAACCTTTTTAAGACCATTGTGAATTCAGTTTTCAGACTTCTACAGGGCTAAATGCTAAGATTTTTGCTTGCTTGTTAATAGTTTAATTGAGATGGTTTATTGATGATTGTATGGGTGTTGGCCTGACTGAGTAGTTTAACATGGACATAAGAAATAAAAGCCTGTACATAAAGTGACGAGTGACAACACAAAATTAAATACAAGAAAGAAAAGGCAATGAACATTAAACAGAGATGCAGTTGGATGTTGAGTTGTATGTACAGATATGCTGTAAATATACAGGTTATAAGGTGCTGTGTACAAGTGCGTATGAGAAAGTATTGCACGTTTATTTCACAGTAGGGGAATATTTAACTGTTCATGAGGTAGATGGCCTGAGGAAAGAAACTTTTCCTGTGTCTGTCTGTTTTTGTGCTTGGTGCTCTGTAGCGCTGACCAGACGGTAACAGTAACACTATTCCTTCTCCTTATCACTATTCCTTCTCGCCGGTTTCCACTACTGACTTTTTTTGTGTTTAACAACCTGTTGAATTTGATACAAATGCCTTCCTTTCTTTTCTCTGTCCCACTTCTCTTGCCATTTTTGATTTATTCTTACCCATATTAGACTTTTTACTTCTGCTTTGCTAACCCTTATTTGCATTTCTATATTTTCTTTAGTTAACGCTCTTTTTGCTAATCTGTCAGCCATTTCATTTCCCTTAATCCCATTATGACCTGGAACCCATATAAATGTCACCACCCTTCCCTGATTTGTTATTTTTGTTATACAATGGATAACTGGATGTCGACTTTTTGAAGTAAATGACCTTAGACTTGCAAGAGCTGATGCAGAGTCTGAACATACCAAGATTGTCTTGCCCTGTTATTTCTACCCATCTTAATGCTACTAACATAGCTAGCATCTCCACTGTGTAAACTTTAACATAATCAGATGTCCTTCTATTTATTCCTTTATGTTTTTCCGGTATGACAACCCCCAATCCAGACACTCCGTTTTCTGTGTTCTTTGCTCCATCTGTATATATCTGTGTGTACTCTTTGTATTTTTCTTCAACCCTTTGGTTAAATATTCTTTCCAGATTGATGCTATCCCTCGCCACAATCTTTTACTCTAACACAAACCAGTGTACCTCTGGCCACACTTAGCCTCCACGGAGCAATTTCTGGATAGATGAAAGTAAAACTTATTCTCAGATTGAACACGTTTAATTCCTTTGCCACCATGTTTCCACACCGACCAAAATTCTCCTTTTGACTTTTCCCATTTTCCCAACGAAAATACATCCCCCAAGCACAAGCATAGATATATACACTAGATATCACATAGGGACCCTGCGCATGCGTCAATAGCGCCGCCACATTGGTACAGTGCTCCTAGGACAAACGTCATTCAACCGCACTAGTCAAGACAGTGTGCCAATGTGAAGATGCTGGACTTTAGCGCTGTGTACGGGTGTAGTAACGAGCAAACAAAGAAAACAAAGCACAGTCATCACATTTCACAGGTAAGATTTCGTTTTTTATGTTTTTGTATGTTATGAACGTTTGTGCTTAACAAGTAACGTTATTGATGATAATACAGTCTCTTACTGCAGTGACCATAAGTAGCACCAACTCGCACTCAATTCTAAGCTTATGCTAGTTTTGTTGAATAAAATAAGCAAACAATGTTATGAAATATGACAAGAAGGTGGTGTGGTGGTGTGTTTCAGGACATGGATTAGATCATATTAAACAGGGAAGGAGGGTAATGCATTTCCATGCACACAAACACTCGCTCTTTGTCAGGAATGCCCGTGCGGTCACATCAATGTAGAAAAGTGATGTAAAATTATAATATTTCGTAATTTTTACAAATATTTGCATACGAACCACTGGGGAAAACTCCCGATCATAGATGTATGTGTATATACTTATTTCTCTGGCTGTTGATGGCTACAGTCCTCCACTTCACCTTGGTCCTGCATTCATTTCAAAGGAGCGCTACCCTGTACTAAAATGGCGGCTCTAATGACGCATTCCTTCTAATAGACAACAGTAGGGTAGGCGACATCTAATGTATATATCTATGAAGCACAAGAAACAATTATAATGTGCCGGACTTTTATTTTGGTCGACTATATAACGTCATAAGACATGCGCCGCGCTCCTGCGTCTGTTGTGATTCGGCTGTAGAGTTTTAAGCACAGAACGCGTTTTAATCGATACAAATCGTTCAATCACTCATACGCGCTTTATAAACGACGCGACAGTGTTTTTCCTTCTTCTGTCTGTAACGCTGGGATGCTTAATCCAAGTTTAACACACGTTATTCTGTGTGAGGAAAACCACATCCTTACGAATAACAATAAACGAGCGGCCAACTTCGTGAGTCAGTCTTGACATAAACACTAATTTGTCAGTGATGAGGAGCAGTAATGGAGAATAAAGACGTTCAGAAAGGCTGAATTAAATGACTAAAACGCTTAAGAGAATGAGGGTTTGTTTTGAAGCGCGCTGGCGACACCTGCTGGTCACAACAGCACAGAAAAACGATGACGGGGGACAACTTTTACAAACAAACCTCATATGTTTAATGTAAGTGTTGATATTACAAGTCAATTAAACTGAAAGGTTACTCAAAAATGACCAAATAGCATGTTGTTTGCTTCTGTTAATCGTTTTCATCTCAAACAGGGAAAAGACCCGATGAAAGGCCTGTGAAATCCACATTTTTCTATAGCGATGGCGTTTATTAAACAGGAGCGTGAAGATATTAAGACTGAAGACATATGCATAGTGAAAATGGAGGATATAGAGGAACATACAGGTAAGTTTTCAATTCATTTTAGGGAAATTGAGTAAATATTACACTAATCTACCAATACTACACTAGTGTCAAGTGCACTTCAAAGGGTCAGACTTGAAAATTGAGCATTTTACAGGTTGTTCATTAAATAGGGGGAATAATAAAAGCTAACTAAGCTTTATCATTTACAACTGAAATGCAATTAAAGTTCCATCACTTTGTTTGTCTCACCTTGTGAATGGTTATTGTCGTGTTTGTTGAGCCCCACGTTGGGGCCATTTGTCGTGCTCCACGTTGGTTGTCATTTGTCGGTATTGACGACCTTGTCATCAATGAGGACTGGAGGTTTTTGGATACCAGAAATATAGACTTTATTCTTACATAATAAAGCCTGAGAAAGTGCAGAGCATTCTGAAGTCTCTCCTGGACAATTTCCTTTCCCCACTTTCTAAAGTCTCTGTGCTTTTACAATACAATTTATAAAGGTTCTTTGACCCACCCCTTGGTGTCTCTTTTAAACTTCTGACCATCATTGGAGATGATGATCTTCCTGTTATATTTGGCCCTCAGCCCACTAGCTCATGTCAACGTAAGCAACTCTTTTGACAACAGAGATGGCCTTCATAGATGCAACTTATGCAAAAGAACGAAGCGGTTACATATATCGTCATGATAGCAAAATAACCTCATAATATATTAATCTCCTGAATACTTCTCGCATATAACTTCATATGCTTATTTAACATATATAATCAGTACTTTACATATTCAGAATCAGTCAGCTCAGAATCTTACACACAGACATACCACAAAGTATTCTTACCCGCTGGCATGTTTGACCCTTAAAAGAATAAACTGCTTTCACACTGAGAGAATAAAATCTTAAAATCTTCTTCATTATTTGCAGAGATGTATAGTAACGAAGTAGAACTACTTCACTACTGTACTTAAGCACTAAAAGGTTGTATCTGTACTCTACTGGAGTATTGGTTTTCTTCTCCTACTTCTACTTTTACTTCAGTACATATATTTCGATGAGCTTAATACTTTTCCTCCAGTAGATTTTTTTATGTGTTGCATAGTTACTCCTTACAATTATAAAAATGTCACGAATCAATCATTCATTGATCAGACGATCAAAGAAGACTTTGCATTGAGAGCACTTTAGTTTGTTTTAGACATGGAAAACCCAGAAATTTCAACTGTTCGTGTCTATGAGGAAAAAGACCACCCGTGACCCTATTTAGAACCAATGTTTGCATTTGTCGGAGTGAAAGACAGTTCATATAGAATGAAGTGCATACTCTACCATCGGATTTGAAGAAACATGTCAAGTTAAAGATAATATAATACACAAAACAGCAGTTTGAGCTATCTATAAGAGCTAGATAAGTTAACTACCGTTAGCTACCCGCGGTTCATATCATGCTGCAATGTTCACATAACGTTAACTGTCTATCATAAAGGCTGTCACGCTGAATGGTGTTTTTGACTTATCATATATATATAACGCAATACTTGTACTTTTACTTTCAGTACTTGAGTAGTACATTTTTAAATAAACTACTTGCAATACTTAAGTACCAAAAATGTTGAATACTTTAGTACTTCCACTTAAGTATTGTGCTTAAAGAGCACTTCAACTTCTACTCAAGTCACTTTTTTGATAGAGCACTTGTACTTTTACTTAAGTCTGGCTCTCTAGTACTTTATACATCTCTGGTTATTTGGTGATGTACTCGCTGTCTTTAGGATCTGCATCAGGTAAACATCAGAGACGTTCACTGTCTTGACCAGACAAACTATAAAGAACATTGTGTCAAACTGTGCCATGTTTTTAAAATTCTTACGCATTGTTTTCTAGGGGGATAACATCACATCATTGTAGATTAAGGGTGCTTTCACACCTAGACTTTTGTTCCAGAACCTGGCGCGTTTGCCCAGTTAGCCCGGTTCATTTGGCATATGTGAACAGGGCAATCGCGCTTCGGATCCGCGCCAAAGCAATCGCTCCGAGACCGCCTGAATGAGGTGGTCTCGGCTCGATTGAAACGAACCGTGGAGCAGATCGATTGTAGTGAGAAAGCGATACGATCCGAGCCCGGCTATATCACAGTCTTTTATGAATATGTAATAGGCGAGAATTATGAGTAGCGTGGGAGGTCATTCCAGACATCCCAAGTCTCCCGGAAGCTCCGGGAGTCTCCCGCAAATGCACAGAGACTCCCTGATGCCCGCAAACGAGTGATAATCTCCCGGAAATCGCGTGTCTCCTCCCCGGTCCTCAAAATACGTTGCGCACCTTTATCATCACCCCTCCCCACCGCATCCCTCATCGCTCTTCAGACATGTCGTGCGCACCCTGTCAAACACCTCCAAACCACCCCCGAAAGCTTAGCGGGACTCTTCAAAATAAACCGTGAAACTCTGACCAATGTGAGGAGCGTTTACTCACACGTGACTTGTTTTAGCTGTTTTGGTCCGTTTAGAAACTTTGCCGTCTGAAAGCGAACCGCACCAAGAACAAAGAGCAACAATGGAACAATTTTAATCCCTGTTTCAGAACAAATGAATCGATTCACTGATGTGAAAGCACCCTAATACATATAATTATTTATTTCCTGTGTGTGCGTATAGTACAGGGGTCACCAATCTCGTTCCTGGAGGTCCGCTGCTCGGCAGGGTTTAGCTCCAACTTGCCTCAACACACCTACCTGGGTGTTTCAAGTATGCCTAGTAAGACCTTGATTAGCTTGTTCAGGTGTGTTTGATTAGGGTTGGAGCTAAAATCTGCAGGACACTGGACCTCAAGGAGCAAGTTTGGTGATCCCTGGTATATTATATATGTCCACCTATGAAATAGTTTTTGTTTTTCTAAATAAACATTCATTCATTCGTTTTCCTTTGACTTAGTCCCTTTATCAGGGATCACCACAGCAGAAAGAACCCTTTTAAGTAAACATAATGGGTTTTATAACTAATTTCAAATAACTTTTTTTAGTCTTTGTCATGATGACAGCACAATATTTTACTGGATATTTTGGAAGAAACTAGTATTAAACTTAAAGGGTTAACTAGGTTAATTAGGCAGGTCATTGGACAACAGAGGTTTGTTCTGTAAACCATAAAAAAAGAAAATGATTAACCCATAAGAACCCAGACCTATTTCTCCAGACCAAAATGGACCATTTATAATGTGTCTGCAGCTGTGTAGTTATTCTTTTGTGCCTATTTAAAATGGGCACGTCTTATGTTGTCGTTCCCCTGACTTGTTACATGCACAAGCTACGATTCTCTGTAAACCAATAGCATTCAGCAGTGAGTAGCACTCTTTTGGTACTGTATTGTTGTGTTAGAAGATATCCTTAGGAAAGGATCATAAAAGGTGGTACAGTATGGGTCACTACTTTGGTTTATCTGACAATGGAAATGTGTACTGTACAAAACCGTACATAGGCTATAGATCTGTATTGTTGGTTAAGTGCTTTACACATGTTTTTGGATTTTTTGCCTTTATTAGATAGGACAGTATTGAGATGGGAAGCGAAGTTGGAGAGAGAGAAGTAGGGAAATGACCTCGAGCCGGGATTCGAACTCGGGACGCCCTGACCTGCAACTGTATAATATGTTGGTGCGCTAACCACTAGGCTATTGCGCCAACAAGTGATTTACACATTTTAAGGGGAATGTACTCATCCAACACCAGTGTGCAGCATCCACCTGGATGATGCGATAGCAGCCATATTGGATCAGACCACACGCCAGCTGATTGGTGGAGAGGAGACAGTGTGATGAAGCCAATTATGATATGGGGAGGGTTAGCAGGCCATGATGGACAGCGGGCGGGGTTAAACCCCTACTCTTTTTCGAAGGACATTCTGGGATTTTTAACAATCTATTTTTTGGTCAGGACCTCAGTTTAACGTCTCATCAGGGCTCACTGAGCAGTATAGAGTCCCCATCAATATACTGGGGTGTTAGGACCCACACAGATCGCAACATATGGCCGGCCTGACTTCTTTATCTTTAGAGGTGCCCAAAGAAGTGCTGCAGGGATCGGTATTAGGGCCTATATTATTCTCTATCTACATTAATAACTTGTGCGACAACCTTCCAAATGCCTTTTATCACCTGTACGCTGATGATACAGTGATTTATTGTTGCTCTTCTTCACTTTCTCAGGCCATACAATTTTTACAGTCGGCTTTTAAAGGTGCAGTATGTAAGCGATCCACGCTCTACTAGTAATTACAGTAATCTACCAGTAATTACAGACCTATCAGTATATTACCTATAGTACCAAAGATTGCAGAAAAACTGATAGCCACACAAATTATAAATGACTTAAATAATAGTTCCTTTGCTTTAGATCCATTGCTGTTTGGCTTCAGAGCAAATTACTCAAGTGAGATGGCAAATTGCTACTTCACTGAAAAAGTCAAGTCTTTATTAGATAATGGGGGGCCGTTGGGGCTGTGTTTCTTGACTTGAGGAAGGCCTTTGATACTGTAAATCATAGAATTCTTATGTACAAATTAGCAGATTTTAATTTCTCCCCACAAACTTTAAAATGGATAGAATCATACCTGTCTGGTCGCACACAGTGTGTTAATATACAGAATTACAAATCTGCCCCATTAGGTATGTCCACTGGTGTCCCACAAGGATCTATTTTGGGCCCTTTACTTTTTACTTTATATATCAATGATCTTCCATCCATTTGTCCTAATAATAATAATATACAAATGTATGCGAATGACACTGTTATATTTATTCATAGTAGTAGTGTGTTGCAAGTCGCAAACAAACTTACAGAATCGCTGGTACATCTTTCAGCCTGGTTAGAACAGTGCTGTTTACAGTTGAACATCTCTAAAACAGTGTGTATGTTCTTTTCTAAGAATAAAAGGGTTAAGTGAAGTACCAGATGTATTTGTATCAGGGAAAAGATTACAAGTTGTATCTGAGGACAAGTACCTTGGTGTTTTGATAGATTCAAAACTCGTTTAAGTTACAGGTTGAAAAGGTTTGTAACCGGGTCAGATTCAGTTTAGCAAATTTTAGATTTATAAGTGATCAGATGTCCTGCAAGGCTGCCCTAATCTATTATCACTCCATGATTATCTCTCATAAACATAACCTGCTTAGTTGGGAAAATTTAATTAAATATGTACATATTTGTTTAATGTTTAAGACCCTACAAACCCAACTTCACCACTAAATCAGTTTGTGAAAGTTAGATCGACTGCTCACCGAACTACTAGAGGTGGTGAAAGAGGGGATTGTATTATTCCTCTCAAAAAAAGTAAATTCAGCCAGTCGGTATTTTCAGTTAAAGCCACTAGGGAATGGAACACCATCCCACCAACAATAAGATGGCTTTTTTGTCCTTTTCTGCTGCCATCAATCTGTTTTTATTTATTTTTTTTTGCTTTTTTAATTGTATTTTATATATGATAGTGTACTTTGTTATTTTGCTGTGCTTCTATTTTAGGTGTGACTTTTTAACACTCTGTAAGGAGTTTACAGATGAAAAATAGCCATTCTTGGCTAATTCTGGCACATTTTACAGTAATGTTTATTAAAGGGCACCTATGGTGAAAAATCTACTTTTCAAGCTGTTTGGACAGACATATGTGTAGGTATAGTGTATAGAGCGTCATATTGGGGTGATATAAACACACCCAGTGCTTTTTTTTAAATTTAACAACATAAAAACGGTGGACCAATTGGAGCGGTTTTGAGATCGACCGCAACTTGACGTAGGAGTGCGGTCCCCCTGCCCACCAATATTGATTGACAGGTGGCCATTACCATCTCCTCAGTATGTTGTTTCACGTCCGCCATTTTCAGCGTGTGAGTCAAAGCGACGTCACCAAAGAAACACCCTTGCTCTATTTTTAGATGTAAGGCTCATTGGGCTCAACATTCACCTCTCCTCGCCGCCAGTGTTTGTGAGTTTTGGTGAGTTTGCATACATGTGTACTTTTCATTGTGTCTTCCTTAAACTTCAGCGGTTTGCATTTCCCGCGGTCACAGAAGCTCCATGTCATCTTAACTAGGTGCAGCTGGAAAGTGCGAGCGCGCTGCCTCACGTGCGCGTCCCTCCATTGGATATAATGAACTAACGACGCGCAGCGACATGCATTTCGCGTTGTCGTGGATGAAAGTGAGGACCGGAGGGTTCGCTCACTATTCTGCCGCCTAGGTCGCCTCTATGGACGCGCTGGCCCTGCTCAGGACACTGTTCATATTTCTGTCGCGCCACAGAGCGTTATCTGAATAGTTTCATTTTAAATAACATGCAAATGTGCGCGTCTGGTGTGCCGCGTCATGGCTCTGAGCGGCGCGTCCGGTGTATGACGCCCTTTAGTTAAAGCCTCAAGCAGGTCGTACACCAGAAGCGCTGCTCGGCGACACGCAGCGACATGCTTTTTTGAATTCTAAACATAAGTTTCTAACAGGTGACACACCGACGCTGCAAGTGTGCGATACTTTCAACTGTCATGTGCGCGCTGTGTCGCGGTGCATCCGGTGCGTGATGCCCTTCAGTCAAAGTTAATTCAGTGTGCTTTATTTGTCTCTGTGTAGGCTACAAGCTCGGAGCTTTAAACTAGCACACAGTTGGCTGCAAAACTATACAAAGACACAAATGATTTTGTACTCTCTGCTTGGTTTGTGTCTGAGTCGTACATCTACAGCTGAATGCTGGTCCTCTCACTCATGTTGCTTCTCTCTGTCTGCCTGTCTATTACAATACACAAAGCAGGGGAGCTCTTGGCTCCACCCCCTTGTTACGTTGGGCGGGAAGTCGAAACTAATTTCCATGTGAAGCAACACGCCCCTAAAACAGCAAACTGTGTACACGCCCCCAAAATGACACTTTTTAACACATTATAATAAAAAATCTGAATTGTGTTTTAAACTAAACGTAAACTGGCACACTCAGAAGAACCATAATATTATTATTACATCTTAAAAAAGGGGTAAAATAGGTGCCCTTTAATGTGCATTAACCCTGTAAACAAATAAACTTAACTAAAAAAAAAAAAAAAAGTTTGACACCCAGTGGTTGAGCTAGGTATTGCACTCCTGGATCAAAATAAACGCAAGCGCGGGTTGCCAGATTGAGTACAGGAGCGAGTGATTTAAACCGTGTTTTAAATAAAAGCAACGACACACAATACAGGGAATATTCTCCATATTAAAAGGAGTTTTGGTTCTAACCAACACCTCGAATTGATATATTAGAAACGGCTTCTATTTCTCACAGCTCAACAACAGAAACCTATGACAGTGATCACCTCAGGTAAACCTTGTGTGTTTTATTCAGTGCTAAATGCTAACAATGTAAGTTTGAATAGATTAAAAACCTTACCTTTCATGAGTGAGTGCATATTCTGTGCTTCTGAATGGCTGTGTTTACATTTCTGTAGTGTTTCGTCTGGTGCAAACAGCCAAACTTCTCATTACTGCGTATCATAAAGCGTGTTGTTAGGACACGCGGTTACAATGTAACCTGCTCACCTAATGTTTACGTTCGTAATATTTATATCATTTGATAATTAATAACCTCATGTGGAACTGAATCTGTCTCATTTCGACGTCTGATACTATTTCGGTCACATCTGCATGCTTTCAGAGCCTTTCTGAATGAATGAATGAAATACGCTGTTCTTCAACAAGGCAACCCGGAGTGCTGAATTATAATTGGCTAAACTGGCATTGTGCAGGTTAAATTTACCAAAACAAAGACAGCGTTCCGGCACGGAAAAAATGTTTTCAAAGCAGAATATCTGACTTCAGTATTGTTTTTCAGTTAAACAAGTATGTTCACTTGGGATGTTTCTTAAATGTCTGCACATATATTATGGTCTTTTTATGCTTTAAAAGAGTCAAAAACTTACAGCACCTTTAATATTGTTCAGTCTCGTCTTAAAGATCTTATATTGGTTTTAAACGTATAGACAAATCTAAATGAATGATTTTTACAAATTGTCCCACTCCAGTGCAGAACTAACCATTAATTACCACTGCCCAAATTGAACAAATAAATTTAGTGTCCAGCTGTACATGCATTCTCGATCAGGAGTTTTCCTTCAAAGAACACGTAACAAATTTGGTTCGAAAATTGAGAGTTAAGCTTGGGTTTTACTATCGAAATGCATCCTGCTTTTCTCCTAAAGCTCGTAAACATTTGGTGTCTGCAACATTTGTACCATTGATTGACTATGGTGATGTTTTATTTATGAATGCTACAACCAAATGTCTTCAGCCTTTAAACTCTGTTTATCACAGGTTTGTTACAGGCTGTCAGAGACTAAAGCCTGTTTTTTTCTTCTGTGTCAAAGGATCGGCGTAACCCACGGCGTAAGCCTCGCGCGTAGCAGTGCATTTATACTTGTGCGCGCTGTTTCTGTTTCTCTGCAATACACTTCCGAAACGCTAGCTGGCAGTAGGTGTTTATGTTACTCTGTGTCGAGTTTCTTCTCTGGTGTTCTGTTTTTTCTGAACACTTCCTTAATGTACCGGAACCGGCAAACGTGCAACAACTTTAATCATAAGGTAAACACAAAACAACAGTCTCCATCCGGAGCTCCTTCACGGGACTCCACACTTGTAAACACTCGCTGCATCGGGCGCGCGGCTCTCACCTCCGCCCACACTCGTCAGCGCTACCAAGCCGACCAATGACAGAGCTTGCGCTATGTGTACGCGTTACATTTTTTGAGAGGTGCGCGTCAACGTCGCCGACAGCCACGGCGAGGGGCTATGCGTCCATGCGTAGGCTGTGCCGTAGAACAAGCTTGCGTTCGACGCAGAAATATAAATCGGCCTTAACTCACTCATCGTAAACTGTATGCCAAAGTTGAGCGGCCTTCTCTGAATGTAAGAATGTACACCCGCTGGATGACTCTGGTCTACAAGGCTCTTCTGGGACTGGTGCCTTCATACCCAAGTTCCCTTCTTCATAAGTCAAAAAGCCAGTATGCCCTATGCCCTATGAATTTTATCATTTGACTGTTCCCTGAGTTCGAACTAAAATAGGGAAGCGAGTCTTTAGTCATGCCACCCCTTCATCCTTGAATACTCTTCAGTCTGAACTAAAAATATCTGAGCTTATCCCATTATCCCAATTACATCTTTTCGCTTTATCCTTTTTAACAAACAACAACAGTCCATTTCTCAATGTGTTTTTAAACATATTGTAATGTGGTATAGCTGAACAATTAAACTGTATTTTTATATTATCTTAATTTTCTATTTATTATTGATATTATTTTGTTCATAAGTCGTGTGTTGCGGACCTCTTGGCCAGGTCACCCTTGTAAATGAGATCTTGATCTCAATGGGTTTTTATCTGGTTAAATGAAGAAACGTTCAAGTTGAGCGCCCCCTGCTGGTCTAACATCACTTCTGGCAGCAACCTAGCTTTCCCATGTGGTCTACAATCCTGGTACTGACCGGGGACAGCTCTGCTTCGCTTCAGTGAGCGACCATGCGAGAGTTGCAGAGAGCTAGCTGCCGGCAATTGCTGGTTTTGATGCTGTAAATGTCTTAGGCCCCGTTTACACTGCCAGTTAAATGTGACCCAATTCAGATTTTTTTTGCTCATATGTGACACAGATCGGATCTGTTTTATGACCGTGTAAACACGAAAAAAAAACCTGCATGCATTCGGATGTTCAGAGATCGGTTTCAGGCCTCCTTCATATGTGGAAATAAATCAGATATAAATAGGATATGTGACAAAGCGACTATCATGTAAACAGGCAGATCGGATTTATTGAGGCATTTCGTTTTATACGTCATTAAACTTGCGACAATGTGGTACTTTGCAGTTTAATGATGTAGAAAGAAGAGTGTGTGTGGAGACACGGTAAACAACAACAACAGAGGAAATATGGAGGAGGAAAGTGGTCAGTGGTCGACAACAGAAGTTACCTTCTTGCCCTGTGGGGAGATGAGCCAGTAGAGGACACCATATATAAGCTGTAAGTGCAAGCTGCGATGACGGCCTATTCCCTCCTCCTCTGACTCAACACGCCTCATAATTTTTAAGTTGGGTAAACTTTGTAGAGCTAAAAGACAATTTCTTCCATTGTGGCTAGTGTGGCGCAGATGCTAGAAGCCGCCTTTACGCATGCGCGACGGTGTAAATTGTATGGCAAGTGTAAACGCATGAATCACATATGGGTCACAATTAAAAGAACGTGTAAACAGACACAAATCGGAATTGGACAGCAATACCTGACTGTAAACTGGGCCTAAATGTCTTAATATTTGTTGCTTTGAGCCATTAAACTAGCTTTTTAATGTAGTTGATCTTTTTTTGCCATAGACTTGATGCCGGTGAAAGAGGAGAGTCAAGAACTGGATGAAGTGGAAGTGAAAGAGTGTCTTCCTTTTGAGAATTATCAACATTTTGTAACTGGAGGACAATCATTTAATCGTGCACAGACTGACAAAACTTCCTCGCAAGAAAATGCCCAAGAGATCGACCCTATAAGTTACTTCATCTGCTTTCAGTGTGGCAAAGGTTTCACTCAGAAAGGAAGCCTGAACAGACACATAAGAACTCACACCGGAGAGAAGCCTTACTCCTGCCCTCTGTGCGGAAAGAGCTTTAATCAGCACGGAAATCTTGAAGTGCACATGGGCGTCCACAGTGGAGAGACCCCTTTCACCTGCCAACAGTGTGGGAAAAGTTTCAGCCGCAAAGGAAACCTTAATTATCACATGAGAGTTCACACCGGCGAATGTCCTTTTACCTGCCAACAATGTGGAATAAGCTTCACTGTTAAAGGAAGTCTTACCAGACACATGAGAATTCACACCGGAGAGAGACCCTACACATGCTCCGAGTGTGGAGAGACCTTTGAACAGCATGGTAACCTTAAGGTCCACATGAGAACTCACACCGGGGAGAAGCCTTACACATGCCAACAGTGTGGAAAGAGCTTCGATCAACACGGCAACCTTAAAGTGCACTTGAGAATTCACACGGGAGAGAAACCGTACGAGTGTCCTCAGTGTGGAAGGACTTTCGATCAACACGGGAACCTTAAAGTGCACATGAGAATTCACTCCGGGGAAAAGCCTTATTCGTGCCCTCAGTGTGGAAGTAGTTTTACTCAGAAAGGACACCTTGAAGTTCACATGAGAATTCACACCGGAGAGAAGCCTTTCACCTGCCAACAGTGCGGGAAATGTTTTAACCGTAAAGGAATCCTTAGTAAGCATGAGAGAACTCACACCGCACGCTCTTCTGGTGGCAATGTGGAGATAAATATGTAAATACAGTATGTGCAGTGCATTTTCTTCTCAATTACAAAAGAAATGATGAGATACAACCTTTGTAAAAGTGTATGATCATAGAAATGGACAGCGAAGCCTAAATGAACACCCAGATAATGGTCACAGACCAATGGTAGGTACTGTTAGATCACCATCTCCACATCAGATAAATAAGATCTAGCTCAGTTTCCAGTTTCTCCAGGCATTTGGACAACAAGTCAGCAGAGTTTCCAATACCCAAACCTGTTAACCAGTATTCAACTGAATGAACAGTCTATTATCAATATAGGAGTCAACTGTAGAAGGAAGCCAGAGAAGAGCAGAAGCAGGAGATGAAGTGATGATAATAATAGAGCAGGGTTTATTGAATAATCTTAGCTGCATGTGTTTAGGTGCGCTCGCGTGGACCTTGAATTAGAGACATGCATAAATGATAAACATAATTGAATTAAAAAAATGAATGAGATAAATGGATGACTAAATGAATAACTACGATTTATAAATGATTAAATAACCATAAGTGAAAGGATTAATGCAAAACAAATAATAATAAAACATAACATAATGTAATACAGAATTGATTTCATTTAAAGCACACACAGGTTATCAAAAAATTTCAGATTCTCCAGGTACATACCAGCCAGACATTTTCAGGTAAATTTATTTTATCGAGCTGTTTGAAAACTTTAGTTAAGAGACATAATATGTCTATAGTGTGAAAATTTTCACATCTTCTGTTCCACGAGATCAGGGCTGGACTGGGATAAAAATAAATAAATCAACCCTTGCATTTTCCCCGCAACATATATTCAAAATGCAACCCATCTGTGCTGGCCCTTGAATATGTTTACCAACTCCTATTATATAAAAGCACAGAAGACATATATAGGAAATAAAGGACAAAATACAGTCATTAATCTCAATTTAATTTCTGTATACTGTCCAAATGGTTCTAGAGAACACACTATTCACTCAGCCTCTATTAAATAATGAACAAAACAGCCAAAATAGCCTGTTGACGCACACAGTGAATGTTGATTAACAAGCTAAAGTTAAATAATAAAAGCAATGTATCAGAGACCCTTAAAAATGAAAAAGTTTAACTCAACAGTTAAACATCAAAGTGTAGCTTAAAGATCTGTTTGTCTTAGGCCCCGTTTACACTAATGCGTTTTTGTTTTAAAACGCATGCGTTTTGCTACGGTTACGCCATCCGTCCACACTACGCTGGAGTTTTCGAGCCCCAAAAACGGAGCGTTTTGAAAACGCTGGAGAGTCCGTTTTCATTCTAAAACGCTGCTGCTCCGTCTCAGTGTGGATGGGGAAAATGGAGACATCTGAAAACGGAGGCGGGGCTGCAGACATTCGCTACCTGATTGGGGCTTTTGGATCATTGCGTATCCTTCCCTTATTTGTCAAGCCCCTATCACATGACTATATTGCTACCGGAAGACGGCAGACCAGCCTTCACTGTACACAACAACATGGACACAGAAATGGGTGCGTTGTTTGCACTATTGTTCGTTTTAGGCGCCATTGTGCAGTTAAACTCTGCCTTTTTTACTACAGCAGCTGCATATATTCGCAAGAGGCAAGCTATTATTCGAGCACTTTTCACACCTGCAGGTGGCAGCATCTGTATTGTCATTCCACAAAGGGAAACGGGAACTAGTGCTGCACACATACAAATCCAAACAAAACAGCATTTACCATTTTCACAGTACTTTGTACTCTCTACAGAAGGATTCACTCTTGCAAATGTCTGATAATCCATATCGTTTGCAAATATTTAGGATATGTGATGAAGTGACAGCTGCTGCTTTGTGTTCCCTCAAAACTTTCGTAATTTTTGTTTTTTGCGCTCTGGTTTGTAGTTGTACTCTCTCACTGATGGCTGACACTGATTCTACTTGCTGAATCATGCAAGCTTGCTCTGACATGAACCTGATTAAAGGCGATGTGTGAAACACTCCAAAACAGAAGCTCGCAGATTGCTGACCATCAGCTTGGTGTGTCCTGGCCTTAATAAGTAATAAAACAGGACTCCAAACCACTCGTGGGGAACTTCTGCTTCTTTGTATTTAAATGTTTGACGTTGGGAAACGCACTAGGAAGTGGTTTAACATATGCTGTACTTAGTATTGGCTAAGTATTGGAGCCTCATTTCTGTTAAAGTTGGGTTTGCTGGCCTTTGATTGTTTCTTTTATTTGTCTGCCGCCCTCATCTATTCATCCTTTCATGTGATACCTGCAAATATTGTACATATTTCATTTACAGTCATGTTGTGCTGCCATGACCACCTTCTGTAAATATTGTAAATAAACCCTTCAGTCTTTTTGCATTGCGTCTTAAGCCTGAGTTATAGGCGTGACCCATAGTGCGTTGTCGTGCATTTATACTTTTGCGTGCTGTTTGTGCTGGCAGTAGGTTTTTATGTTCCTCTGTGTCGAGTTTCTTCGCTGGTGTTTTGTTTTTTTCTGAACGTAACCCAGGACTTAATTTGTGCCAGAACACGCCGGATCCGGCACCTAATTTGACAGATCCCCCTCCTCAACCACCCTCCTCCCCCGTCTGCTGTTCACTCTCAGGCCCTGTTTACACTAATACGTTTTAGTTTTAAAACGCATACGTTTTGCTACGATTACGCCATCTGTCCACACTACGCCAGAGTTTTTGAGCCCCGAAAATGGAGCGTTTTGGAAACGCTGAAGAGGCCGTATTCATCCTAAAACGTTGCTGCTCCATCTCCGTGTAGATGGGGGAAAACGGAGACATCTGAAAACGGAGGCGGGGCTGCAGACATTCGCTGATTGGGGCTTTTCCTCAATAATAAGTAGCCGACACACAGTTCAGTCCTGCATCCTCTCCTTGTAAGTTCGGACTTCGCAAGTTTGATATGGAAAACAAACTCCCGAGTGTGTACTTTATAAAGTCATTCACATCACCCTGGCTACGCTGTTTCACTTTCTTAACAATAAAATAAAAACATGATGGGAGGAACTGCCTATTTTTATTTTGATATTAGCAACTTAACAGACGTCAAAAAATGTTGAGGCGTCGTGTAGCTGCATAATATGAGCGTCATCTTCATGCATATTTATAACAAAACGGAGCCTATAACATTACTGACTCCTTTCATTTTCATTGAAAATACAAAACATACCCTCTCTCACAATGAATATCAGTTTTAATATAATAAATAATGGCCATTATAAAAGTATAACGCACAATAAGTTTATACAATACAAAAAATAAAGGCAAGCAATCAGTCAGATGTGGTGTCCACGGTTACATTAATTAGGATATTAACCTATCTTTGCGCTCAGCCAAAACACTTTACCTGAGAACAAGTAATAGATTCAAAAGACCAAAGTTGGGGAATATGTAGTTCAAAATAGACAACAAGATGAATTAAATATCACGTTTAACAAATATAGTGAGATTAGATCCAGCGGGAGATCCGTGATGAACAGTCCGACGTGCACAGCTCTCATATGGGTATGTGCTCAAAGCACGCTGCAGTGCATGCCAGAGAGAGTTTGTGTGTGGTCACGTGACGTGCGTTTTCACCGTTTTAATATAGACGGAGAGCTGTTCAGAAACGCTAGTGTGGACGCGGATCGTTTTCATTCTAAAACGCCGTTTTAAAACTAAAACGTACTAGTGTAAACGGGGCCTCACTTTTTCTTCCGCTACTCCTCAACCCCCTCCACTTTCATCCGCGCCCCCCCCCCCCCTTCTCACTTTCGTCCTTCATCCGTGACATCCCTTCGCCATCCAAGGGTCCCCCCTCCCTTTCGTGCCTGACACCTCTCCATCGTCAGGTAACATGCCAGATCCATTACCCCGATCTGTTCCAGCACCTCACATTTCTCAAATTAAGCATTTCATGTACAAATATCTCAAACACACTCATTCAGAGGCGAGAACCGGCAGACGTGCAACAACTTCATAACGTAAACTCAAAGCAAAACTTTCCACCTGAAGCTCCTTCACAGGACTCCACACTTGTAAAATCGCTCCAACAGGTTCGTGCGGCTCTCGGTCCTGCCCACACTCCTCAGCGACACCAGCAAACCAATCACAGAGCTTGCGTTATACACCGGTGTGACATGTAGTTACATTTTTTTGAGAGGTGCGTGTCAACGATGGCCATGGTAAGGGCTATGTGACCACGCGAAGGCTGCGCCAGAGCATACCCGTGCAGAAATATAAATCAGCCTTAGTTGGTTGCATTGCCTATGCTCCACACCACACACGATTTCTCATGTGATTAGCAGTTAATGCTACACTGACCCCTCAAATTCCACCAGGGGTTGTTACTCAGAACAATTTATTATTCTTTAAAAATTAAATTGAATCTAATGAGATTATTTTGAAGAATTATATTGCTTGCATGCAGCAGATTGCGGCCTCTTTTACCTTAGTAGCTGCCTTAATCCTTCAGTGTAGGACATGGTCAGCAACAATACTCAGGTAGGTTGTGGCATTTACATGTGATGCCCAGTTGGCACAAAGGTGTTCACATGGTGTGCTAAGAAAATATTAATCGTAGTATTACACCACCAGCAGCTTGATATGAGGAGGATGTTTGAATGCTTTGTGTTTACACCAAATTCACAGTGAAAACCAAGACTCAGAACAGGCAACATTTTTCAATCTTTTATTGTTCAATTTTAATGTGCAAATTGTACCCATAGATTCCTGTCCATATCTGCTGAAAACATTGAAGTGGCCATGACAGAGTCCTGATTTACACCAGCTTGAAAAGCACTGGAAAATCCATGGCAGGAAAGCCAAGGTCAAGAAACCCACAGCAATTACCAAACTGTTGAAGAAACTGAAGAAGAAATGATCCATGGCTCGTTTGAGCAGTATTGTTCTGTACAGTATGGTATACATTTATTTCCAGTTCCACTTTCAGGAATAGCAAAATAGAAAGCCTTACTGAACTACTTTTTGGGACCATTTTGTAAGCGCACCTAACACAACAGTACAGTGGAGGTAGACTCACAGCTAAATGCTGATTGGTTTACAGAGAATCATCAATTGCATCTGAACCAAAAAAATGGGATCTGAAACACAACACTGCAATAATACCAAGGCGGTGCACAGCAATGACCCGCGGTTGACCCAGAGCTCGTCTCTATGACAAGCAGCCACCTGCCAAGAATAAGAACAGGATCTGCTTTAAGTTCTCATTTTTGTTAATGGGGTCATTCACGTCACATCTAAACAAGTGGAAAGAGCAAGAAGAGCCGCTTCCTCATTTTGTGCGTGTGCTGCTCGTCTACAATTGAAATAAGTAACTTGAGTTTGCAAAAGATGTGATGTCGTACAGCTGTCTCTAGTCTCTCACAGGACATGACTATCCTACAGCAACGCTAGTCTAGATAAGGTTTTATTTTACAATGCAAGGAGTTTCCACAACAGGGGGGGGGGTCTAGGCATAGGCAAACTAGTTGGTCACCAAGGGCGACATTAGCTGCAGGGGGGCCAATGAAGAGCACCCAATCCCACCATGGACCAAATAATATTATCCTTGAAAATTTATTAAAGACTGCATACTGTACTGGGTTATTGACCCTATTCTTCATGTATGAGCAGGCGCCGCCATTGAAAGTTTTTTGGCTCGACACTTTCGGTCTCATTCACTTCTATTGATTTTTAGACGTTAAAAACAGCTTGTTTTGCTGATTGATGTTGCAAACTGATATGTCCTTATTATATTCTTCTTCTTTTTACATATAGTCATGAACACGCTTGTTTGTAGAGCAGGTAGTTTGACTGTTTCCTGGCGTTTATTATTCCTAGTCATTTCTCCCAAAGGCAACACTGAATCGGAAGTTCTAAAACAATCGCGAAAACGAGCGCACTTCCACATTGAAGAATAGGGTCAATACTTTCAATTTAAAGCTTGTAATATGTTGAAATAACTACTTACAATACATGTTTTTTTTTGCCTTATATGTTTGACCAGCAGGTGTTCCTAGCATGTGCTGTTTCGAACAGTAAATTGTTCAATTGAGTTCACATTAAGCTGATGATTGATAATAAAGTGTGTTCAGCATGCTGTCCTGAGAGAGAGCCCTGAGCTTAGAAGATCCTCAAGCCCGGGTAAGTCTCATGTAGGCCTCAAAAGCTCCCCTGAATTCATTCGGCCTATTCCTTGAGCATCAGGGGCCGCCAAAGCTGAACAAACCCCCAACCACATCAGCACATGCCCAGGCGGTGAATGCCAGATGCTGAAACACTCATATACTGTGGCATTTTGTTTTATTGAATTCATTTATACTGATGTCTTTGGACTGTGGGAGTAAAACGGAGCACTCAGAGGAAACCCACGCCAACAAGGGGAAAACATGCACAGAAATACCAACTGGCCCAGCCGGGAGTCAAACCAGCGACCTTCATGCTGTGAGACGTCTAGCAAGTGCTAACCACTGAGCCATTGTGCTGCCCTGTCCTGGATTAATCTGGAAAATAGGGGAAGGAGTTGAGATGGATGGAGGGATTCTTCAAGACGAAGATGACTAAGGTAAGAAAATCTGGTTATTCAAGTAAATTTAGATTCGTCTGATTAGTAAATCGTATGATAGCTAATTGTGGGACCAACCCTGGTCAATCATAAGCACCCGATCCTCTAGAAATTAGTTTATAAATAAACTTCACTTGTTTTGAAGCTTTGAAAAGCTTTGTTTCCTGGTTCCACTCCAGTGTCCCTGTATTTGTGTTTGTACTCGGTGAAAAGCGATGAACTGATGACCTTTACGGGCAATTATAGTCATTTCTGTTGAGCACTGGTGAACACTATGGCAAATCAGAAGGTTAAAAACGTGCTCAGCATCGCTTAGATGTTAGCGGGGAATGGACGTTTTAAAACTTTCAGTGCCAGGACAACACTATTAAAGACAACATAAGGGTGTGCTACAGAGGACTGCATTGTTTTATGGCTCACCGGGTTACATAGGCTGAAGCAGGGACCTATGTCCCTATGGTGTTTACCCTTTTGCCATGAACTGAAGCCTAGGAGGACACTTAAGCGTATTATTCCTAAAGAGATTGTGATGTTGTTTGATGCCTAATATGCTTTTAATTGTTTAAATTAAACTGAACTGAATGATATTAAAGTCATGTTTACACCATAGCTGCACTTTGAAATTGCAGCAACAGCTGGAGGTTTGTAGTTCACAGCATGTTGTTGCAATGTTTACATTGCTGATCCTATATAGGGTTGGGCGACGTTGACCAATTTGGCATCGTAATATGTCTAATGTGAGACATTGTGATGGACGATGACATAATCGTCATAGGTGACAGTAAATTCATTATTTATGAATAACTAATTAATTATTTGTAGCCTACCTGACCCGCATGGTCTTTGTTTTACGCATAACCAAATCATTAATAAAAATTACTAAGTACAAGCGTGAAAGTGAAAGATTGAAGCAGTGTACTAACGCTGTAACACGTTACCTGATCGATTCAAAAGACAGAAGAGTCGTTAGAGAGAGAGATACGATTAATTACATATCACGTTTAACAACTATAGTGAGATGCAATGCAATGGTACATCCTTGATAAACTGTCCTGACGTGCACTGCTCTCTGGGGTTTTGAGCTCAAAGCACCTGACTGCCTAGAGCTCAGACGTGCGCATATGCTAGAGCACATGACAGAGTGTGTGTGGTCACGTGATGTGCGTTTTCAGCGGTATAGTGTGGACGGAGATCTCTTCAGAAATGCTAGGTGAAACATCAGCGTGGACGTATATCGTATATTTTTTTAAAAACGCCTCATGCTCGTTTTTTTGTTTTGACGCGCCACGTCAAAACCTTCTCCACCAATCAGATTGGCACTTTTGTTCACGTGCACGGAGCTGCTTAAGTTACAGTAAACAGCACTTGGAAGCGCTCAAGCGCAACACTGTCAATGCGAGCGCACATTGAAGAAGATGCCCAGAGGTGTGATGAACGTGGAGCTGCTTATTGCACTGCTGAACAATAATCATTTCTTCATCGCTAGAGCTGGAGCTGCTGCTTGAACCATTCATAACAACAAGCGTGTCAACTTTGTCTTCTTTCTCTGTGTTACAAGCGGGTGCTTAAAGTTATGTAGCGCCATCTAACGTCAAGGAGTGATTTTGCATACTTTTCTGCTCGACGCCTGTAAAAAATTGCTTGGGTTTGAATTCGGAAAAACGTCTTGAAAAACGCTGATGATAACCGCAAACGAAAAGTGTCCTGGTATGTATGAGCATTAAGTGTGTATTTTTTTGCAAGCGGGTTGCTGCTGCGACGGGGGCAGGGTGGAGGATTGCGATGCCGACTCAGCATTGTGATGTATCTCGGCATCGTCTATCGACCCAACCCTAATCCTATACTTCCGTGTTTCTTCCCACTACAGCCTCGCTTTCGTGTTTTAAAATGGCCGCCGCGTGAAATAAGAGCATGGTCTGTAAAATAATCCGAACTTCCCATCACTATTGCACAGTTGTTTAAAACGCCACACAAAGTATACAAACATATCGATAGGCGTGATGACATATGTTTGCTAAAAATTACATTGCCTTCCTCCTGAGCGAATGAACAGATTTGAAAAGATCATGAAACCTTTTACAACACTGAAGAATGAGTTTCCAGATGTCGCTTGAGGTCTCTTTGATACGAGTAACTCAAGTCACAGCGCAGACACACGAACGGCTTCTCTCCAGTGTGAACTCTCATGTGAGTCTGAAGGTTTCCGATGAATCTGAAGCTTTTTTCGCACTGAGGGCAGCTGAACGGCTTCTCTCCCGTGTGAACCCTCATGTGAACCCGGAGGTTTGTTTTGTTGGAGAAAGTCTTTCCACAGTGATTGCACATAAATGTTTTTTCTCCAGTGTGAGTTTTTACATGACTCTTCAGGTTTTCCTGGTCTGTGAAACTCCGTCCACACTGGTGACACACAAAACTGTTCCGCTTAAGGTGAGATGCCATGTGTTTATTAAAGGTTACTTTGTGTCTGAAACTCTTTCCACAATCAGCACATATGAACGGTTTCTCTCCAGTGTGACTGCTGATGTGATACTTGAGGTTTAGTTCAGTTGTGAAGCTCTTCTCACACAGTTTGCATGCGTAAGGTTTCTCTCCGGTGTGAACTCGGATGTGCCTGTTAAAGCTTCCTTTTTGAGTGAAGCCGTTTCCGCACTGTAGACACGTGTAAGGCTTTTCTTTAGAGTGAACACTCATGTGGCCCTTAAGAGTTCCCTTTTTGGCAAAACTGCATCCACACTGTTGGCAAATGAACGGTTTCTCTCTTGCATGAATGCTCATGTGGCTTTTTAGAGTTCCTTTTTTTGTGAATCTCTTTCCACACTGTGGGCAGACAAAGTTGTTTATAGTTGCCGTCTGTTCAGACTCTGAGCAACTAAATGATTTCTCTCCCATTTCATCAAGTACTTCGCTCTCCTCTTTCAGCACCTTCAGGTCTAAGACAGGAGAAAACAGATAATAGATAAATCTCTGCTTGTGTGAAGGACATTAAAGATTGTCTTAACTCAAATTCTTTGAAACTCAATATGGACAAACCTGAGATTATTTTTATTGGCACCTCAGCACCTACCAGCAATATTTCGACCAGTTTCTCCTGTAAGATTGCTGGCTCTCACATTAAAACCTCTACTTCTGCTTCGACTCCACACTCTGTCTCACAATAAATCTGCATTCTTTCATCTACGTCGCATTGCCCAACTGCGTCCCTTCATCAACAGCAAGGCCGCTGAGACTGTCGTCCATATATATGTCTCATCACGCATTGACTACTGTAATTCCCTTTTTATTGGTCTGCCTGCCAGCCTCATCTCCAGATTACAATACATTTAAAACCCTGTGGCTAGAATACTTACTCATACTAAACGTTCTGCTCATATAACCCCAATCTTGTATGACCCCTATTGACTCCCAGTTGCATACCGTATTAAATACTAAATTCTCCTCCCTGCATTTAAATGCCCTAGCTCCCTTTTATCTTTGCAACAGGCTTGTCCCCTACATCCCTACTCTCTCACTACGTTCCTTTGATTCTGGCCTTCTTGCTGTCCCTCGGTACCGCCTCTCTTCAATGGGGGGCAGATCATTTAGTGTCATTGCACCCAAACTCTGGAACTCTGTACCACGCTCATTCCATTCTGTTATTATATCTCAGAATTTAAATCTTTACTCAAAGCTCACTTGTTTTCTGAATGTTACACTTCTGATTTGATAAACTGACCACTTTTGTTTGATCCACCTGTACTCTGCATATTTGTCTCTTAGGTCTTGTTTTGTATCTTCACTTTGTTATATTTGACTTCCTGTATGTTTGTTAACTTAACGTTGCCTCTACTTGATTATTGTTTCCTTCAATGTCTGTTCGTACTATCTCTTTTTGTTACATTCATTGTAAAGTGTCCATTAACTCTGGAAAAGCACTATATAAATAAAAATAAATTATTATTATAAATAACACTAATTAAATGGCACAAAGCAACTGAAATATGAAGATAAACGTATGTTAGCTAGACAGAGGTATTAACTAATTTCAGGACCTCTTTAGATGCTTCTCAAATACATTTGAATTGGCAAACACCTTTCAGCTTACCCAAAGATGACTGGTAAATTATAGACAAGATTTGCCTCAAATAGTGGATTATTATGAAACACCGCTATGTTCAGTTTTTCAGAGAAGCAGAATGTGAAAAAAACAAGTGACGATTTGAACAGGTCATCGGTTTTAGTAAGCATGTTTAATCTAAACGTTAGCTACATATTGCTAGACATGCTATTAGATCTTGACAACATAACTATAACTAACACTTCTGTTGAACAGATTGATTTTAAAAGAAATAGCATCATTTTTGTTCATCTATCTGCTTTTTTTCTTCGACAAATTTCTCAGAAAGAAGGAGGCATACAGGGCTCAGTATTGGGTCCTCTGATATTTCAGCCTGATCTCTCAAGTAAACGTAACTATTTTACATTTTGTCAATTTAGCCGCTATTTAGTACAAATTTGTTCAGACGTACAATTTTAAAAGGAGGCATGGCACCAAGACCCCACCTATAAACCCAACCGTCATTGGGGGATGAGCAAAATTGTACGAATGAGATTGTACGAATTCGCCACTAAATAAAAAAGGTTCGAATTGTCATCAGATAACGTTGGATTTTTTTGCATTTTTGTTTTAATATGACATTTTATAATGAAAGTCTCCTCACCCATACTAGTGTTTCCACTATATTGCAGATAAACATTCTCCATCCATATTGTATGACCTAAAAAGCTTATGTCTCCATTCACACAACATGTGTGCATATGCTGGCATCTGTTTTTGCTGTCAGCTGGTAGTGCAATTGTATGTCTCTCTTATCTGACACACAAGGATCAGTTCCTGGATCTCTCTGTTTGCGAGCTGATGATCTTATTCAGGCGTTTTAAATAAGGAAGACATACAAAATGTGCAGGGCAGGGGGGTCCTGAGGACTGGACTATGGAACCACTCATCCAGAAGACCCAATCAGGGAGCAATCGTGGATATTCATGCCTTTTTTTCTAAAGTCTGCCTTTAAGTCCTTTTACGCTGAAAAACAACCCTGACATGTTTATTCTAAACAGGGTCTTCAGCACTCTCAATACACTTTTTTAAGGGTGCTTTCACACCCGCCTTATTTAGTTCGGTTGAATCGCATTAGAGTTTGTTTTCCCTTTTGGTATGGTTCGTTTGGGCAGGTGTGAATGTAGCAATCATACTCGAGTGCGCACCAAAAGCGGACCAAAAAAGCGTACCGAGACCTCCTTGAAGAAGTGGTCTAGTTACGATTTCAAACTAACCCTGGAGCAGATCGTTTGTGATGTAATATTTGCGGAAGATGACCATGTTGCAGTTTAGCTAAATTAATTCACGCCTCCTCCTGAAGTGACGTACCATGCACCTTCGCCGTTTGCATACCTTAAAGCTTTGTTTTCCAACCACAGTCGCGCTTCACTCTTGAAATGTATAGCTTGTCTAAAGTGATGTATACAAACTATATAGTATACTATGAGCAGGGATACAATCAGCCAGCGCAGTCGTCCCTCCATAGTCAAAAGCGACATTTTGTGTCTGCCGGTTTGTTTATTTGCGGGAGTTCCATTGGCATTTTCCTGCACGTGAATTCTGACCAATCGAAAAGCAGTTTAGGAAATCTGTTCAACAACATCTGGCCAATGAGTGATGTGGATTTTGTCACATGATCAAAGCAATCAGTGTGGTATGAAAATGACCCAAAGGCGGCAGAAAATGCTACAATGTATCATTTATTGCCCTTGGTCCGGACCAAATAAAGCGAACTACAGAGGTGAAAGCACCCTAAGTCAAAGATGCCAGAGTAGCGCGGACACTACAGGTGTAAGCCTACATTTAAGTCAGAGTTTGTTACACATCTCAATGCTGAACTCACAATACAATATTATCGCCATACTGTATCGCAAAAAATAATATTTAATGTTAGTGTGACTAATATTAGTGATTTCTCAAACATATGATAATAAAACAATATTATCAGGGATGCACCGAAATGAAAATGGTAGGTCGAAAATTTAAATTCGGGATGCATTTGGCCAAAAACAGAAAACAAAAATGCTTTGTAATAATAATTATTTCATTAAAGTTTTTTTTTAGGGGTTCGAGCATGTACTGCTGAAAATGCAATTTTTAAAAACACAGGCCAATACAACAACCACATTTTATGACAGTAAAGCTGCGGTCACACTAGTGTTTGGGCATGCGAAATTCTGTTGTACGTCGCTGCGAAAAGGGGCGGGATTAAACAAGATGATTAGACGTTTTAAAAAGCGAGAGATTGGTCAATATTTTAAATTTCTGTTCAGAGAGGTCATGTTTGATCCTCGATTGGTCTCACGCAGTCAAGTGATGCGATTTCGCAGGTCAGTTCACCAAGCTTGAACTTTGCAACGCAGCGAACTGCTAAACTTGATGCGCGAACTTGCGTTTCCGGTCTGACGCATTCACGTGCATATGAATGAAAGTCTATAGTGAGAAAAGTCCAGTGTGACCGCAGCTTAAAACTTTATTGACAGAAAACAAGTCGAGCGGCTTCGCTTCACAAGCAATGACAACACCGTAGCGCTATCCCAAGCAGAATAAACAAGTACATTACAAAGAAATGTCCTGTCTGTGTGTTACTTGAGCTGACTTTGTTCTTCTGGTGAGCATGTGTGGTTCGTACTCCAATGTTTTGATCTTTCACCACAGCGTGTGCGCTTTAATCTTGCACTTTGGTTGGCGCAGCAACAAAACCGCAATGCACATGCCACTGAATTGAATAGGTTTCATAGCACAGCACTTTCCGTGTCCGGTGTGAAGCGGCTTTTACAGCAGACGCAGAAAGTGCTGCACTATGACTACAGAGTGAAACCAGTGCACTGAATGAACACTGCTGGGCAGTGAGGTGTAACATAGTCATTTTTCGGCTCATATTTTTGGTTGTTTTTAATTTGGCCAAAATTATATATTTGTAACAATAATTTTCACCAACCGAATATTCGGTGCATCCCTGTATATTATAATATGTAGGCCTACTGTTGGTTAAAATGTTCATTTTGTATAGACTTGGGGCGGTGGACTTCAGTAGAGTTTGTCATCAGAATAATCATAATTCTAAAATAGAATTTTTAATTATGCCAGACACAAGAGCTTGCGCTTTGTCAATGACAACATAAATAAATGGACCCGTTTTAATGATAAAATCACACATTTGTCATTATCAGATTCCCTTGTGCGTTATAAGCAGTCATTTGACCATATTCTTCAATGCAAAAGTGCGCTTGTTTCTGTGATTGTTTTAGAGCGTCCTAATCAATGGGAGAAATGACTAAACGGCAGAAAACAATCGAACTATTTGCTCTATAATAGGTATCTTTATGACTATACGTTAAAATAAAAACTATTTAATTACAAATAATCAGTTTGCAACATAAAGCAGCATAACGAGCAGATTTTATTATCTAAAAATTAATGCAAGTGAATGAGACCGGACGTCTCGAGCCAATAAACTTCCAATGGCTGCGCGCACAACTTTCTATGTAAAGAATAAGGTCAATAGGCTGTGGTAGTCATACCAGCACTGACACTGTGTACACATTTAATCTCACGCTGTGAATACAGGCAGGCAGCATGCACAACTCTGTGTTCACTATGAAAAAATAAAGCATAAAAATTGTGATTTAATGATTGAAATGGGTTTGCGTTTACGCATCTCGGTGTGTCGTCACTTTCAAAAACTTAAATCAAACAAATCATAATTACTATCAACGGCTCCTAACGATACACTGAGGTCTTGCGAATGCAAATCAACTGCTCTGTACAACAAAACTGAATGTTTTACTTTATAACCGGTTATTTACAGCCTAAGCAAACTCACTGGAGTGCAGTATGCACTGCAAGTGTTCTCTCATGCATGATTTTGTGCCTGCGAACACGTCATTACGGCACATCTTACATGAAGTCAACATTAGCAATGTATAAAATGCGAATGAACTTTATGTGCAAAACTGAATTATCGCATAAAAGACGTGCGAATAAAGCTGCGTTTCCATCCAACGAGTCAAAGCAAACAAAATCGTCACTTCCTGATTAACTTGCGCCAAATATCAACAGTAAAAACTGAATTTGCTGCAGTAGGAGAAGCTGCGTCAATCTTTTCTTCATCTAATAAATGACTTGCGCCTCAGAAAGCAATCCTGACAACCGGTGAACGCGCGGTGGCGTTTGAAGGTGTCAGACGCGGAGCACAGACGCTCTTGATTCTGGAGGTCATTATTAATATAATAACACTAATACTTAAACTGTAAGGCGTTTTAGAATGACCAAAACAACATTTCTGATGGTTTCAGATGTGCTCAGCCTGCTGGTTTGTCCATTTACACACATTTTTATCATCACATGATCTCTTATAACAAAATCACATGACCTTTTTTAATGCGCACACTGGAATTTGTGCGGTAAAAGTGTTTCCATCGTAGTTTATGCGCATCTTATCGAATAAAAAGTTTATCCTACTCGGTTATGCGCATGTTTTTTTCAAAATTTATGCGCATCATGGCGTTTCCATCAACTGTTTTTTTATGCGCATCTCCAAAATGCGCATGAAAATAGGTGGATGGAAACATAGCTATTGACATTTTTGGGTGAATTATCCAGAAAGAAAATACTGCAAACTAACTCTTGGATAAAACAAGCTCAGTATCACAGGGCATAGCTATTATCCTCAAAAATCATGATCACGCTGATGGCATAATGACATCATCTGATTAATATTCAGTTATCAGCCATGTGAGCCAAATGACATAAAATTCATAGTAAATAAAATGGATTGTTTCCCAGTGATGGGTTGCGGCTGGAAGGGCATCCTCTGCGTAAAATCGTGCTGGATAAGTTGGCGGTTCATTCCGCTGTGGCGACCCCGAATTAATAAAGGGACTAAGCCGACAAGAAAATGAATGAATGAATAAAATGGATTGTTAAATGATACGCTTCGTTTACTGATAAATGACATCTTTCCATATTTGTTGTGGGCTATTTGTACAAGGTTTACGCTTTCATGTGTCAACAGTATTCAGCAATTTATTTAGTTTCACCTTTGGAGCAGATTTTGTACGACAGTATTCAGGTTTCTTAGTAGATAACTGGCTATTTAAATTAAATAAAATGCATTTTGATGTCTGAGAAGTGTCCGCATCTCCTCTGTCTGCAACATTTCATTTTAAATATACAACCCAATGTCAAATAAATCTACCTCAATTAAAGCTGTGGTCACACTGGACTTTTCTCGCCATAGACCGGAAACGCAAGCTTGTGCGACAAGTTCCACAGTTTGCTGTGTTGCAAAGTTCAAGCTTGGTGAACTCTGACCTGCGAAACCGCATCACTTTATCAAAACATGACCTCTCTGGACAGAAATTTAAAACGTTGAGCAATCTAGGGATGCTCATTTCGGTTTATTTTACCAACCGACAACCTCAGCTCGTTATCCGAATATTAACCGGTAATAGATAAATATTAAAAAATATTAATTAATTTAAAAAATAATAATTGAGGTTTCTATTTTGTAACGCATTAAATATTTTAAAATACTGATTCATTTTAACATGCGAACAGCAGCATACAAAACATGCATCACGCACCTGCAGTAACAGCATAGAAAAAAAAAGAATAAACTAAATAAAAATAATAAAATAAACAGGCCTGCCCTAGATATTTTTCACCTAAATGACTAATTTAGATTACAAAACGAAAACACTGACTGAATCCTTTTTAAAAGCCGGCATTTGCTGATTTTCCAATCATGTTTTTTTCATCCGTCATATAAAAATATCAGGCTATTAAATCGATCACTCCACTGAAAATATGCATTTGATTAACGCTTCGTTGTTATTGTCACAAAACCCCTTTTAATATTATAATAGAAGTCATTAGTTTAAAGATTGTCATAATGACTTATTTCCGCTATCAGCATCAGCGCTGGTTTGTGTCGACTCGTCTGTCAAACTGTGACTAGAAATATTCTTTCATTTTGCTTCTTTGACAAAATACGTCAGTAGGCACGTGTGGTTGCATGTGTTACCATCCCGCAAGTTAACAAATATGTGTTGCACATCAGGAGCCGATCACACGCGCTTTTCCGTTCCAAAAATGCGAGGCGCACCGCACTGCCTTTAATGTTGACAAGAAAAAAGAAGCGTGGTGCTCTTTTATATGTCGCTATAGGAAACGACTGAATCAGCTGGTCTATTGTGCGCGAGTGTTGCTGTTCATGTTGTTATAATTGTAATATACAGAATAACATTGCGATGTCCATGATTTGTAAAGTAATATGCCTACAGCTCTGGCTAACTTGAAACTGCGACCACAAGTTTCTCCTCCATCATTAAAAAAATATCAGCCGTATTGACAACACAAATACTGCAGGCACCTCAACAGAAACCCTGCTCTGCTTTCATTTGACTGAAGAATGAAAAAGACGCGACTGACGTAACGCACTATTCCGCTCAGGGTTGAGTTTTATTTTAACCGCGAGCACACAGCGCGCAACAGCATAACGTGAGGCGCGCAGGGGGCATAAGCAGCGCCAAAACAGTTAATAAACCATTAAAAAATGTCCTTCTCAATGCAAAAAGCACGTTCGGTGATCGGCCCCTTATGCAGCCAAACTTAAAAAATATATAAAATAATAGTTTTTAATCATTTAACTGATACTATTAATCGGTTACAAACGCACCCTTTCGATTAACAGTTAATCGGTTATTTTGAGCATCCCTAGACCAATCGATCTCTTTTTTTTTAAACGTTTAATCACCTTGTTTAATCCCGCCCCTTTTCGCATCGCAGTACTACAGAATTTAGCATGCTCAAACTCGAGTGTGAACGCAGCTTCAGACAAAATTTCTGTACAGCTCAACATTTTAATAAACATCAAATGAGTTTCGCAAATGAAAACCAACCTGTTTGGTCCTCAAGACCTTCTTGTTTGACTCTGAAAGTTTCTTCAATGCTCACGTCTTCGCTCTCCTCTTTCATAAACGCCATCTTAAACAACCTGTTGCTTTACCTGGGGTAGTTCTGTAAATGAAAAAAGAATCTCGGTAGTCTGTGCGCTGGTAAAAGTCAGTCAGAATGTAAGTTATTATTATTATTATTTTTTTTTTTATTATTATTAGAATATGCAAAAAGGTACACAAATTGGGATCATACAAAGAAAATAAAACATAAAAAACAACAATGAAAAACAAATCAACAACAACAACAATACAGTCAGGTACTGGCAGGTGCGTGCGTGCGTGCGTGCGCATGTAAAGGTAACATGGTGGACAGGTCAGAGTACATACATAAGGGTCAATAATAGTCAATAAATGAAGCAAGTGTCATAGATATAAATAAACAAATAGAAATAAACCAGTCAGTGGTAGAGAGTGACAATGCTAGTAAAGTATGATAGTAATGATGACAGTAAAGAGAAAGGACAACAGTAATAACTGACAACAACAATAATAATAGATCACAAGTACTACACCAACTGCTACTACAGAAAGTTACAAATATCACAACTACTATTGCAGCTGCTATTACATCCACAACAACTATTACTACTACGTCTACAACTACTGATACTACTACAACATCTACTACAAGTGATACTACTACAACATCTACTACAAGTGATACTATTACAACAACGTTTCCTACTACTACTACTACTACTACAGTAATCACTAGTACTACAACATCTACATCAACAACATCTACTACCTCTGATACTACTACACAGACTACTACTACTACTACACCAACACCATTACTACTTTTGGTACCACTACACCAACGACATCTACTACTACAGAAACTACTACAACTACTACTTCAACAATCCCTACTACAAATACAATCGTTACTACTACAATGACTACTACTACTACTACTACTACTACTACTACATCTACTACTACTACTACCACTACTACAACAACAACTACAGCAACCTGAATAATGACAATGGTAGAAATATGTGTAATAATAACAATGAGGAGACAACGGGAGGACAAGTCAGAAAAGCAACGACAACAATGGCAACAAGAGCAAAAGTCATACTATTAATGATAATAGTGAGGAGGTGAGGGGAGGTTGGGAAATCAGGAAGAGGACCAAAAATGATAATAATAAATAATAGTAATAATAATAATAATAGTAAGTAGAAGAAAGGAAATAGGACAAGGGAGGAAAAAAAAAATGAAAAGGAAGAGTGGGAAAAAAAAAGTTGAATAATAAAGCGCTGCAAACTAAACAATGAGAATAATCATAAAAAAAACGTTACTATAGTAATGATAATATACAAATAACAAAAACTAAAAGTAAAGAATAATATTAAAAAGAATAATTTATCTAACAATTTGATGAATTAATAATAGTATAATAATAATAATAGATCAAGAGGTGGGCCGGGAAACGTGATGACTACAATACACTCACGCTGACAACAACAACAAAAAAATAATAATAAAATAAATAAAATAAAATTATTGTTAAAGCTGTTTTATTATTATTATTAGGAGGTGAAAGTTATCTAATCTAGAATGTAAGTTATTATTAATCAAATGACCTGAATTAACAAAAACATTGAATACTTGTATATTATTTCGATAGTACAATTTTGTATAACAACAATTTAACCATGTAGATGCTTGACCGCTGTACTATACCACTATACCAATAAAGTACACTATATCAATAAAGCGTTTAGACTTTTAAAAAACACAGTTTCATAAGCAACGTCATAAGCACAATGCCTAGTGGCTCATGTATTACACACTGAGCCACTATAAGCATCGTTCTTATGACGTTTTTCAACAGGAGGAAAGTGCGAATTACTTCCAAACACTTCGGATATAGTTGTAGTATAGTAGTATAGCAGGGCTATTGATGAAATCCAGACAGAACACTGTATGACAACGCTTCAGACGACTGTTCTAGAGTCTACAGCTAATCAATCTGTCAGATTCTGAAGTGCATTACAGGTCTAAAGAACATTATAAATGATCTCAAATAAAACAAATACATTTATAGAGATGGTATATAAGCATATAATTTCACTCACCTGGGAAACGGAGGCCATGTGAATGGTTTGTGAGCACAATTAAGTGCACAGCATGCCATATCATCTGATAATTGTAAAAAATAATTCCAAAAGGCAACTGACTGTGTAAAGCCACATAAAACAACACAAAAAGACGATGTATGCGCCGAGATCAGCGGCTAATCAGCTGAGGTGACGTAACGGCCACCAGCGAGACCTAGCTGTCACTCAAGGGGCCACGCCCTTAATTATGCAAAAATAATATAACCTAATATAAAGGAAATGGATGAGTTATAAAAAAAATTCACCCCCTCACAGTTGTCACGAAGGGTAATATTAGCTATATGAACCAAAATCGTTCTTTGTACCAGGCTGTAAACACCTTTTTTTCTGCTGTAAAGTCGACCATTTTAACAGTGGGCTTAATCGAAATTTGCTCTATTATGGAGCCAGGACTAGCGGAATTTCGATGAATTGCCGTTACAGTTACTTCCGTATGGGCTTCCCGAGGGAGAGCGGGAGGTAGCCGCTTGGTCATGACATGTCCACACTAAATGGTTAAAAGAGTTGTGTTTAAGGGATTAAATGCAACTTTCCTTATTATCTCTTAGGTAAGGCGAGATCTCCTCTTAACTATCATACTTTAAAGGGAAAATATGCTTTATGCATCATCAGATATCATTCTATCAGTATCGGTGCTCCGTATCAGTCGATCACGATGACGAGGCATCCCTGGTGATAATTCTTGTGAAAAGCACTATACAAATAAACTTGAATCGAACTGAACAAAACAATTAACAAACACAATTAAATCCAGGCACTTATGCTTTGTAGTATGTGGTTTGTACATATGTAATAGGTTACCTCCACGAGAACATTTGCTGTTGGTTTATTTACACGTTTAGTGTTTATTTTCTCGTCGTCTTTACATTGAGGTAAAGTGGGTTTTATATACACACACATTCGGACTTTCTCCTTAATAATATAATATCTTTAAAGTATTATTTGCACATTCTAAATGGAGAAATCATATTAGCAGCCAGTGACTATCAAAATCAATCAATTAACTAGCTAATGTTGTTTTCGAGTCATAATTACATGTCCCTGCTAAAAAATCCAGCTTAAACCAGCCTAAGCTGGTTGGCTGGTTTTAGCTGGTCGACC
>CAIGQZ010032134.1:2712272-2777272 GCA_903798205.1 Danio tinwini
TTAGCATGTTACTAGCATGATTCTAGCATGCATTAGCATGATTCTAGCATGAATTAGCATGTTTCTAGCATGAACTAGCATGTTGTTAGCATGATTCTAGCATGAATTGGCATGTTACTATCGTGTTTCTAGCATGAATTAGCATGTTACTAGCATGATTCTAGTGCAAATTAGCATGTTTCTAGCGTGAATTAGCATGTTACTAGCATGATTCTAGCATGAATTAGCATATTACTAGTGTGTTTCTAGCATGAATTAGCATGTTACTAGCATGATTCTAGCGTGAATTGGCATGATTCTAGCATGAACTGGCGCAAATTAGCATGTTACTAGCATGATTCTAGCGTGAATTAGCATGTTACTAGCATGAATTAGCATGTTACTAGCATTATCCTAGCGTGATTTAGCATGTTACTAGCATGACTTTAGCATGAATTAGCATGTTACTAGCATGTTGTTAGCATGATTCTAGCATGAATTAGCATGTTACTAGCATGATTCTAGTATGTTACTAGCATAAATCTAGCGTGTTACTAGCATGATTTTAGTGTGTGACTAGCATGATTCTAGCATAAATCAGCTTGTTTCTAGCATGAATTAGCATGTGCTAGCATGACTAGCATGTCACTAGCGTGTTGCTAGCATCTTTCTAGCAAAATTAGCATGCCAGTAGGATGTTAAAACTATTAGCATGTGTTAAAATAGCTAGTCACATTTTAGCTAGTCACAGGATTTAGGCCCAATAAGTAATCGTTCTGTTTTGTCTGAGTTTAAGAGAAGTAAATTGTTGGTCATCCAGTCTTTAACATCTTTAATACACTCAGTTAGCTCAGTTCAGACATCTCATCAGGTTTAGTTGAAATATATAATTGAGTATCATCTGCATAGCAGTGAAAACTGATCCCGTGTTTTCTAATAATGTCCCCCAGGGGAAGCATGTATATTGTAAACAGCAAAGGGCCTAAAACTGATCCTTGAGGGACCCCGTACTTTACCAGTCTTACTTGTGAAAGTTGTCCATTAATATTCACAAACTGGTAACGATCAGCTAAGTATGACCTAAACCATTGAAGAGCCTGTTCTTGGACACCTGTCGAATATAAGCGGTCTATGAGAATATTGTGGTCAATGGTGTCAAATGCAGCACTAAGATCCTGTAATACTAATAACGAGATGCACCCTTGGTCAGCAGCTAAGAGTAAATCGTTGGTTATTTTCACTAATGCGGTTTCTGTACTGTGATGAGGCCTGAAACCTGACTGGAACACTTCAAAAATATTGTTTTTTATGGTTTTGCTGTAAAAATATTTACACATCTTTATTCTTTTTACATTTATGACTTCGAGAATCATTGATGTTTGCGATTTATATAAAGCATTCACCATACCTGTCAACCCTTCCGTTTTCTCCGGGATTCTCCCGTATTTCACAAGTCTGTCCCGCTATCATCCCGTAAAGGTATTTTCCCGTATTTCTTCCGTCTTTCTCTGATAGGTGGCAGCAAAAAAACATTAAAGGGCAGAGCCTCCCTATACGCAACCCATACCGCCAAACCACCAGGGGCCGCCCTTTGCTCTGTTCTGTGCTTTCGCTTCGTTTAGGCCTGAAAACACTTTAAAATAAATATAAAAACGGCGGGATTCCCTTTCCTTTTATTACAGGTGCCGTCTCCCCTTCATATGCAATCCTCAAAACAGTCATATAGCGGTGCGTGATTGTCGACTAACGCGATCCATAGTGATAAACCGAGGACATGCGATTTGAAACAGAGCGAAAGTCTGGGTTTTGGGTGCGTGTTTGAACAGACATACACACATAATTAATAATAATAATATTTAAAGATGTCGATTTTGGTGGGGTTTATTTTTTCAAACACAACAAATTTCGTCCTAAATGAGCATCGAAAGTTATGAAAGCAATCGAATGCTTTCTTTATAACGTTAGACAGTGGCATTTTCAAAGTGACGCCTGTTATTTAATGTAATCAAACAAAAAAAAAAAACTAAATAAATAAGAGATTCATTCGTTGCTCTTTAATCAGAATGTGTACATTATACCGTGAAGAAACGGCTAATGAGATTTGGCCACTGCATATTCGAACATCAAATCAATAGTTTGAATGTAAATGCTAAGTTGTCCGTGTTGTTTGATGGCTATTTGAAGACGTTGATGGAAATGATGCAGAGTGTGCACACCAGTGCTTAATTTGTGCTGGAACACGCTGGATCCGGATCCTCAGAAATCTGATCCGGCACTTCATTTTACTAACCGCCTTCCCCGTCCACTGTTCACTTACCGCGACACCCCCATTGATTTATGTATTATATGCTTTGCACACTAGACGAGCACATTCTATTCGCACATCACAAATATGTTTTTAAATGTAAAACTATGCAAATGGTGCTCTGTGGCGCGATGGGAAAGTATCCTGACTGGCCAAAATATGCGACAAATTTAAAAAAACGTGTAAAATTTTCTTGATTTTTCTGTTACGTTAATCGATGGTGGAATTTTGAAATCCCGGATGGTCTGTTTATTTGTGTTTTGGGGTCTCATTTACAAAACCTTCCTTAAAATGAACGTAAAGTAAAAGTAGTTAAAGTAAGTTCAATTAAGTTAAAGTAGTTAAGTCAATGTTGAAGTTAAATATGTTTACTTATGCCTAGGGCCAGACGGAATCTGCAGAAGTTTTTAGCTATTTCTGCGGAGAATTTTGGTAAAAATCTGTGGATTTCTGCGGAATTATTTTAGGAGTATCATAACTAAAACCTTAAAATTTGAAATAAAAAATTATATCTTTTTAACTTTTATTAAAATGTTTAAAATGCAAATCCAATTAGATTAACAGTAAATAGTTAACTGTAAGTAAATAAACAGAATTAATGATGGGCTAAAAATCTGCGGAAATCTGTGGAAAATCTGCAAAACATCTGCGGAATTCTGCGCGCGCAGATTCCGCGTGGGCCTACTTATGCCTCATTCACATTAGCAGCGACTTTGTAGCTCTGGGTGGTCTGTGTAGGTATATACAGCTCAGAGAATACAACCGGCCTCTGAGCGAGCTGAGAGAGGATCACGTGGGCTCTACTGGTGCTCCTATTGGCTGTCGCTCAAGAAAGTCGCTCTTGCATAAAGTTGAAGGATTCGCAACTTTGTCACGTCGCTCGATACGCCCAACTTGTCGGCTAAATGGTCGCCGGAAGTCGCTCGTTCTCCATTGAAATGAATGGTCGCTTGTTGCTTTGCCGCTGCGAGTCGTACGTAGTGTGAATGAGGCTTTAGTCAGCGTTTTTGCGCTGCAGAAACACGAGCGCTGTTCTAAAAAGGCTGAGCTGTGAGAATGTTTTTGCAGTGCAGGGTTTTTTTTTTGACGGTTACAATGATACAGAGTAACCCCTCTGTACAAAAAAAGATTTTTTAGCAGATTACACTCATTGCTGACCGTAAAATGCACACTCAGCACCTCACCACATTGCATGCGATTAAAAATGTGGCACTACCATTGACAACAACAAAAAACAAACGCTTCGCTTGAGGAAAAATAACTATTCAGTGGACACGCACACTAAGCGCCCTATCATACACCTGGCGCAATGCAGCGCGAAGCAATTGTTGTTTGCTAGTTTTAGCTCAACGCATATGTTGTTTTGACGTTTTTTCACCACGCTGTTTAAATAGCAAATGCATCTGCGCTCATATGTGCGCCCATAGGCGTTCTGGTCTAATAAAGGAGGTGTGTTAAGGTGCATTGCTGGCGCGTTGCTATTTTGAGGAACTACAAAATACTAAACAATAGACCAGCTGAGAGGAGGTCTAAAGTCCAGCGCAATGTGCGCCTCGCTTAAACATTGCTTAATACACACAGGATTTAGAGCAATACACAAATATCTTTACAAATGAAAAATAATTTAAGGATTAAAATATTACAAAAATGATTACTTTCTACATAAATATAAAAACCACTTCTTTCATGCCTTCATCTCGAGGGGCTTTTTCAGTTTATTCATAACAATTTGCATTTGTATAATGTTTTTATTAGTAGTGTTATGAATTAAATAAAAAATCCTTAACCAAAAAGAGGTTTAACCAAAACATAAGTTAACAGGGATAAAAAAATGTAATCCCTGGTGCCCCTGCGCTCTCTCTCCTCAAAATATAAACCAAAACAAACCACTGAGAAGTAACAAAAAAAATCGGATTTATTAACATAAAATAAGGAGCAAAAATAACATCGGGAGGGGTTCAGTCAAAATAAATGACAATAAACCAAGCTAACTAAATTAGAAAACTTCATAGATAAGAAAATAAAATAGAGAAAACCTTACCTCCCTACTAACAACACAGAAGAAAACGAAAATAATAAATATAAGGCACCAAACCTCCCTACCATGCCCCAGACAGGTAGACCGAAAACCGGGTTTCTCCGCTTAGAATGTAACTTTACATCGGCACCTCACAAAATGCCATAGAAGAGACATCAGCAACAAACATTCGTTTTTATCACTCGAGCAATAATATCTCCACAGAGAATTAACAAGCGGGGAATCGAGAGAGAGAGCGGGGGAGCCGCTGAATCCATGCTCTCTGAGGTTTTAAATACAGCCACCGTCAATCCAAGCACCAATCATGATCCGACGTAATCCGCTGCACCTGCAAATAATTCAAAGAGAGAGCAAGAGAAAGAGAGAGAAAACACCACACACGCACACACTACACTACAACAACTACTCGTAACAGTAGTAGTACTATTTATTATATGCATATTTATATTTGTTTTATTAAAAACAAGCTTAGATTTGCCCACCTGTCAGGTTTTAGACCATACGGGTCATAGCATGTGTATTTGGATATAACTCGGTTGTTTGACCACACTTCGTTATTATTGTTCATTTATTCGTTTGCGGGAAATTAGAACTGAATTTAGAAATAGTTTGGAAACATATCTTTGCGCTTAACAAATGAAATTAATTATGTAAGCTAACGGATGTCTGTGAGTACAACACGTTTCCTTATCCACGGAAGAGAGTGAAAGTAAAGAATGAGGAGGTTCATTCTCTCGCACTGCAGATGCGCTGTTTAACTGTATTCTCGCTAGTGAAGCGCTCAGTTATTCCACTTACAAAGTCCGCCATGTAAATAGCAAATGCGCCATGGTGCGACGCAACTGACTCTTAAAGGGAATGGGAGATGAGACTCTGATTGGTTTATTCTCAAAACACACCCATAACTCATAAAGAGAATAAGCTCAACCCTGTTAGGCCATGCGCCGCGGCGCAAAGTGGAATTTTCCGTTCTTAAAATAGCAAAAGTGGATTCTGACACGCGCTTATTGCTTTAGCGCCCTTTGCTTTAGACTTTGCGCCTAGATTGTTAAAATAGAGCCCTAAAAGTTTATCAACAGCTGTGCACATTTTCCTGTCGAGTTTTTTTTATAGATAACAACCTTTGGATAGGAAAGAGCGTACAGACATTTCATACATTTTCACCACCATTTTGTGCGTCATGTTTATAAATGAGACCCCTGGTCATGAACACTCTGGCTGACTCTTTTACCAAGACCAGGGAGCTGATTAATGAACACCTCGACATTTATTTGGGTATTTATTTTTCATTTGCAGAACAAGAAGCGGTTGATTATAAAGATGGCGCTTATTAAAGAGGAGAGCGAAGACGTGGAGATTGAAGAAACACTGAACGTCAAACAGGAAGAAACTGAAGAGCAAATAGGTTGGTTTTCATTTGCAAAGCTCATTTAATCCTCATTAAAATGTACAGAAATATTTTTTTGAAAAGGGACATGTGAGTGTCTTAACTTGAAGCAGCTTTATTTGACATGAAGCGTGTGGTAAAACACTTATGTTTAGTAGCTTGGTGACAGTGCGGTCATGTCACGGAGACCAGCTAATAAGTGCTGTGCTGGTAAACCTCACTCCTCTGACCTCTAAAGGTGCTCTAGCGACAGATGCTAGAGGCCATGGTCTTTAGCCTCCTTGTTAGAGCAACCGACTCCCATGCGGAAGGTCGCCGGTTCAAACCAGCTCGGAGCGGGTTGGGTGGTGTAGGACCGGCGGGGTTACCATGGTGCTGTGACTGGTATGGGAGTGAGGTTTAAGGGGGTGAGTGTAATGGAGGCCAGCTAGTAAGTGCTGTGCTTGTAAACCTCACTCCTCTGACCTCTAAAGGTGCTCTAGCGACAGACCCTAGAGGCCATGGTCTTTAGCCTCTTTGTTAGAGCAACCGACTCCCATGCGGAAAGCCGCCGGTTCGATACCAGCTCAGAGCAGGTTGGGTGGTGTAGGACCGACGGGGTTACAGTCAGACAATAAGGCAGTTACTGGCTTTAATTCAGAATTTTTAATCTGTAAATATCACACGTAAAAAAAATTAATACAAACTCGTCGGTGTCAAATAGTGTTACACACTGCACTTTTATAAAATAAAAACAGCTAATATTGGAAACATCGAACCAGGATTTTCATCTTTAAGAAGAGAGAGGAATACAAAATCATCCTCACTGCTTGATGACACAGAGTCTAGCTTGTGGTTAATACTGAGATTGTATTGTGTTGTTAAAGGTGCTGGATGTAAGATTGACTGATCTAAAGCATATAAAACTATATTATGTTTGCAGATATTTAAGAAAGTGCTAAGTTAACACACTTGTTTAACTTAAAACAATGCTAACATCAGTTATTCTGCTTTAAAAATGTGCGTTATGTGGCAGAATATCTCTTCATTTTGGTCTCTATAACCAGCCCACTGTCAGTTTACTCAATTTTATTTCAGCAACCCGAGTTCCCTTGGTAGAAAGCTCAGCGCATTTCATTTCAGTCATAAAGGCTGCCTCAATATATGTGGACGCGGTTGATAATGTGACCTCCAGACAGAAGCAGAGTTTTAATCATAATTATTTAATAATTTTTCATCTGGACTGCAATACTCAAGTCAATCCCACACACTGAACCTTTATCACAACATGGAGATCATATTGTAAGTTCAGTAACAAGATGCGTATCTAATCATGACTTCAGTGTATCGTTAAACCCCTACTTTCCACCAATCTAGTGGACTTGTGCTAAGCGAAGGAAGCACAGTTGCATTATGTGTGTCTACAACCTGAGTTTGATTCCAGCATCGTGTTCCTAACTCAAGCAATCCTACTCTAGCCATCCCACATTCGGTGTCTCAAGCTATGTTCTTTTCATTTCGATAGTTTGTACCAGCTAATTTAGGGTGCTTTCACACCTAGACTTTTGTTCCGGAACCTGGCGTGTTTGCCCAGTTAGCGCGGTTCGTTTGGCATATGTGAACAGGCCAATCGCGCTCGGATCCGCGCCAAAGCAATCGCTCCGAGACCGCCTGAATGAGGTGGTCTCGGCTTGATTGAAACGAACCCTGGAGCGGATCGATTGTAGTGAGAAATCGATACGATCCGAGCCCGGCTATACCACAGTGTTTCATGGATATGTAATAGGCATACGGCTATTTGAAGAGAGAATAATGCGGGAGGTCATTCCAGACATCCCAAGTCTCCCGGAAGTTCCGGGAGTCTCCGGCAAATGCACAGAGACTCCCTAAAGCCCGCAACTGATTGATGCGCGTCTCCCTCCCGGTCCTCAAAATACGTTGCGCACCCTTCTCATCACCCCTCCCCACCGCATCCCTCCTCGCTCTTCAGACATGTCACGGAGCAAGCCGAACTGCCGCTCTAGGCAATAGACTAGCCCTCAACCCGAAAGTGAAAACGAACCTGACCAGTTCATTAAGTGAGGGCGGGGGGTTGATGTTGCGGATGAGTCAGTACGTTGGGTTGGGCGGCGGGGAGCGTTTGCCGCCCTCACTATTATGCCAGACCCCTATTATGCAAGTGTTCTGTTGATGTTGTGGATGAAAGTCAGTATGTTGGGTTAGGCGGCGGGGCGCGTTTGCTGCCCTCATTATTATGCTGCTCTAGGCGGCCGCCTAGGTCGCCTCTATGGATGCGCCGGCCCTGGTCGCGCACACCCTATCAAACACCACCAAACCACCCCTGACAGCTTAGCGGGACTCTTCAAAATAAACCGTGAAACTCTGACCAATGTGAGGACAATTCACTCACACGTGACTTGCTCTAGCTGTTTTGGTCCGTTTAGAAACTTTGGCGTGTGAAAGCGAACCGCACCAAGAACAAAGAGCAACAATGTAACAATTTCAATCTCTGTTTCGGAACAAATGAATCGATTCACTAGTGTGAAAGCACCCTCAAAAACATTTTTCCAGGTTGTAGGGAAATATAAAACAGTTAAACATCAGCTAAACATTTAGAAAGAGAAAAGCTGAGGACCCAATACTGAGCCCTGCAGAACTCTGTGTGTTGTGAGAAATTTAGTGAAGCAAAGAGGCAGATAGAGCTATTTCTTTAAAAAAAAATCGATCATAAAATGTCCACAAAAGCTTGTGGTTTGTTGTCTAAAGATATAATAGCACGTTTAGAAATCTGTCGCTAATCGTTAGAAGCTAAAAAACATGTTAACTCAAGAGCAGTTTCTGTACTATATTATAATAAACTATATATATTATTTCTGTACTTAAAAATACAGATTCTCTGGAAAACTGAACATTGTTTTGAGTCCAATTTTATGTACTCTAGGTTATTAAGTCATAGGTAGGGACCATAGACTGTAAAAGATATGGACGTAGTATCCGTGACGTCACCCATAGGTTTATGAAGAACCCAAAAGAAGCTACCAGTAGGCGTGGCCAACCGTCGCCATTTTGTTACCGTGTCATTGCACCAACCTGGGCATACCATACAAGGGCAAAGAGGCGGAGCGTGAGCGGAGCTACAGACGCATGAGAAACACTTAATACTTCATTACCTGCGACTCGTTTGTGTTCTGACCACATGTGCTTGGTTGTATACTAAAAGTGTTTAGACTTTTAAAAACACAGTTTCATAAACAACGTCATAAGCACAATGCCTAGTGGCTCATGTATTACACACTGAGCCACTATAAGCATCGATCTTATGATGCTTTTCAACAGGAGGAAAGTGCAAATTACTTCCAAACACTTCGGATATAGTCTGTGTTAGTAAATGCAGGGCTATTGATGAAATCCAGGCAGAACACTGTATGACAACGCTTCAGACGACTGTTCTAGAGTCTACAGCTAATCAATCTGTCAGATTCTGGAGTGCATTACAGCTCTAAAGAACATAATAAATGATCTTAAATAAAACAAATAAATTTATAGAGATGGTGTATAAGTATATAATTTCACTCACCTGGGAAACGGAGGCCACGTGAATGGTTTGTGAGCACAATTAAGTGCACACAGCATGCCATATCATCTGATAATTGTAAGAAATAATTCCAAAAGGCAACTGACTGTGTAAAGCCACATAAAACAACACAAAAATACGATGTATACGCCGAGATCAGCGGCTACCTCCGAGAGAGCAAGACCTAGCTGTCACTCAAGTGGCCACGCCCTTAATTATGCAAAAATAATATAACCTAATATAAAGGAAATGGATGAGTTATAAAAAAAAAAAAATCACCCCTTCACAGTTGTCACGAAGGGTAATATTAGCTATATGAACCAAAATCGTTCTTTGTACCAGGCTGTAAATACCTTTTTTTCTGCTGTAAAGTCGACCATTTTAACAGTGGGCTCAATCGAAATTTGCTCTATTATGGAGCCAGGACTAGCGGAATTTCGATGAATTGCCGTTACAGTTACTTCCGTATGGGCTTCCCGAGAGAGAGCAGGAGGTTGCCGCTTGGTAGGGCCAGACGAAATCTGCGGACGTTTTTTGCTATTTCTGCGGAGAATTTTGGTAAAAATCTGCGGATTTCTGCGGAATTATTTTGGGAGTATCATAACTAAAACCTTAATATGTGAAATAAAAAATAATGTCTTTTAAACTTTTATTTAATGTTTAAAATGCAAATCCAATTAGATCCACTTTATTTGGTAAACAAAGCAAGTCTCTCATATAATATCTCTACTAAAAGACAGAAAATATTACTGTACAAACAGCAATGTACATAAATCAGACGAAGACTTTTATATTAGTCAATAATATTACTGAAATTAATTTAAAAACTGAGTAAATACAGATTTACACACATTTACTCAAGTAAATAAACAGAATTAATAATGGGCTAAAAATCTGCGGAATTCTGCGCACACAGATTCCGCGTGGGCCTAGTCATAGGTCTCAAACTCAATTCCTGGAGGGCCGCATCTCTGCACAGTTTTGCTCAAATAGTTCAAGACTATTAAGCAGAAGTGAGTTGGAGGTGGTTGGAGCTAAACTATGCAGAGCTGCGGCCCTCCAGGAATTGAGTTTGAGACCATTGAATTAAGTAGTCCTCCTAAAGCTGGATTTATACTTTTGCCTGGTGCCGCATCATGCACTGATTGCGTGCGCACCTCGCGAAACGGAGGAGGTTTCATACTTGCCGCGTTCGTCGTTGTGATATCTTTAAAACGACAGGGGGTGGTCAAAAGTAACTGACCGTAAAGTGAGACGGATAAACAGAGAAGTAGGAAGTTTCCGGAACTACGTCATATCATTAATATCATTCAAGATTTTTATACTGATTATTTTTATTGTTTTTATAAATTATTTTAATGATTATATGGATTTTTATAACCATTCAAAAATAGTTTTTTTTTTTTTAAATCAAACTTTGATGCATAACTTGCTTTTGTTCATATCTCGGACAGTTTTACCTATTAAAGTTTATTAAAATATTGATGACAATGAGTTGCTCTACAAATATATTTTTTATTATGGCAAGAACAATAGCAAAAAAAAAGCACACTTACTAAAAAATACAGATGTTGTTTTTAGATTTAGCCCGCTCCACAATTCACACATTACTGTCTGGCTAGTTTCTGTCCTCCACTTATGCTAAAAAGGTCCAACATTCCAGATCCATTATCATCAATAAAGCCTAGAAAAACAGGGCATCAGTATATTGTAAACCGATAGGATCAAATATACCTTCCCAGTTATCAAAGAAATAATTTGTTCCTTAATTGTAGTTTTGTAGCTATTAAATTGTTTAACATTTAAAATCGTAATATATACATGAGTGTTAAACCTATGAATGGTGGAAAAACATATTTCTGTAATTGTGTACCTGGGTCTCCACTTTTCCCATGGCCTCTTTTGGCTTTAACAAACTTATCCCTCAGGTTTTTCCAAACTTTAACAAAAACTTTCCTCTTTTCCCACGGCTGTTGCAATTTCTACCCAAGAATTATTGATCATCAGGTTATCTCTGATCATGGATCATAAAAATGTCTGTACAGGCATACCTGTTTCAGAGAAAATCTCTTCAAAGTGGTTTATATTTAACTCAAATCCAACGCGCGCACTGTTCGCTCAAGTCTCAAAAAAAGCACATGCACTCTACCAGCCGAAATTGTCACGCACACCCAAAGTGAACCTCCGCAAACTCTGCAATGATGTCGCATTCGCCGCAGCTCTGCAGTTTTGCTCCAACCCTAATCAAACACAGCTGGTCCGACTAATCAAGGTGTTCAAGACTACTAGCGTCCAGTAATCTTGAACACCTTGGCTGCATCCGAAATCGCATACTCCATACTATATATGATGCTAAAAGCAGTATGCGAGCCAAGTAGTAGGTGCGAATTCATAGAATTCTAAAAACAGTATGCGAAAAGTATCCGGATGACTTACTATTTCCGGTGAGATTCTGAAGCGATTTCCGACGCTGCTCTTGATTGGTTGAATCACCTTGATTAGTTGGATCAGCTGTGTTTGATTAGGGTTGGAGCAAAACTTTGCAGATCTGCGTCCCTCCAGGAATTGAGACCTATGCCTTAAGGCAGGGGTGCTCAACCCTGTTCCTGGAGATCTAGTTTAGCTTCAACCCTGATCAAATGCAACTAAACCAGCTAAATAGGATCTGAAGGAGCACTTGGTAATTAAAGACAGGTGTGTTTGACCAAGGTTGCAGATGAGCTCTGCAGGAAGTTAGATCTCCAGGAACAGGGTTGAGCACCCCTGCCTTAAGGTAAAGTGATTATTATAAGTTTTGTTTTGAATTTAACTTAAAAAAAAACTGCTAAGAAGATCTGCCAAATACAGGTAACAGGTTAAGACCATTGGGTCTTTATTTGTAGCTGCTTGAATTAGGGCTGGATGATCAATCAAATCGAAAATGTAAACGTGATTGAGCAAATCTGTGTTTTTATGCTTAAGTACATTTGGGTTATTTTGTATTTGTCTCTTCTTGCCATAGACCTAAAGGTGCTGAAAGTGGAGAGCAAAGTTCTTGATGAAGTGGAAGAGAAATCATTTAGTTGCTCAGAGTCTGAACAGACGGCAACTATTAATAACTTCATCTGCCCACAGTGTGGAAAGAGATTTGCTAAAAAAAGAAACCTTAGGGAGCACATGAGCGTTCATAGTGGGAAGAAACCTTTCACCTGCCAACAGTGTGGACGCAGTTTTGCTCAAAGAGGAAATATCAAGAGGCACATGATGGTTCACACCGGAGAGAAACCTTACGCATGCAAACTGTGTGAGAAGAGCTTCACAACTGAACTAAACCTCAAGTATCACATCAGCAGTCACACTGGAGAGAAACCGTTCATATGTGCTGATTGTGGAAAGACTTTTAGGTACAAAGCACCCTTTAAAAAACACATGGCATCTCACTTAAAGCAGAACAGTTTTGTGTGTCATCAGTGTGGACGCAGTTTCACAGACCAGGAAAATCTTGGGAATCATGTAAAAACTCACACTGGAGAAAAACCATTTATGTGTAATCACTGTGGAAAGACTTTGTCCAACAAAACAAACCTCCAGGTTCACATGAGGGTTCACACGGGAGAGAAGCCGTTCAGCTGCCCTCAGTGCGAAAAAAGCTTCAGATTCATCGGAAACCTTCAGACTCACATGAGAGTTCACTCGAAAGAGAAGCCTTTCACCTGCCCTTATTGCGAAAAAGGTTTCAGGTTTTTTGGAAACCTTCAGAATCATGTTCGAATTCACACCAAAGAGAGGCCTTTCATGTGTCTGCAGTGTGATAAGAGTTACAAGAATGAAAGAGACCTAAAGTGGCATCAGCAAAGTCATTCTGGAGAGACTTTGCCATGTTCCTCAGTGTAATTGTCATCAGCATAATGAAGAACTTGACATAACACCTACAGACTGTGCTTAATCTGTGAATTGCGAGGTCCCGGAACAGATCGGGGTAACGGATCCGGCATGTTACCCACGGCTGGAGAGGTGATGTGCATGAAAATGGAGAGCGAGCGGAAGTGTCATGAACAAAAGTGAAGAGGGTTGGTGAGTCACGGAAGAAAGTAAAAAGTGAACAGCGGAAGGGGGTGGAGGGTGGTTGAGGAGGGGGATCGGTAAAATGAGGTGTCGGATCAGATTTCAGAGGTGCTGGATCCGGCGTGTTCCGGCACAAATTAAGCCCTGCCTACAGATTCGCTTTAGAAAACCATGCATCTTCAAAACTGTGCTTTAATGCCTCTTGTGGCATTTTAAATGCTGTGCTATGTAGGATGTTTTTGAGTTAAAATGATGTACAGTTCCACTAGAGCTCAACGCCACAGATCTAAGTGAAGTTCATTTATAAACTAGTTTTTGAGAGGATCATGTGCTTATGATTGTTCATGGCTGGTCCTGCATCAGCTTACGATTGATTCACCAATCAGATGATTCCTAACTCACTATAAACAACCAGAGTTTCTCAGTATCTTCGTTTTGAAGAATCCTCCTTACCCACCCCTACTCCCCCTCCTTTCTAGATGGGTGCCAAGGTGGCCCAGTGATTAGCACTGTTGCCTTACAGCAAGAATGTCTCTGGTTAAAGTCCCTACTAAACCAGTTGACATTTCAGTGCGGAGTTTGCTCGTTCTCCCCGTGCTCGCGTGGGTTTTTTCCCCCCCGAGTTGTCCGGTTTCCTCTCACAGTCCAAAAAAACTTGCAATCTAAGTAAATTGAACATACCAAATTGACATCATAGTCAAGCTCTTAGCAAGCTGTATATCCCTGTTTAGCCATCCCTAAATCTGTCAGTAGCCAGAAATAAGTCAGGGGAGTTCATCGAGATCTAACTCAAACTCCCCTCTCGCCCTGCTAACAGGAGGGAGCCCAGGGCTCTAGGATCTCATAAGCTCAGGGCTCTCTCCTGGGATGCATGCCAAACTAGCTTTAATATCAATCATCAGATAAGTACGTACTCTTAAAAACAAGGTGTGGGAAGATTGTCAACACGCCACAAATGTATACGCAAAGAAAGAAGGCGTACAATATTATTTATGCTGTAGTATTGGTCTTACTGTTGCCATGTTGAGGAGATACCACGAGAGCAAAACTACGTTGTTCATAAAATAAAATGTAGTGTTCTCGAATCAAACTGTATTAATGTATTCAATTACACCAAATAATGTTCAATACAATATTGAACCGTTCGGTACGACTTCCACGGTTCAATACGCGCTTGTGGTTTCACATTTAAATAATTTATGTGCGTTTTATTTCTCTCCGAATTGACTGTTTGTGTGTGCCTGTAAGTCTACGAGCTGAGATGAGGAAACTCCTCCCCGCGAGTAAATATTCAATCACTATGCTCTAAAGTTAGGGGGCGCTCCACCATCATTCCACACTTTAACATGGCGAGCGGCGGTAAAGTGAGACAGCAATACGAGGAAGCGCCGGTGTCTTACAAATCCGCGGTGTGCGGACATTTTGGTTACACGTATAGACTAATCAAACGGAAACACTTGCAACATGACTGCACATCTGCGACGCCATCACCCAGCAATATTACTGTCAGAAGGCAGGATAGCAGAGAAGGTAATAAAGTCCTCCATAAAACAACAATCCCTCACTGGATCCTTCCAGCAAACATACCCAACTGGTTCCGAAAGACATAAAAATAACAAAGGCAGTGTTAAGTTTAATTAAGATGGTTATTTATATTTACTGAAGTACAAATATGTTTATTTGAAATGGTCAATTCACATGCATGTTTATTTTTAAAATGGAGGAATTTATGCAGGGCTTTACATTAACGCCCGCCAAATGCGGGTAGATTTCAGCTCTGGCGGGTTAGACGGACACCTCCACTAGCCACTATGGCTGGTTGGAAATCATTTTTCATGTAGTTTTCTTAAAAGCAGGATTCGACAATAAGGATGGCCCAATATTCGTGCAAAGGCGATCTTAGAATCGAGAAGCAGCATGACTGACAAATATAATTGTGTTCGTGCGGGCAAAAGAAAGCCGGTTGATTACCGAATGAGAGAATAATCACTTGCGCCAACAGCTGATGTGATGCGCCCGACTTTTTTTAAACACGTGCGTGCTCCCGTTTCCTTGCTTGAAACAACCGTGCCAGGAAACGCAACTGATGTAATCGGTTCCCTTTCAAATAGACTAGACAAAAAGTTGTTCATGCACCCACAGCCCTGCTGCTTTCAAGAGCTCCAGATTGGTCTTTTTGCAAGCTGAACTGGTTGCTTTCGCTTTAACCATTATTTAAACAGGATATTAACTTTGCATTTATGAGTAGTTAACTGGTGTTAACCCTTTTTTTTAAAGAAATATTTTGTTAAAATGTATAGTATACTGCTATATTTTGCTTGTTTTGACATTTAAAATTTGTGGCTAAGAAATAATTATTTATTTTTAGTAATTTGGTATATTCTTTGAGCTCTGAAAAGTCATATGAAATAAAAACTAATTGTAATACAACACTATGAAACCATGACCCATGTGCTCATGCTCACTGAGCAAGCTCATACACAACATACACAAAAAGTAAAATGAATTAGGAGGCATGTGGACATTCCACAAAATCTAAATCATGTAATTTTAGCATGTCAAAGTCAAATTTATGCATATAAAATATATTTTCCCAACAACAAAATTGTGGCTAGTGAAAATGGTGAGTGGCTAGTAATGTTGGAGAACTACTAGCCACACTGGCTGGTGATCAAAAAAGTTCAGATTGTACATGGGCTACCAGCAGCTGTGAGATTTCAGTGTTCATTTTTTATGATACAATACACGAGGAACTAGTGTACCTTTCTTGGCTTTAAAGTAAAATAAAGGAGTATTGCAATAAATCGTTTTTAGTTTTCTCTTTCTCACTGTTCCTATTGCCTAAGCATAGAATAACAAAAAAATAAAATAAAAACACTTATGTGTTAAGCCAACAGAACCGAACCGAAAACAGTGTTAAAAAACTGAGGTATGTATTGAACTGTAAGCTAACAGTACTGTTGCATCCTTAATAATTAATCATTTTAAACTACTTTCAATTTTTCAAAGTTATTACAACAAAAACATTTCATAATTTCAGTTTTGACTGTATTTGTTACTAAATATAATCCTTTGTGAGCAGAATAAGCTTATGATAAAACACTAAAATATTACTGATCCCAACATTTTCACTGCGTCCTCCTACCTTTACCCCAGTCATTCCAGAAGAATTTACACGGCACTGCTCCTTTTTTAATCCTGGTCCATCCAATTGACGACGTGTATTGGTCCTCTGGAGCAAAGTGCTGACTGCACACGTAGGTGCTCCCCTGAAGCACTTCAAAGCTGGGTCCCTCTTTTCTTTTGATGGCCTTGACCCAACGGGCACGCTGATCAGCGTCCACTGGAAAGTCATGAAAACTCAAATAGGGAAACCTCTGCTTGTTGTTTGAACAACAGGGAACGCTGCAGTATCATTTACAGGACGACTGGGCCATGTTTGTGTTTTGTTTTCAAATGACTCACACAGACCATCACATGTGTAGACATTTATAAGAAGCAGTCGATCACTGATGTGCTTAATGTAAAACACTATGACCACTTCTCCTCCATTCATCAAAATGACTTGCTGTAAGCCTTTTTGTTCAGGGTTACACTTACTACAGACAATACATAGGCCTACAGAAGTGCATTGTAAAAAAGAAAATTCAGATTATTTGTGTACAAAACACACAAATACACTGTACCAAATATATTTGACTGTATTTTTCCCACAAAAACAGTGTACACAGTGTTCATCCTAACCAACACATAGTTGCACATAACGTGGTCTACATATATCAACAGAAGTGTTTACAGAACAGTTAGTTAAAAAAAATACACTTTCCATCCTCTGGCAGAAAAAAAGTCCTCAATAGGATAGAGAAATGGAGAATATGAGATGAGCTCTAATTTCTAAATTGCAGTTATGTGTGACAGGGGTTTACCTATGATGAGTTAGTAAGCAAAGTAGGACAACTGACTTTACAATTGTGAATGACAGTGTGTTTCTTGTGAAAACAAGAGGTTTTCTGCTTGAAAATTGTCAAATGCAGAGAATTGTGTGTAGTGTTTTGAAAAAAAGTGTGTTTTAAATCTGCAATTTGAGTGTAAAGCAGGAATTGTGCTTGTAGTTTAGCAGAATTGGTTTAGGGGGTCGGTGCATCAGTTACATGTTGTGGTCATTGTGTCTGAAGTACAAGTAATTGTGTGTAAACAATTGGGAAAAACTGTAAAATGACCTTTCTAAATAAAAAGTTTAAAGTTTTATTGAGATGGATTGTTGGCAATACATCCACAAAGGAAAATAAAGACCTGTTTAAATACGATTTAAGACCCACAACACAATATTTCAGTAAATTTAAGACTTTTGAAGGCCTGAAATTTAGATTTTGAAATTTAATACATTTTAAGACACCCTGAAGAGGAAAGGGGCATTATAATAACACTATATATAAAAAGGACTCTGCCTTCAACCGTGTCTACTGTCAAGTTCGGAAATCCCTAAAAACTTACCAAATGAAGCCAAATATAAGAACCTATAACAAGTAAATGTTGTTATTCTAATGTTTACCTGTCGTTAATGCATTGCTCCTGATTTTTCCCCAAACATACGAGTGCGGGGAACTTAAACCGTAAGTATGTAACGGTGATGTGCGATACCACCGGTTTCCTATCCGATCCGATACGCAAGTAATCGGAAAATGAAGGCGAGTATCGCCGATACCGATCCGATACTTTTCCAAAAATGACTGTTTGGGAAATTAAAGTAACAAGTAGTGTACTTAAAAGTGTCACTTCATACTGAATGCGAGACATATTACGGGTTATTCTTGTTTATTGATGAAGAATTATCATACAAAAAAGAGCCAACTTATTTATTGACAGCTTCTGAGCATGTATATCTTAAAACACCTGCCTGAACATCTTAAAAAAAACATTCACACTTCTACATTTAGTTAATCCGGTTCCCCTTGAAAGTGTTTTTAAACCTTTTTCCGTTGTTTTTAATTGTCACAAAAATCCTAAGCCCCCAAAATACAGCCACATTTTCTCCCTCTGTACCTGAATAGTGCCTGCCTGCTGCACCTAAGGTCTGTCTCGCCCTAGCAGCACCTGTGCCTCTCCTTTCTTTCCTCCTCTTCTGATCGCCTAGTCATGACGTTGTCTCGTGATTTATATGTAAATGTTTGATTAGGTTTACCACAGCACCTCACTGTTTTGTTACACGTCTCGCAAACCGCATCGTTTGAGTTTATGGAAGAAGTAGCTCCACATATAACTTCGCTTGCAGTCAGCCATATCCAATGACAGCGTGACTGAACAACATGTGCCAGCGGACTGAGTGACTAGCTAGCGTGCTCTGCAGTTGTATAGAGCCATATTATATTACGCACATGACTTGGCAGGCGGAAGAACAAGTAGTTCCGACAAAGTTGCCATTATTTAGATAAACTAGGGTAATTGTGGTTACCTTTAGCTGTATTTTTATTTCCATTAAAATACATATTCGCTCCAAATTATTAAAATATTGATATTTTTAAAAAGGTAATCAATTCTAAAACATACAAAGCTGGTATCGGAGATATCGATATTTTAGTATCAATCCGCACATCACTAACGTGACCTACCAGCATCAGTTGCGTCGCTTCACTTCTATTCATGAATTCTCTCGCGGGGCATCATGGGATAGCGCAGCATGCATAGGATGCGCGCTTCAGAATCTCGCCGGAAGTAGTAAGTCATGCGGGTACTTCTCGCATACTGATTTTCGAATTCTATGAATTTGGACATACATCTCGGCTCGCATACTGATTTTAGCGTACTGTACGGTATGGAAGTATGTGGTTTCGGACGCAGCCATGGTTTGGTTAATGCATTTCGACAATGAATACAGTCAGTCCAGATGTGCCAATCAGGCACAACTTAGCAGCCATTCACAAAGAATGACGTAAGATGCGGTGCTCAGAAATGGTTGTCATGCCAGCGTACTACCGTAAACAGAAGCTTAAACACTTAAAAAGTAAAAGTCGTGACATGTGGCCAATTCAGTACTCAGAATTTGTGCTCTGCATTTAACCCATCCAAGTGTGCACACACAAATACACAGCAGTGAACACACAGCAGTTGGAGATCGGTGCCTTTCTCAAAGCACTCACCTCAGCTGTGGTATTGAGTGTGGTAGGAGCGCTGGTTACTTAAAGTGCCCCTATTATAGTTTTTTGGGAATGACCATATCCCAAAAATAGTGAAGTAAAATATCCAGCTAAGGCTTAAATCTGAAAGTGGACAGTTTTTAAAACTATTGATTCATCTATAAAAGAGTCGACTTACAGTGGTGCGAATGAATCTTCGTGATAATGAGTCTTTAGCCGTTTCAGTGTGACATGGATATGAAACATAAGCCCCGCCCATTTGTTGCACGCGCAAACCCGGAAAAAATTGAAACCTGCGGTTCCGCCCACTAACACAGTAGCAAAGAAGAGGAAAATAAATAGGTCCCAGTTGTACCAAGTCATGAAGATGCTGTGCTTTAGCTGAATATTATTGGAAGTGTGATTGAAAGTTCGTGCTATTTTCTCTACCCAAAGATAAACTGTGAAGAGTCAGTGGTTGAGGTTTATTGTTGCAAAAAGTGCATTACTATGGCTGCCTCCTTGTTTTCTCTAGCTTGCAAATTATCTATTTAATCGTGTTCTGTTGCTTGTAACCGCTTGTACTGTATCAGGTTAACTCTTTATATTCTCATATAGCGTCTAATGATACGTTGAAAACGCAACGCGTGCTGCTTTGTTTACGGATTTAAATACGTTTGTGAGCCCGTGTTCCACTGCCGTTTGTCGTTGCTATGGCCACCGTCAGCTGTTCTTACACGCGTGGTGAGGTGTCTGAATAACACTCAGGGCCGGAGCAAGCTGAACTGGCGCTCTAGGCGAACAGCAATCACGCCGCCCTCAACTCAACTCGAAAGCGAAAAAGTGACCGGTTTGCGGATGAAAGTGAGGACCGGGAGGGAGCAGGTGGGTGTCGCGGGGACTTCGCAGTGAGGATCGGGGACTTCACAGACGCCGCCCTCACTATTCTGCTGGCCAAGGCGGCCACCTCAGTTGCCTCTATGGACGCGCCGGCCCTGATAACACTGTTGAGAACCGGGTACTGTGTACTTTGGTGTTAGTAACTACTATGAAGCCTGTTTCGGGTGGCCGCTGCGATTGGCATTTCACTCTGTCTTGTGCTGAATGCTGTCGACCAATGTGCAACAGGCTGTCATCAGTCCAATCAGCGCAGATTAGCTTTGCGCTAAGGAGGGGTTTGGGAACAAATGAATCACTGAACAATTCATATGGGAGTCACTGGGATAATTAGGTAAAAATAAATGCATATTATAAGACCATAAAAGTGTTTTTTGACCTTGCATGCATATCAGCCTGTTGTTGGAGACCCTTACAACCAAAATTTGACCCTTTTTAATGTATAATAGGGGCTCTTTTTAACTCTAACCTGTGACCTTTCGATCCCAAGTTCTTCTGATTAGTCTACTGCTTTGGACTGACAGTGATGAGTGCCACTATTTGTAAAACTTGAACCTGTCTTTGATTTGCTGTCTAACGGTGCATATATAATCACCCTCCGAAGGGCACTTTGGAGTGAAAACAAACATGACCGCCATACTGAAGTGCTCAACACTGATTGTGTAAATTTTGGAGACACTGTGCAGTATAGTTTTGTAAAGGAGTACTTTAGGCCATATTTATATATATATGCCAACTGCACACTAATTGCTAAAATATTTGCCATGTGCTCTCAAGTGAACACAGAGTATAGATAAGCCTCAACTAATTTAGCAAAGACTGTTATGTCGAGTTCAGACTGCATAATTTTCGTGTGATACTCATGTGACAGATGTTTTCACACTGCATGACTCTCTGGGGTAGCGTTAAGTCAATGCTGTGTTTACACTGTAGGATGGATCAGCGACGAGGTTTCATGCTGCATGACTTTATAATAGGAAGATACGTCACCAGCGAGTGCACAAGCCGGAGAATGAAAACAAAGGCAGTGCCATTTTTAAATACACAGCCGAGACATTACACCTTAATAATATATACGTATAATAACAAGCCATGGTCGACACGAGCGCAAATGTCTTGATGAACAGCCACAAAGCCAAGAAGAAAAGCAGAATCTACCCTGTGCCCCATAGTTTAAAGCACATGCAGTTTCACTTTCTTGTTTGCGTTCGCCACGCATCTATACTTGAAATAACTAACTTCTTGACTTGATTTTTGACGTCCTATCCTTTCAGAAACATACAAATGCAAGAGTGAAGCACAAAAAGAAAAACAAATGAGAAGCTGAAAAAAACAAAAGAGCAAATGATTCTGTCAGCATCCTAAAAACATTGAACAAACTGCCATGCCTAATTATTATCATCACCTTACAAGCTGTATAGGCTCGAAAGCCTACTACCAATTAAGCATATTAGGTGATGTGCATCTCTGTAATGAGAAGGGGTGTGGTCTAATGACATCAACACCCTATATCAGGTGTGCATAATTATTAGGCAACTTCCTTTCCTTTGGCAAAATGGGTCAAAAGAAGGACTTGACAGGCTCCGAAAAAAGTCAAAAATAGTGAGATATGGGATGCAGCACTGAACAAGACACACAAGCTGAAACGTCAAGACTGGGCCAAGAAATATCTCAAGACTGATTTTTCCAAGGTTTTATGGACTGATGAAATGAGAGTGAGTCTTGATGGGCCAGATGGATGGGCCCGTGGCTGGATCAGTAAAGGGCAGAGAGCTCCAGTCCGACTCAGACGCCAGCAAGGTGGAGGTGGAGTACTGGTTTGGGCTGGTATCATCAAAGATGAGCTTGTGGGGCCTTTTCGGGTTGAGGATGGAGTTAAGCTCAACTCCCAGACCTACTGCCAGTTTCTGGAAGACACCTTCTTCAAGCAGTGGTACAGGAAGAAGTCTGCATCCTTCAAGAAAAACATGATTTTCATGCAGGACAATGCTCCATCACGTGATGTAAGTACTCCAAGTACTCCACAGCGTGGCTTGCAAGAAAGGGTCTAAAAGAAGAAAAACTAATGACATGGCCTCCTTGTTCACCTGATCTGAACCCCAAAGAAAACCTGTGGTCCATCATCAAATGTGAGATTTACAAGGAGGGAAAACAGTACACCTCTCTGAACAGTGTCTGGGAGGCTGTGGTTGCTGCTGCACGCAATGTTGATGGTGAACAGATCAAAACACTGACAGAATCCATGGATGGCAGGCTTTTGAGGTGGCTATATTGGTCACTGATTGGTTTTTGTTTTGGTTTTGAATGTCAAAAATGTATATTTGTGAATGTTGAGATGTTATATTGGTTTCACTAGTGAAAATAAATCATTGAAATGGGTATATATTTGTTTTTTGTTAAGTTGCCTAATAATTATGCACAGTAATAGTCACCTGCACACACAAATATCCTCCTAAAATAGCTAAAACTAAAAACAAACTAAAAACTACTTCCTAAAATATTCAGCTTTGATATTAATGAGTTTTTTGGGTTCATTGAGAACATGGTTGTTGTTCAATAATAAAATTAATCCTCAAAAATACAACTTGCCTAATAAGTCTGCACTCCCTGTATGCGGCATTTATTTATTTAATATAATTGACAGTAGGCTATTTCGCCCTATCATTGATCTGCAGTTATAATCAAATCATGTTCATGGAAAGGTTAATAATGAACATTGATACACAAGTATTTATGTGCATAAAGCATCTGTTTCGTGAGAAGTGCTTCTCATATGATATGTGAATGACCTGTACTGCGTTACTGTGACATTTCCTCGAGCGAGAATGACGTCGACTAAAACTGTCGTACACCTCGCCTACCAAAATCATACCATACCATTGGTATCCTTATGGCAGTGGAAGTGCAAGCCTGCTAAAGGTGACCCGTACCGTACTGTACCACTCAGTGGAAACATAGTGGCCTAGAAAAGGAACTTATTTTGCTCATCTGGCTTTGAAGGAAATTAGCAATTTCTATCAAAGTTTTTTCTTTTTTAAGCTTTTTTACTGCTCAGACGACACGTCAAACACATGTCTAAATATTCTTGGGTCCAAATATACCAAAAAGAAGCCATTTTATCTCGCCCAACCTCCCGCTGGCCTGCAGATACCCACACATATGGATGCTGCTCTCTCATTGGCTATAGGTAATCACTGATGTTATTTTCAATCAGAACACTCTCTCGGATGACGTCTTTAATCGTTCACACTGTGTGGTTGTTACTCACGTAAACAAGCACTGATTTGCATGTGATTCCGTCTTTTGGATGAGTGGTTAAACCGAGGTCCCGACTCTCTGTGGTTGTCAAAAATCCCAGGATGTTGCACACTGGTGGGGGATGAGGAGATTCCCCCCAATGTGTAAAGTGCTTTGAGTGCCCAGAAAAGTGCTATATAAAATGTAAGGAATTATTATTATTATTTCAGGCTTTGTGATTTCTCAAAACCTGTTGGCGAATCATGCAGTCTGAACTCAGCATTACACTGTGGAATAACGCAGTTTGTTTTGAAAATGAGTTTGAAAATGACGCTTCAGATCTCTTTGATTTGTGAACCTCTTCCCACACTGTTCACACGAGAATGGCTTCTCTCCAGTGTGAATCCTTACGTGAACCTCAAGGTTTGACTTGTTTGTGCAAGCCCTACCACAGTAGCTGCACATAAAAGGCTTCTCTCCGACGTGAGACGCTACGTGATTCTTGAGGTCATGTTTGTCTGAGAAGCTCACTCCACACTGATGACATATAAAACGGCTCTCTCTGGAGTGAATCTTCATGTGCTTGTTAAGGATTACTTTACCTCCGAAACTCTTTCCACACTGCTCGCACGAGAAAGGCTTGTCTTTGGAGTGAACCCTCATGTGCGCTTTAAGGGTTTCTTTATGCGTAAAGCTTCTTCCACATTGAGGGCAGGCGAAAGGCTTCTCTCCTGTGTGAATCCTCATGTGACTCGTGAGAGACTCTTTTCGGTGGAAATGCTTTCCGCAGTCTTGGCAGATGAAAGGGTTCTCGCCGGTGTGAGTTCTCATGTGGACCTTAAGGCTTCCCTTTTGAGTGAAACTCTTCCCACAGTGTTGACAGGTGAACGAGCCCTCGCCGCTGTGAATCCTCATGTGGACTTTTAGACTTCCGTTTTGGGTGAAACTCTTCCCACAGTGTTTACAGCTGAACGAGCACTCTCTAGTGTGAATCCTCATGTGCACTTTAAGGCTTCCCTTCTGAGTGAAAGTTTTTCCACATTGTGGGCAGGTGAAGGATTTCTCGCCCGTGTGAATCGTCATGTGCATTTTAAGACTGCCTTTCAGAGTGAATCTCTTCCCACACTGCTGGCAGCTGAAAGGGCCCACTCCAGTGTGAACCTTCATGTGGACTTTAAATTTGTCAAGTTCACTGAAACTCTTGAAACACCAAGTGCAAATAAAGGAACTACTTGTTTCTGTTGTTTCAGCACTTTGTGAGGAAGTCTCCTCAGTCTCTGAGACACTGGGACATTTTTTTACCATTACTAAATCATAATCATATTCAGTCTGGTTTTGTTCTTCATTTACATTCAGTTCTTCACTTTTCTCCTTCGGTGGCATCAGCTCTAAAACATAAAGACAAACTACAAGTTAACACCAGCTTAATAGGACAATCAAAGAGACTTTTATTTAACATCTTTGTTAAAAGTGCACAATTCATTTTCCCCTCTGGCTGTTTTGCTATTTGCATTTAAACCATCAGTCTCTATGCCTCTATCATATCTCTCGCGCTATTAAAGCAGAAGCAACCTGCGACAGCTCAATGCTGTGTTCAAACCAGACGCGATGCGCGCAGATAAATCATGCTATTCACGCGTAAATAGACGGCAGATCATTTGAGTTTACTTGCTTCATTCGCTCGTCAAATTCACTTCAGAACAGATGCGGATTCACGTCATGGGCAGGGCTTCTGTCTGACCTGTGACTGAGGCTTCGTGGCTAAATGGCTAACATGGATTTTATTGAGAAAATAACTGTGTTCATGTGCTTTATGAAGGCTGAAAAGCAGCGTTGATTCGTTTGGAGCTGTGTCTAAGTCCACTAGATCCTTTCAGAGGTGCACCCAGCTCTGCGAGCTCATAAACTCATCCAGAAACTGAACCTGGATGATGGAAGCATTCAGCGGTGCTTCTGACTGAGCTGAGCCCAGTTTGATGAACTGTTGTCGGTGTAGGCAGGAGGATTTTCCCCCGGGACTCCAACAACAAGCGCTACTTCATAATCACACCCCCACAAGTGCAAGCTCCTGATTGGTTAATGTGGCGCAAATGTCCGCAGAAATTCAGATTTTTTAACTCGATCGATTTGAGAGTTAAGCACGTCAAACACGCAAAACGCTCAAATCGCGCCGCGCCATTCAGGCGTATCGAGCCGCAGGTTGTCTATTTGCCTTTGCATTGACTTAACATGTAAATCACTCGCACTTGACGCTTCTTCCGCGTCTGGTGTGAACGCAGCATAAGAAAAACTAATGCTGTCATTTTTTTAAAGTCTGGTTTTTGTAGTTTGGCCGCAAAAGTGTTATTATTATTTGAATATTTGTTGTATTTTTTATTATTTAAGTTTATTTGATTGATTTAAGAGTCACTGGATAATATCGATTCACTTCAGTGTTTCCTCTAGGATTATTTCCAGCTGTGGTGGCAGGCCTTTTACACAGATCTTCCAACCACTCATGGTGTTATTTCAATGGCAAATGTCATTGAAATAGCAAATGGCAAAAGTGCAGTATTACAAGTATTGCAGTATTACAAGTGGAGATCGCGTTCATGTAATACGAGCATGCAAATTGTCTTGCTTACGCGCCGATTTCCTTGGTGCACAAAACTTCTTGCACACCCTCAAATATACGCTGCTCAAGCACAGATTTTCTTGTGTGCTCTCAATTAAACGCTGCTGAAGTGCGATTTAGTGTGTTTATGTAGCGAGGATGTCTCCAACATTTATTAGATTTGCTAGAAATCCGCTTGTTAAGTGTGACGTCACGTGAAGCGGCTTCCGGGTCCAAGCGCTCTATCAAACCGAATGAGGAGACTCATCAAATGGTAATAATAAACATTTACAAAGCGAAGTAATACTTTCGAAAATCACGATCGCAATATATACAGTTGAAGTCAGAATTATTAAGCCCCCCTGTTTATTTTTCCCCCCAATTTCTGTTTAACTGAGAGATTTTTTAACACATTTCTAAACATAATAAATTTAATAACTCATTTCTAATGACTGATTTATCTTTGCCATGATGGCAGTACATAATATTTGACTAGATTATTTTCAAGACACTTCTATACAGCTTAAAGTGACACTTAAAGGCTTAACTAAGTTAATTAGGTAGGTTAGGGTAATTAGGCAAGTTATTGTATAATGATGGTTTGTTCTGTAGACTATCGAAAAAATATATAGCTTAAAGAGGCTAATAATAATGACCTTAAAATGTTTTTTAAAAATTAAAAACTGCTTTTATTCTAGCCGAAATAAAACAAAGACTTTCTCCAGAAGAAAAAAATATTATCAGACATACTGTGAAAATTTCCTTGCTCTGTTAAACATCGTTTGGGAAATATTTAAAGAAGAAGAAAAAAATTCAAAGGGGGTCGAATAAATCTGACCTTAACTGTATACTCTGCTCTCTGACTACTTCAAAATTGTTGATAAGCCGTGGTGGGTGATTCTCTCTGTTTCACGCTGAACGCAGTCGACCAATCGCAACAGACTGGGTCATCTGACCAATCAGCGCAGATTAGCCTCATGTAATGGTGGGAACAAATGAATCGCTGAATGAATCATATGGGAGTCGTTGAGATGATTAGATAAAAATAAATGCATATTATAAGACAATAGCTATGTTTCCATCCAAAAATGCGAATGAACTCTATGCGCAAAACTGGAATATTGCATAAAAAACGTGCGAATAAAGCAGCGTTTCCATCCAATGAGTCAAAGTTAACATAATCGCAGTGAACGCGCGATAGAATTTGGAGGCGTGAGACACGGAGCACAAACTCTCTTGATTCTGGAGGTATTTAAAAATATAATAACACTAATACTGAAACGGTTAAGGGTTATAGAATGACTAAACCAACGTTTCAGATGTTTTACAGATGTGCTCAGCCTGCTGGTTTGTCCATTCAAACACATTATCATCACATGATCTCTTATAACAAAATCAGGTGACCTTTTTTTTAATGCACGTACTGGAATTTGTGCGATAAAAGTGTTTCCATCGAAGTTTATGCGATAAACTACGAAAAGTTATGCGCATAGGTTTTTTTTACACGCATTTGTGCATTTTTTCACATTTTTATGCGCATACGATTAAGCAGCGTGCGCGCTCCAGTTTCCGTGCCTGTTGCGATCGGTTCTCTTTAAAATAGACTGGACGAAAAAAGTGATGCTCGTGTACCCACAATCCTGCAGCTTCCAAAAGCTCCGGATGTTTTTAAAATATGTATTTTTGTATATGCATGTTTGAACTATTCTTTGACAGATTATGGGCCTAACGTTACCCGTGTGCGCATGATCATTCTACCATTATCACACACGGTATGTTTTTCACCTGCTTTCTTTTGTTATTTTTTGTTAATATGGTTTAATTATCATTGTTACAATAACATTCTTTAATAGGAGATTACCTCCTCATGTATGTGTAGTTAACTAGTGATCTGAGACAATATGACTAGTAAATATGAGCAATAATATTTTTTTAAATGCAATTGTTTTTGTTTTGCTGAATAAAAAGATCACAGACACAGCTATATTTAGCATGTTTTGACATATTATTTAACATTTGTGGCTAAGAAATAATTGTTTATTTATTTTTGGTGTGGTCAGAGATAAACTTGGTAAATCCTCGGTGTTGAGCCCTGAAAAGTTCTGTGAAATAAAAACTAATTGCAATGCGACAGTGTGAAACCACAACCCATTTGTTTATGCACAATAAACAAGTTCATACACAAAAAAAGTTAAATGAACGAGTCTAAATTAGGGATGTCCCGATACAACATTTTAACTTTCGATACGATACCGATATTGCAGCCTTCAGTACTAACCGATACCGATACAAATTAGATATAATAATCAGCGCAAATCATGAATACTTTACTTTTACCTATTTCGCTGAGAGTAATGTATGAACGGCTAGATCATACATTAAGATTTTTTTTAAAGAAGATAAGCATTTCCAGGGCTTGACGCTTACTTTTTTCAGGAGGAGGACATGCGCTCCTAAGTGGAAACATTTAGGAGCACATTAAAGAATTTTAGGAGCACAGTGAAAATATATAAAATAAATACTGTTTTTGCCTAATAAATGTACACGAGGAGATTTCTAAACAAAGCAGTGTCATTCATTGGAATACAATAAGTACACTAGGTTTTATTTTACTGCAACAACAGCTTAAATAGTGTTTAATAATTATAATTTAAGCTGTATAGAGTTTAGCTAGCGGTCCACAGCAGGTCTGGGATCATATTGCTCTAATGAAGGCCTCTCTAAACTGATCTGAATCAAGTCTTCAGTTGTGGACCAGCCTAGGCAGCTTCTTGATGAATTTTTCGATCCAGTTTCGAGCTGAAAAATCTCTTTCACACTGGGCAGCAGAAATAAGTAGTTATAGTTATAAGTTATTGTTAAGTTAATAAAAATGTGCAGTATAGCTAGTGCAAACATTTACATGATCAGATCTATGTAATCTGTGTTTGTATCATAAGATGATTATGGCTGTATTAATGCTCCCAAACAAAACATTATTTATTTTATAATAATATATATTGTACATATTATCTTAAACATAGATATACTTGGAGTAGCTGGATTGAAACACACATTTTCTTCACAGCACATGAAATAATGTGACTTTTAAAAATAATTTTATTTATCAAAATAAATTTTATTTGCATAATATATTGCACAGATTCCACCCTACTTCCCACATGGGAAAAATATGACAATGTAAAGAAAGACAGAACTACAAACTTGTGCAATGCTGACACTGTTTATATGAGCACTTTATCTTTCTGGACTTTTAAAAGAAGAGTTAAATATGGGAATACCATTCTTTCTTTTAAACTGTAATGGCCCTCAGCAACATCATGATTTCTTATTCTTATTTAACAGACAATTAAAGACAAAAATGTTTATCATTTAACACCTTTTACATGACACTGTCTCTTTTCAGTGTGTTCAAGTAAAAAGAAAATAAAAATAAAGAAATCCACTATTTGACTGCTACTATCCATGTGCACCACTGACAGACAGGTCAAATCTGCTTTCTCCCTTCCACGCGCGCGCATATAAAGTAATGCAAAAACGCAGCTATGGAAAGCGAAAGCACAGTATATAATGAGCTGGATCAGTCTATTTAGTTAAAGGTTTTGTGAACAGGTGGGTCTGCAGCAGCAGAGCATGCGTTTGTCACGCACACAGAACCGGGCCGCTGAGGTAAAGTCTTTTGTGTGGGAAGCGCAGATGTTGAATTGAGTATCGATCACACTGGATGCACCATGATATGCCATGACCGAATTGTAAACGTTCTCTATGAGGCTGATACGTCGCCATTCGGTGCCTTGAGTTGCTTAGCAGCGTATACAAAACAATGTAAAGATCGCTTGACATGAAGTAAATAAACCAGTATAGATGTGCAGTTGTTGATAGCGTTAGCGTGTGCTACTATCACAATAGATTTCTATCGTAATACACCATAGCTTAGTGTGAAGAGCATGCTAAATCTTAAAGGGACTTTGCCAGCAAGCAGTGTTGTGATCACGTGAGCTTTGCACGCTGGCTCTGGACGCTGCTGGATAAAATAGCTGTAATGGAGATTAGAGCGGAACGGACTGCTTATATCGGAGATTTTTAAAGCAGTCCGATAAAGTTTATTTGGACTGATATCGGACCGATTTCCGATATCAGTATCGGATCGGAACATCCCTAGTCTAAATAAAGTAATTTTAGCATGCCAAAGTCAAATTTATGCATATAAAATACGTTTTCCCAACAACAAAATTGTGGCTAGTGATGTTGGAAAACTACTAGCCACAGTGGCCCTGATAATAGGGGCTCTTTAAAGTATATTGTAGGTGTGCTGTAGGGCTTAATTAATGAAATGACCGAATAGCTCTCTAATGTTAGAACTGCCAAATTAAAAACCAACCCGTTTGTTCCTCTGGATCTTCTTGTTTGACACCGAACGTTTCCTCAATCATCAAGTCTTCACTCTCCTCTTTAATAAACGCCATCTTCATAACAGTGTCGAGTTGAGCTCAGTCACTTCAGCAGCAGTTTTCCCTCTGTGTTTAAAATGAGAATAATTAAAACTGGCACTTGAAACGAAAACTATTCACTTAGAAAATCCACATTGAGCAGCTTGTGGTTAACATTTTGAATTTAAATTATGTATTACATTTCACAATAACAATTTCAATCGGTTTGTATAAGAGAAAATGGGTCCCTGTGGTTGGTTTCCAAGAAACAGATAGCTGTGCATATTTTGTACACACTTCTATTTTCAAACACACGAAACAACAAACTTATAGAGAAAATCGTTCAGTTTTTGCTTCATAAAGCACTTACATTTTCATATTTGTCAACCATGTGCAGAAACAAACTCCAGCCGAAGATTTAAAAGCATTTCCAGGCACTTAAAGCAGTTTTCGTGTGAACAATCAGACAAAACAAACTGTTTTAATCACAAAATTAGCGTTAATGTACGCTAGTGTGCGTATTATAGCGCAGCAGTTGATAATAGTTAATTTCTATTTCACATTTTACAAGACTATGACCTAAAATGCCTAAAACACACAAGAAAAACAAACCTTTAACCGAATGCTAACCGATTCTGGCGCGCTGCTCTACGACGTCATGCAGCCTGACCAAAATAAAAGTCCTTTCTGAAAAGCGACTAAAACACGCCACCATAGACATAAATATAAGGTAAATACAGACTTTTATTTTAGTCTGATAACGTGGAGTCATGGAGCAGCGTCGAACTCCTACATTTGTTGTGTTTCGGCTGAAGGTTTGTGTTTTAGCTTTAGGAACACTCGTGTGTGTTTTCTAATGTTGAGCTCGTTGTTTCAATCCTAGCGTCGTGAGTTAGTTTATCTTATAACAAACACAAATTATGTCCCTGACAAGTAGTCATAAGAGAAACCGAGCTTCTAGATATTATTAGTAAATACAATAAATGTAGACCTCAAAACAAGTGCCTGATTTATTAATTTGGATATAGAAAGCATATTAAATGTAAATAAAAACGCTGAATTAAAAAAAGGCTTTACAATGATTTATAGTTTGTTGGTTATTAGACGAGCTGAGATAAACTATTTTAACATCTGGAATCTGGGGCTCTAAAAAAGCTAAATACTGAGAAAAATGTCTTTAAATTTGTCTAAATATTAGCATTAGCAGTGTGTATTTTCTAATTTAACATTTTTAGATTATTTTATATATCTACAGGAGGAACTTTGCTAAATATCTCAATGAAACATGACCTTTACTTAACATTCCTATGAATTTTGCCATAAAATGAAAAGTCATAAAGTATTTTTATCATCATATACAGGACTAGCAACTGTTGATATCCATGTGCCATCGTTATGAAGATGTCATTAATTAAAGAAGAGGACAAGACGACTGAAGAAACGTTGCGTGAGAAGCATGAAGATACTGAGACACAAACAGGTTGGTTTACGTTATCAAAAAGCTCAACTCAAGTCATTTGTTTCCAATCAAAATGTCCACCACAGAAGAAGCCTAAATTAAAAACTTTTAGACTTTTATCATTAATCGTACATTTTATCATAATAGTGGCCTACAGCAGTGTTTCTCAACCACGTTACTGGGGGACCGCATTTCCCATGTCTCCTTAACCAAACTCGCCTCAATCAGATAATCAGCTCATTAGCAGAGATTGAAGGACCTGTAATGGGCGTGACAGACAAAGGAGACGTCCAAAACATGCAGTGCTGGTGGTTCTCCAGGAACGTGGTTGAGAAACACTGGCCTACAACAATAATCTATTTTACTCTGGGAGTCTTTGCTCATTTGTTTTCTTTAAGTAAATAATACATGAATGCTTAATCTGTATATTCATGATTAAAAAATACAAATGTAAATGAAAACAAAAGCTATTTATTGTCATAAAATTAAAAGAAAGTATACCTCTACTGAAACATATATGCTCCCTTCAGACTGAAATAATGGAGGAATATTCTGTGGAGTCTTGACTTGCTGTCAAATTAGATCAAATAACTTGAAAGGGAAAAGAGAAATGAAATGCGCTGAGGACCGGGATTGAGGAACACTGGGTTAGACCATTATCATCTCGCTCAATAATGACCAAAGAGTTTGGATAATTTTCCTATTTAAAGCTTGACTCTAAAGCACATGAAAATAGTTAATTGTTTCTCACAAATGTCTTCATAGTTACAAGATGTTCAAGCGCTGAGTAATATCATTGCGCCTGCTGAGTAATGATAAAGTTCCTTTGATTAACATGTCAGAATGAGAGTATAGTTCTTAGCTATATGGGTCTAGAAAATTGCAACTTTTCATTAGTTAGTAATAGCACATGATGTAACTACAGAAGAGTTGAGCTTTAAGTGAAGTTTAATAAACTAATTTCGAGAGGAGCACGTGATATGATTGATCACGGCTGGTCTCTCATCCGTAATCAGCAATAATTTGATTGATCCAAGCCTACAATAATTAGACAGATTTCACCCTACTGCCTTTGTTTTTGGAAGAATCCCCCTTCCACCCCATCTCCTCCTTTTCCTCCTTTACCATGGGGAGCTATCGAGACTTACATGATCTCGGACCCCCTTTACATGCTTATTGACCAGGCGTTATTATGCCATCATTACAATGTATGTACCCGTATAACGATACTAGAAGAGTTTATCAAAGGCAACACTGGAATGTAGACTTAAACCTGAGCCAGATGGGCAGAGAGCCAAGAATATACCAGAGCTGGAAGGGCAGAGAGCCAATAATATAACAGAAAAATGTCTTAGTACCATACTGTATAAGCGTAAAATGTATGCAGAGTTAAAACGAGAACACCTAGAGGTGGGGCGGAAACTGTATAAAAGGTACCCAAAATACAAGACACTTCAGAATTGTCCAGGAGAGACTTCAGAGCTCTGCTCTGCATTTTCCCGGCTTTATTATGTTGAATAAAGTCTATATTCTGGTATTTAAAACCTCCATTCTGATAGACTCAGACTTAACTTTATTATCCCATTTAGGGAAACTAAAATTGCAGCAAGGTGCTGTAACACAGGCCAAGTTCCATGTACACATTAACAAAATATTACCACACAACATTCACTACATCAGAGATCACCAATCTCGTTCCTGGAGGTCCGGTGCCCTGCACGGTTTAGCTCCAACTTGCCTCAACACACCTGCCTGGGTGTTTCAAGTACTAGCTTGTTCAGGTGTGTTTGATTAGGGTTGGAGCTAAAATCTGCAGGACACCGGACCTCCAGGAACAAGTTTGGTGATCCCTGCACTACATCATTTTGTAGGTGCATCTCCCTCCTCACTGGACTCATTTAATGACCTAATGGCCACCATTATAAAAGAATTTCTAATTCTATTTGTCCTGCAAATAGGAACTCTAAAACGACTTCCTGATGGCAGCGGCTGAAGCAGAGCACAACGGGTGATCCAGGGTGCATAGGATACCTTGAGCTCTCTTTAAAACACAAGTTTGGTAAATTACCAATGGACCAGTTTGGTTAAAACCGATGATCTTGCCTGCCACCTTCACCAGGCTACTCAACTTGTTCTTATTTGACAAACCTAGATTACCGTACCAAGCTACAATGCAGAAAGATAAAACAGATTAAATAAGTTGTTTATAAAACAGTGTCATCATAAAGGTACAAACCTGAGACAACCTAAGTTTCCTCAGAAAAAACTGTCTTTGTTGGACTTTTTTATAAATAGGCTGAGTGTTAAGTTGAAATGTCAACATATTGTCAATAAGTACCCCTAGATATTTATGTGTGTCAACAATTTTAATGTCCAAACCTTTAATATTTGTTATGCTGGGGGCAGGAGAGACCTTCCTGTAATCTATCACTATGTCTTTTGTTTTATTTACATTCAACTGGAGAGAAAATCTATCACACCAGGAAGTAAATTCTTCCACAGCAGGACCACGCCTCAAATCCTGATCATGGAGGAGACTCACAATCACCGAATCATCAGCATATTTTATGATATGACAGTTCTTGTACATACTCCGACAATCATTAGTATACATGATGAACAGAAGAGGTGAGAGCCAACAACCTTGAGGATAGTGATAGTGTCTAATTTATGGAAAGGCTGAGTAACTACAACACATGCCAAACCAGCTAATAGCGTCAAGCAATATCTGAGTGTGAACTCTTGAAATAGGAAAATTATCAAACCTTTTTGGTAATTTTTGAGTGAGATGCTAATGGTCTGATTCAATTCTATCATCCATGCTAAGCTAAGCTAAAAGTGCTCCGGCCAGTCTCTGACATCGGCTGAATGGATTAAAATATGGTAAGACTAGTGTTCATACCTGCCAACATTTGTGTTGGTGGTTCACGCAAACTGAAGAGTGGGGTCCCTGGTCTGTACTACCAAGGTCGGCGATCCGGGGACTGTACCAATTCTGTACCGGAATTCCGGGAGAACAAAACGGGAGATGGGTCTGAAATACGGGACACTCCCGGGAAAAACGGGAGTATTGGCAGGTATGCTAATGTTTAAGTCTGGGAGAGTTGCAAAATGTGGCAATTTCCAAAAACAGTGGAGTGTTTAAAAGAGCAACATCGGGAAGACCTTTTCTAGTATTTTTAATAGTTGTTGAATCAAGTCGGTGGTGGCCAGGGTCAGTTCTGTGTGGAGATGTTCTCCCTGTGTTGGCGTGGGTTTCCTCAGGGTGCTCCGGTTTCCCCCACAAGTCCAAACACACACTATAGGGAAATTGGATGAACTAAATTGTCCGTAGTGTATGTGTGTGAATGAGTGTGCATGGATGTTTCCTAGTACTGGGTGGCGGCTGGAATAAATATAAATAGTTGGTAGTTCATTCCGCAGTAGTTGGTGGTTCATTTCCCAGAAAATGATTGAATGAATGAATGAATGAATCAAGTTGTACAATATGTTTGATGTCTGCTGTTTTGTGCCATTTAACTTTGTGTTTTTGCTCCGATAGTGTTGAAAGAGGATAGTGACGTTCTGAAGGAAACTGAAGAGAATGATCAGCATCTGAAGACGTTTAATAAAGTTCACATAGTGATTCACACTGAAGAGAGTCCCTTCATCTGCCAGCAGTGTGGAAACAAGTTCACTCAGAAAGGAAGCCTTAACAGACACCTGAGAGTTCACACTGGAGAGAAACCCTACACCTGCGCTGAGTGCGGAAAGAGTTTTGCTCAACACGGAAATCTCGAAGTCCACATGGGCGTCCACAGCGAAGACAAGCCGTACAGCTGCCAACAGTGCGGAAAGAGTTTCAACAGGAAGGGAAACCTAAATTCCCACATGAGAATTCACAGCGGAGACGGCGTCTTCTCCTGCCAACAGTGCGCACTAACTTTCACTTTAAGAGAAAGCCTTTGCAGACACATGAGAGTTCACACTGGAGAAAAGCCATTTTCATGCCAACACTGTGGAAAGAGCTTTGATCAACACAAAAACCTTCAAGTCCACATGAGAAATCACTCAGAAGAAAAGCCCTACTCGTGCCCTCAGTGTGGAAAGGGCTTCAGTCAGAAAGGACACTTTAAAGACCACATGAGGATCCATTCTGGAGAGCAACTCTACACGTGTCCTCAGTGCGAACGGGTCTTCAGTCAAAGGGGACACTTTGAAGACCACACAAGGGTTCACACCGGAGAGAAGCCCTTCACGTGTCAACACTGAGGAAGAAGTTTCAACCGAAGAGGAATCCTCAACAGACACGTGAGGACTCACACCGGAGAGGAGCCGTTCATGTGCGGGCACTGCGGGAAAAGCTTCAGATATAAAGTGACCCTCAAGTACCACATGAGGGCGCACACATAAAAAAAACTGCCTCTTGTGTCTCGTCACTTTGCAAAGAGCTTTATATAAAACCTTAATATAGACCATTTCATTGAACATTCCCTATTTCATAACTATAACAAGAGGCGATTCAATCTTAATTTAACAGTGAGTCAGATATTATAACATCATTTATTAACATTTAGACCTTTCAGGATTCTCAGAAACTACATAAATAAAAAATGTAAAGCAGGAAATACGTTAGGAACATTATTATTGTTTACATCCCTCAAGACGGTATATAGTTGATTATTGCATTACAATGATGCATCAAGAGAAGGGCTTACGTGTGTCATTATTGTGGAAGATTTTGTAGATACAAAGCAAGCCTTGAAGCCTACAAGATTTATATTTACCTTTCAGTAAAAAGTTTACAGCCTGGTACAAAGAACGATTTTGGTTTATATAGCTAATATTACCCTTCATGACAACTGTGAGGGGGTGTTTTTTTTTATAACTCATCCGTTTCCTTTATATGAGGTTATATTAAGTCTGCATAATTAGGGGCGTGGCCACTTGAGTAACAGCTAGGTCTCACTGGTCGCAGTCACTTCGCCTTAGCTAATTCCAGCTGATTAGCCACTGAACCAGGCCCGGATTGGCTAATCAGGAGGACCGGGAGAATTCCCGGTGGGCCGGTCTGTTTTTTGGCCGCGAGGGCCGGTGTCCCTAGCTGCTTGCACTCTCAGCAGTCGCTCTTTTTTTTTATTTATTTATTTATTTGACCATAGCCTCACTCTTTTCATTCATTATTTTGCCGCAGCTCCGCTCTTTTTATTTATTTTCTCGCAGCCCCGTGAGCAAAATGCAGCCTGCAGGTTAATGATGACGTAACTATCATTCGACCCCAAACAGCGGCACCTTAGTGAATATAAGAATTCAAATAATTAATATTACTGAATATTACACCTGCTCAATGAAAATCAGATAATTCACTACATTAATAAATCTGACATAACTTGATCAGAAATCTAAAAAGGGGAGAAAAAGATTAGGTCGTCAATAGAAAATACTGTGGTTAAAACAGTCTTGCAAATATTGTAAAGATTTATATGTGTCAAATTATCAGCCTCTCTTATCCAGTCTGAAGCGAGATTTTGAGAGATGGGACCACCTGCCTTTGTCATTGGGCGGTAGAGTCAATACGGTAAAGATGAATGTGCTTCCCAAATTTTTGTATCTCTTTCAATGTCTTCCTTTTTTTCTGACAAAATCGTTCTTCCTTAATTTAAATAATCAGATATCAGCCTTTATTTGGAATAAAAAAACACCTAGGATAAAAATAAATATGCTGCAGAGACCTCGCGCAAAGGGAGGAATGGCACTTCCAAATTTTATGTGCTATTATTGGGCAGCCAATACAAGAGCATTGCTGTATTGGATGAACAATAACACCACTGATCCTTCATGGACAATTCTGGAGCGCTCTTCAGTTGTACCCACCTCATTAGAAGCTTTATTGTGTTCTAGACTACCACTCGCACAACCCATCTCTAGACTTCCAATCCAGTTGTTATACATTCAGTTAAAATCTGGAATCAGATGAGATGTTCTTTCTCTCTTAAAGTTCTATTACCGAATGTACCAATTGTAAACAACTACATGTTTGCTCCATCAATGATGAAGCGTATGAAACATGGTCTAAGAAGGGTGTGATTTCGCTGTATGATCTATATATTGATGGAAACTTTGCTTCTTTTGAACAGCTGGTACAGAAATATGACATTCCCAAATCACACTTTTATAGGTACTTGCAACTTCGGAACTTTGTAGTTTCGAATTCCAGCGACTTTCCACGGTATCCCCCCATTTCTTTAATACATTCAATTTTTGAATGCAAGTCATTAAAAAAACAGACAATAAGCAAGATTATGAATTGCTTAACAAACACGATTTAGCATCTTTAGACTTACTTAAAAATAAGTGGGAGACAGATTTAGATGAAACAATCTCAGATGAAGATTGGCACAAAATAATACAAGGAATTTTCTCATCATCCATATGCCTCAGACATGCTGTAATACAATTCAAAATTGCTCATCGTTTGCATTGGTCTAAAGTCAGACTATCTAAGATCAATGCTGACATAGATCCCATGTGCGATCGGTGTAGATAGGCTCCTGCTACTCTGCTGCACATGTTCTGGACATGCCCAAAGCTTCACATATACTGGATTAGTATTTTTTTCGAGACCTTTTCTGAGACATTTGGGGTGGAAGTAGAGCCATCACCATCTCTCGCACTATTTGGGGTGGCCCCCGAGAACGCTTCTTTTAACACAAGACAAATGAAAATGTTAGCCTTTGGTTCTCTTCTGGCTAGAAGACTAATATTATTTAAATGGAAAGACCCTATTCCACCAACACATAATCACTGGATAAGAGAAGTGTTGTCTCATCTTAAGTTGGAAAAAATAAGACACACTATTAAAGGATCTGTTGAGACATTCTATAAGGTCTGGCAACCTTTTTTAATTCTTGTGACAGAAATGGACGCACGCAACATGACAATATGAGGGGAAAAAAAGAGGAAATCGTGTCATATTTCATGTCATATTTACATCTTCCGTTTCCTCTATGGACATTTGATATATTTTTTCTAGATCTGGTGTTCTTTAAAAGGGGTGTTTTTGTTTACTCTGTATAACTTGAAATAAAAAAAAAAACAGTCTTGCAAATAACAGTGCACAAGCGTAACAGCGCCATTGTGGTCCAGTGGTCAGCATGTTGCGTTTCGATGCCTCCGACCCGAGTTCGAACCTCATCTGAGTAATCTTTATTTTATTTAATTTGTTCATTTTTAGTGTTCAATCAAGCCTTTATTTGTCACATATACCTCCATGTATTCACATACACTGACATATAGTGAAATTGGACCCCCCCGACCATACACGACAGGTCAACGGGAGGTAGCATTTAGAAAAAAAGGAAGCAAGATACATAAGGAAAGATAGGCAAAAAAAAAAAAAACTCCCTCTCACCCTGCTCTTAAATTAGGGCAGAGTGTGACCAGGGAATTAAAAAAGCCTTGGCAGTAGCACATAAACACATAGACAAGACAAAACATCGCAACAGGGAATTGGAACAGGGGATGTGAATATAGTCCGGTAAGGGCGGGCAGCCAACCGTCCTGCAGCTGTGAGAAGCGCTGGTCACAGACCCGCCTACCCCCTCCAGTGGGTGAAAACAAACGAAGGCGTTGGTTATATGTGTTAAGACATATAATACTGTTTGGGTTACTTATGTGGGTGTACATATTTTGTTTGTATTTTTTGTGTGACCACCATTACAAAGGACTGGATATCTATGAAGAATTTTGCACAGAATATATATTCAGATATTGCAGGAAAGGATATTGTGGTTTTTAAAGAATAGTGTTGGAGATTTAGCGATGTTCTCATATTTATGAAAAACATTTGAAGTTCTAAAGCAGCTGTGCCCTTTAAAAAGACGTGATAGTGTCATTAGAAACTGAATTGGAGATGACGTTATTTTAATATAGTCAGTCGTGAACTGAGGTGGGCCGGTCTAAGGCTCCAGGGCTGAAAAGGAGTCCCACTCTGGCTCTGCGCTGAACTATACAGGGTATAGTTCAACGGCTAATTAAGTATAGGGCCTATACATCGATATTTTTGTTTTGTTATATGTGGCTTTGCACAGTCAGTTGCTCAATTATCAGGTGATATAGCATGCTGTGTGCACTTAATTGTGCTGTCGCCATTTTGTTCGCGCGTCATCGCACCGCGAACACCAAACAAGAGCAAGGGCCTCTTTTCCCTTGTCTGGTGTTCCCAGGGTGGTGCAATGACGCGAGAACAAAATGTCGATGGTTGGCCACGCCTACTGGTAGCTTCTTTTGGGTTCTTCAGAAACCTATGGGTGACGTCACAGATACTACGTCCATATCTTTTACACTCTATGGTGCACACCAGGGTGATTTTTAATTGTGCTTATCATCGGCGTTGGTTGGCATGTGTTTTTAGCAAGTGATTTTCATTGGTGATGAACAGATTGAATGTGCAGAATCACTCTCTGACGTTAGAATTACTGGAATTACTCTCCATAATAACTCGCTCTTCTTAACATGTAGTCACTGTGGCATACAGCTCTTTGTGTTTAGACATCAATATAAGACTGTGTTCTAACTACATGTGCTACAACATGCGATAAAAGATCATTTTTCCATGTTAAAAGGAGTTTTTTTTTTCCTAAAACCATCTGTGACAGCGACTTGTATATGCCGAGTTCAGCGGCTAATCAGCCGGAATCAGCTGAGGTGAAGTGAAGGAAACCAGCGAGACCTAGCTGTCACTTAAGTGGCCACGCCCTTAATTATGCAGACTTAATATAAATTAATGTAAACGAAATGGATACATAAATAATTAATACATGAATAAATGAAAGCAAAAAATAAGTCACGATCACGACTTAACAACTTTTTGTTATGTCGAGATCACGAGAAAAATAGGTCGTGATCACGAGAAAACAACTTTTTGTTATGTCGAGATCACGAGAAAACGAGTTATGTTGAGATCACGAGATAATTAAGTCGTGATCAGGGCATAACAAGAGAGAATTTTATATAATGCATGGCCTCTTAGGACTTTCGTTGTTTTTCGGTGATCGACAACAAAATTTTTGGTGCGTTACTGCCACCTCTTGCTCAGGTCGGTGACGTAGCCAACCAAGGCTAACACAAGAAATTTGCTTGATGGAAAGATGACTGAGGGAGAGGAGGTCTATATATATAGTTTACTGTAGTGAAGGCTAAAGTATACTATGGTAATTACTATTAGTTCATGATAGTTTTACTAATGATACTACATTATGTAGTGTAATTTATTAATGAAGAATTGTAAATATATATACAATATAATGTTTATTTCTAAATATTTCCCTTTACTATAAATTACTATAGTATTTTAAATGTGTAACACCTGGTTTTGTTGGATTTGTAGTGTTTGCTGTTATATACTATAATTTGTTTCTGTTGAGTACAGCATATTATTTACAGTATATAACTGAACTGAGCAGTTCTGCCTCATATTTTATTGACAGATCACTAAGATATGATTGACTTGTGCTTCAATGTAAAAATGAAAATTGCAAAAATAGCTTAGATGTATTTTTTTTATTGCAAATGCCACAAAAATCACCCTGCACAACTAACTCAAATGTAGATTTTGTAACAACAGTAAACACTTTTTTGTTATAAGGTCTGGTTTTGTGGTGGCTGTACTTTAAAATGAAATTAATATAATCTTAATTCAAGTGATGAGAAATGTTGAAGCTCTGACAGTAAACAGAGCTACTGTAAGCTCACACCTGCTTGGTGTAAATGATTTAGTTGAAAATATCCATTAGAAACTTAAAAGTAATCCAAAAGTAATCAGATGTAATCAGTTACTTTGCTTTTATAAAGTAATTGAAAAGCTACACTACTTCTTACATTTTAAATAGGGTCATTTGTAATCTGTAATTTATTACATTTCCAAAGTAACCCCCCAACACTGAATATAGTAAATACTTGAATTAATCTGTTGTGGTAATTATATGGATGCCATGGTAATATTCATTCATTCATTTTATTTTCGACTTAGTCCCTTTATTAATCTGGGGTCGCTACAGCGGAATGAACCTCCAACTTATCCAGCATATGTTTTACGCAGCGGATGCCCTTTCAGCTGCAACCCATCACTGGGAAACATCCATACACACTCATTCACACACTATGAACAATTTAGCTTACCCAATTCACCTGTACCACATGTCTTTGGACTTGTGGGGGAAACAGGAGCACCCGGAGGAAACCCACGCCAACATGGGAAGAACATGCAAACTCCACACAGAAACGCCAACTGACCCAGCCAAGGCTCAAACCAGCGACCTTCTTGCTGTGAGGCGAACGTGCCACCCACTGCGCCACCATGCAGCCCGGCATGGTAATGCAACAACTATATTATTATAAGTTTCCTATAACTATATTATACTACAATACACCACAGTTTACTGTAGTAAAAACTAAAGTATACCACAGTGTTTATGAGTTTACTATAGTTAATATACAGTATAATGTAACAATAAATAGCTACTTGTAAACACTGTCATACTTTACTATAGCATTTACTATAGATTACTACAGTATTTTATCCTGTGGGTATAAAAATAAGTTTATTTTAATTTGTATTGATTTCTTATTATAGTAAAAGTCTTACAGACTATAGTTAATGTGTCAGTATTCTTGCTTTACTTACTGTATTCTGTCAGTATATTCAGATCATATGAAGCTTTTCTTCTGTCTCCACTGTCCTCTTATTCATTCAGACTTCTCTTCTTGTGAGTCCACAGCCCCAGATGTACTGTAGTATAGTACGCAGGTGTGAATTGCTTCAATATAACTTTTATTTCTCTACTTCCGTGGTTAGTTTCATCAGATTGTGGGCAGGACTTTTATTTTGGTCTTGCAGTATGATGTCGTAAGGCTGCGCGCTGGTCCTGCATATACTGCAGGAGCCGTCAGATAAAAGGTTTGTTTTAAAGTATTTAATTATATCTGTCGAATTATTATTTTACAGGCGATGCTAAACTATTATTTACTAATGAATACAGATTTTTAACGCTTTATCTAACGTTAACGAATGTTATTTTGTGTAAGTAAAGCATTTCAGTGAACTTCAAATCAGTTTACCTCAATAAACACATTCATTAAATACACAACAAACACAAACGTGTGAAGTGACAACATTAACGCTACAAACCAACTGAAAATGATTCTACATACATTAGTAATTGAATATAGTAAATACTGTAGTGTTTTTAAACCATACTATAGTAACGTTTATTACACCCCTGCTGAAAAATCCAGCTTAAACCAGCCTAAGATGGTTGGCTGGTTTTAGCCGGTCGACCAGCCTGGTTTTAGAGGGGTTTTGGCCATTTCCAGGCTGGTTTCCAGCCATTTCCAGCCTGGTTTAAGCTGGTCAGGCTGGGAGTTGACCAGCCAAAACCAGCTATGTCCAGCTTAAACCAGGCTGGTCAAGCTGGTTTTAGCTGGTTTAAGCTGGTCATTTTCCAGCTAAAACCAGGATGGAAATGGCTGGAAACCAGCCTGAAAATGGCCAAAAAAACCCTCTAAAACCAGCCAACCATCTTAGGCTGGTTTAAGCTGGATTTTTTCAGCAGGGACAGTATAAATCATATTAATTACAGCTCTTTGTTAATGAATGCTCCAGCATAGTGTAATAATAACTACAGTGAACTGATAAACTGTAATAAACACTGTCTCGTGTACTTCAGTTTTCACTACAGTAAGATGTGGTAATGTAGTGTACTTAAGTCCTTACTACAGCAAACTGTGGTGTATTGTCGTCCAACATACCCTATAGTTGTAAAATAGATTACTACAGTATTGGGTCATTGTTTATATTACTGTAGTTGTTGTTTTACCATAGCAGCTATAGAATTGCATCGAGGTAAAGTTGGTTTTACCATGGTACTTTTGAATAATTGGCCTGAAAACAAATGCAATTATGACTTGACAACGATATTAGCGCTATTTAATTGATTGTTTTTCAATTCAATTCATCTTTATTTGTATAGCGCTTATACAATGTAGATTGTGTCAAAGCAGCTTCACATGGAAGTTTATAGTGAATGTAAACAGTGTCAGTTCAGTTTTCAGTGTTTAAGTTCAGTTCAGTTTAGCTCAGTTCAGTGTGGGTTAATAATCACTACTGAGAGTCCAAACACTGAAGAGCAATTACATCGATGCACAGCTCTACAGATCCCGAACCATGCAAGCCAGTGGCGACAGCGGCGAGGAAAAAACTTCACCAATTGGCAAAAGGGAAGATTGTGAACAATGTATTTTGATAGTCATTGGCTGCTAATATGATTAACCCATTTAGAATGTGCAAATAATGCTTTAGAGATATATTATTAAGCAGTGGTGTAAAGTAACTAATTACAAATACTCAAATTATTGTAATTGAGTAGTTTTTCTCAGGAATTGTAATTTACTGAGTAGTTTTAAAAATGTGTACTTTTACTTTTCCTTGAGTATGTTTAGTGCTGTATCGGTACTTTTACTCCACTACTTTCCTTCAACCTGCAGTCACTACTTTATTTTTCTTGTCTATGGAGATTAGAAAAATCAGTCCTGTGATTCCTGTTCAATCAAATCACACATAGAAGGTAAATCAATAATGAACTACCTCAAGACGTGTGCAGTTTATAATTGCAGCAAACTGTTTGGAAGTATTAAAAGTGTCCATGAAGATGTTCAAAATCTTTACACGCATTGACCCAGAGACTGTTTAGATGCAGGTCACTGATGAGAAGATGACGGATGTTTACTATATGATGACCGAAATGGTCTAAAACACCCAGCAGGCACAGGACGTCAATGTGACGTCTGATTGACGTTGAACCCTAACATCATGGGGACTTTGCATTTTGTTTGGAAATGAAAATTGGGTTGATGTAGGAACTCAACGTCAGGCCAACATCAATATCTAATGTCCAACCTAAAACCAACCAAATATCAACGTCTAATGATGTTACAGCTTGACATTGTGTGAACGTTACCACTATGACGTCTATCAGACGTTGGATTTTGGTTGCTGTACCTGACGAATAAATGTCAGTACTTGACGTATATATGACGTTGGTTTAAGATGTTGGCTCAACGCTGGATTTTGGTCACATTCTAACAACCTAAAACCAACTAAATATCAACGTCATTTGACGTCATTATTGGACATAAAAAAAACGTTGTCCTTAGCTGCTGGCTTGACGTTTAATTTTGGTCACCTGACATTACAACCTAAATCTAACCTAATATTAACGGCTTATGATGTTGTGTGCCTGCTGGGCAATAACTAAATGCACTACAGAATGTTACGTTTACACACACATGTACAAATTACATATAAATGCATCAGCTTTTTACAGCGTAATACTCACTACTCTTGAGTACTTTTAAAAGGGCTATATTTACAGCAGATACTTTTACGCTTCTTGCACTATATTTTTAGGCAAGTAATAGTACTTTTACTTGAGTATGATTTTCAGTACTCTTTCCACCACTATTATTAAGGAGAAAGTCTAAATGTGTGAATCTAAAACCCACTTTACCTCAATTAGAATTGCTAAGTACTTGGTTCAAAAACAATATAGCATTTACTATAAATTACAATAGTATTTTTTTTATATTTACTAAAGGGTAATTAGTAAATGTTGTCTACAAATAATACTAGGGCTGCTAATGATATTGATATTGGAATGATAATGATATTAGAAAAATCTGACGTTGTGATATTTTGTTTTGCTGCGATATTAATAAAATTTCACTAGATTATTTGAATAACTCTATTTGGAAAGATTCCATTAATTTAAATCAACTAGGATGTTCAAGTCGTCTTCTATGCAGTGCATCTGCATAAACTATAATCAGCAGTGCTTTATGGTTTTCAGGGGACTTTAACAGTATTTAGGTACATAAATTAAACATTCATTTTCTTTTCGGCTTATTCCCTTTATTAATCAGGGGTCGCCACAGAGGAATGAACCGCCAACTTATCCAGCGCATGTTCTACGCATCAGATGCCTTTCCAGCTGCAACATCCATACGGACAATTTAGTTTATTCAATTCACCTGCACCGCATGTTTTTGGACTTGTGAGGGAAACCGGAGCACCCGGAGGAAACCTACGCCAACACGGGGAGAACATGCAAACTCCACACAGAAATGCCAACTGACCCAGCCGAGGCTCGAACCAGCGACCTTCTTGCTGTGAGGCGATTGTGCTACCCACTGCGCTGCCTTGCTGCCCACAAATTGAACAATCAAATGTAAAATACCATGGTCATCATTGAATAAATAATCTGAAATCATTTAATCTTTAATAAATAATAATAAACTGCGATGTGACTATTAAAGATACACACATTGCGATACACAATATGTGTTGTTCAGCCCTACTACATACCATATAAACTACGATTAATCAAACTTGCTGTATAATTAGTGTACATGAACTGCTAGCTTTGTGTGTTTTGGTTGATTTAGTCATGCAGGTCCTGGATTAGTGTGATCTGATTGGGACGCACTCAAATATATTTACTTTTGGTTTATTTTTCCTTCTTTTATTTATTCTCAGGACAAAACCGCAAAGGAAAACTCCTTAAGAAGCCACTATTATTGAGATGGCGTTTATTAAAGAAGAGATTAAAGAAGAGTTTGAAGACTTGAGGATTGAAGAAAACTTCAGTGTGAAAAAAGAGGATCCCGCTGAACAAACAGGTGGGCTTTTATTCTCAAACAGATCCTTTTGCTAATGACACTTTGGTGTGTTTATTTGCATTTTCTGGCTAAAATAAATACATTTTTGACAATAGTTTCAGTTTTAATATACAATATACAGTTTCAGTCTTATTACCATATCTCTCTCTCACACACTTTCTTATATCCCTGTTTTTTACTGTATATATGGGGACTCTCATCTACATAATTAGACATATACCTATTCAGTATAGTGGTTCAATATATTGTGTTAATGAACATGCACAGTATGGATATCTTGGGCACATCAAAATACCATCGTTAATTGTTTATTATTTTAAGGTTTTTTTGAAGAATTTTAAAGATTTTTTTTTACATTTCTTTTAAAGATTTTTCAGATTGTTGTATTGTTGGTTGTTCATCATAGCTCCAAATGATTGAAGACCTAACGTGGGATTCATTTTCAAACATTTTCGAACATTTTCACATGATAAAATACCTACAATCTAGCCTACGACATTGAAGATTCAGTGACATTTTATTGGCCTTTTGTTTGTTTACTCTGTACAATAAGATTAATAAGATTATAAGATTAACAAGATAAGTAACGTTTACTGATGAGAATTAATTGTAAATTGTTAACTATCGTACTTTGTCATCCTTTTCCAATAAATTTTTACACAATTTTTATATATATATATATATGTGGGCAGCACGGTGGCGCAGTGGGTAGCACAATCGCCTCACAGCAAGAGGGTCGCTGGTTTGAGCCCCGGCTGGGTCAGTTGGGGTTTCTGTGTGGAGTTTGCATGTTCTCCCTGTGTTGATGTGGGTTTCCTCCGGGTGCTGCGGTTTTCCCCACAAGTCCAAAAACGTGTGGTACAGGTGAATTGGCTAAGCTAAATTGTCCGTAGTGTATGTGTGTGAGTGTGTGATGGGTTGCAGCTGGAAGGACATCCGCTGCGTAAAACATATGCTGGAGAAGTTGGCGGTTCATTCCGCTGGAAATGGGGACTAAGGGACTAAGCCAAAAGAAAATTTATATATATATATATATATATATACACACACACATACAGTTGAAGTCAGAATTATTAGCCCCCCTTTGATTTGTTTTTCTTTTTTAAATATTTCCCAAATGATGTTTAACAGAGCAAGGAAATTTTCACAGTATGTCTGATAATATTTTTTCTTCTGGAGAAAGTCCAGTTTTTGTTTTATTTCGGCTAGAATAAAAGCAGTTTTTAATTTTTTAAGAACCATTTTAAGGTCAAAATTATTAGCCTCTTTAAGCTATATATTTTTTTCACTTGTCTACAGAACAAACCATAATTATACAATAACTTGCCTAATTACCCTAACCTGCCTAGTTAACCTAATTAACTTAGTTATGCCTTTAAATGTCACTTTAAGCTGTATAGAAGTGTCTTGAAAAATATCCAGTCAAATATTATTTACTGTCATCATGTCAAAGATAAAATAAATCAGTTATTAGAGATGAGTTATTAAAACTATTATGATTAGAAATGGGTTGAAAACATCTGCTCTCCGTTAAACAGAAATTGGGGAAAAAAATAAACAGGGGGGGCAAAAAATTCTGACTTCAACTGTATATATATTAGGGCTGCACACAATATATTAATAATTTCAGCATCGATATCGCAATGTGATCATTCGCAATAGTCACATCGCAGGATATGCAACGTTGAGTCTGGGTTATACGTCATTGTTTTTGAGGCCTGCGACTATGAGGATTTAAAAAGCGTTCAGGCCTAAGAAACTGTAACTATAATAACTTAATTTTATTGAATTAATTATAAAACAGGCCAGCGGTGGTGCAGTAGGTAGTGCTGTCGCCTCACAGCAAGAAGGTCGCTGGTTCGAGCCTCGGCTGGGTTAGTTGGTGTTTCTGTGTGGAGTTTGCATGTTCTCTCTCCGCGTGGGTTTTTTCTGGGTGCTCCGATTTCCCCCACAGTCCAAAGACATGCGGTACAGGTAAATTGGGTAGGCTAAATTGTCCGTAGTGTATAAGTGTGAATGAGTGTGTGTGTGTGTGTGGATGTTTCCCAGAGATGGATTGCGGCTGGAAGGGCATCCGCTGCGTAAAACATATGCTGGATAAGTTGGCGGTTCATTCCTCTGTGGCGACCCCAGATTAATAAAGGGACAACGCCGAAAAGAAAATGAATGAATGAATAATAAAACAAAGTCTATGCAATGTTACTTTTCATTTGATAATACAATTACTGTACCTGAATACTGTTATGCTGTGTTCACACCAGAAGCGGCACGCGTGGCATGCGTTATTCGCGCATGAACCTTTTGAGTTTACTCGCTTTATTTGCGCGTCAAATTCACTTCACAATAGACGCGGATTCATGTCATGGGCAGGGCTTCTGTCTGCCCGGTGACTCTAGCTTCGTTGCTAAATGGCTAACATGGATTTTATTAAAGGATTAGCTGTGCTTTATGAAGGCTAAAAACAGCGTAGATTCATTCGCCGCCATGTCTTAGTGCACTAGATCCTTAATGCTGCATTCATACCAGATGCGAAAGAAGTGTCAAGCGCGAGTGATTTACATGTTCAGTCGATGCAAAAGAGCGAATAGACATCCTGCGGCGCGATATGCACGAATGAGGTGGCGCGAATGACGCGATTCGCGCGAATAACGCGGCACGAGTTGAGCGTATTGCACGATTGATGCACTTAACCCACATTTCGGGCAAATTGCTCAAGTTTAAAAATCTGAACTTCAGCAGACATATGCGCCGCTCTTGTAGGGGTGTGCTTATGACGTAGCGCCTGTTGTTGGTGTCCCCGGGGGAAATCCTCCTGCTGACAACGGACAAAAGTTGATCAAACTGGGCTCGGCTCAGTCAGAAGCACAGCTGAAAGCCTCCATCATCCTGGTACAGTTTTTGGAGGAGTTGATGAACTCACAGAGCTGGGTGCATCTCTGAAACGATCTAGTGGACTCAGACACTGCTCCAAAGGAATCGACGCTGTTTTTCAGCCTTTATAAAGCACATAAAGCACAGTTATTCTCTCAATAAAATCTATGTTAGCCATTTAGCAACAAAGCTACAGTCACCGGGCAGACAATAGCCCTGCCCATCACATGAATCCACGTCTATTGTGAAGTGAATTTGACGTGAAATGTTCACACGTCTATTTACGCGCGCATAACACGATTTATCCACGCATTCCGCGGCTGGTGTGAACGCAGCATTTGAGGTGCACCCAGATCTGTGAGTTCATCAACTCCTCCAGAAAGTGTACCTGGATGATGGAAGCTTTCATTTCCCCTCGGGACACTAACAACAGGTGCTACACCATAATTACTCCCCTACAGGAGCTAGCTCCTGATTGGTTAATGCAGAACGAATGTCCACTAAAGTTCAGATTTTCCAACTCGAGATACGTGCATCGCAAAACGTTCAACTCACACAGCTCCATTCGGCAAAATGCGCTGCAGGATGTCTATTCACGTCTTTGCATTGACTTAACATGTAAATCACTCGCACTTGATGCTTCATCCGCATCTGGTGTCTGAAAACAATAAAACACTGTTTGTTTCACTTGCGTCTTTTACTTTATTGCATGTATTTATGCCTGTAGATTGCTTATTATTTTATGCAGATGCACTTTCATACAGAACCATCCCAATTAATGTAAAATGAGCTCATTAATATTCACGACTATTCCAAACATGGTCAATCCTGAGCTTCTGATTCTATGGGTATTTTATGGGGTAATAAATTACAATGAAAATTTTTTCTTATAGCAATATTATCGGAAATGCAATGAATCATTCAGGTCAATGATTAAAAATTGTTAAACTTGTCCACTTGCGATCGTATCGACAAAAACACAATTTAATTCTAGGTGTAAACAGTTTTTACCTTGGCCATGTCTCTGAGTATTGCACACCTTGTGCTTTTGGGCACTCCAGTGATGTTGCAGCTCTGAAATATGGCAAAACTGGTGGCATCTTGGCAGCTGCACGCTTGACTTTTCTCAGGTCATGGGCAGTTATTTTGCGCCTTGGTTTTTCCACACGCTTCTTGCGACCCTTTTGACTATTTTGAATGAAACACTTGATTGTTTGATGATCACGCTTCAGAAGCTTGGCAATTTTAAGAGTGCTGCATCCCTCTGCAAGATATCTCACTATTTTTGACTTTTCTGAGCCTGTCAAGTTCTTCTTTTGACCCATTTTGCCAAAGGAAAGGAAGTTGCCTTCCTTTTCTGTGCAATGCGCAAGACTAAGAAATGTTCATCCACTCAAAATCTTAACTCTGCCAGTTATCATGTGTGTTTGTGTACCTCTGTGCCGCTCAGACAGGATACATCATCAGTGTGTTCATGTGCATTATGCAGACAGAGCGAGACTGACAGACAATCATCAACAACCTGACATTCCTCCACAAAAACCCAAACCGAAAGTACCATTCAGGAGAAAGACACTGTTTGAAAAGGTCACAGAGAAAAAACGGCTGGATCAAATAAGATCGAAAACCCGAATTAATATCGGCCCTTCTTTCCATCGCTGGAGACAACTACAGCACTCAAAGGGGTTGAAAAACGACGCCATGGTTGCAGAATTTCTTTTGGACAGGTAGGTTTTTATTTTTAATGTGTAGCTTGTTTAGTTTGTGTTTACAAATTATTAATTTGCTACAGCAGCAACATGTAATCGGGTATTGTTTTTGTCTTTTTAAAGTTACGAGCGAACTACAGCATCTGCACCTTTACTGTATGGAACTGTTAAGCCGCCACCCCCAGATGAGTCCATGGTTGATTCTAAGCCTTGCAGCTAATTGTGAGTAAATTAGTGAACTGGATTACTACAAACCAACAGAATTATTATACGGTATAAGGTTGTTTTCTTGCTTGATATTATGACAATGTTTGCGATAGTGCTGTCAAAAAAACGTTAATGTAAACGCAAAAATCTGCTTTCGAATTTTAAGTGTCGATGTGTGAAACATACTACACTACCTAACGAAAGTCTTGTCGTCGATCCCAGTTGTAGGAGCCACAAATAATATCTTGACTTCTAGTTGATCATTTGGAAAAGTGGCAGAAGGTAGATTTGTCAGTTAAATCCTCTGTTGAACTGCATCCCAATCATCACAAATACTGCAGAAGACCTACTGAAACCAGCATGGAGCCAAGGTTCTCACAGAAATCAGTCAAGTTTGGTGGAGGAAAAATCATGGTTTGGGGTTACATTCAGTATGGGGGCGTGCGAGAGATCAAACCACAGTAGAGGGCAAATTCTTCAGCAGGATAGCGCTCCTACTCATACTTCAGCCTCCGCATCAAAGTTCCTGAAAACTAAGAAGGTCAAGGTGCTCCAGGATTAGCCAGCCCAGTCACCTGACATGAACATTATTGAGCATGTCTGGGGTAAGACGAAGGAGGAGGCATTGAAAATGAATCCAAAGCCTTTAGATGAACTCTAGGAGTACTGCAAAAACACTTTCTTTGCCTTTCCAGATGACTTTATTAATAAGTTATTAGAGTCATTGCAGAGATGTATGGATGCAGTCCTCCAACTTCATGATGGAGTCAGACACAATATTCATTCTGTTTCCACTGCAGCATGACTTTGTATTCTATACTGGACATTACTTCTTTTAAGTGACAAGACTTTAGTCTAAGCAAAGTCAGACCTTACTGTCCTAATTAAATCATTCAAAATCAAGGCATGATCATATTTATTGTGGTCAAATAAGCATAATCTAGAGGCCTTTGCCTTTCATATAAGCCACTTCTGATACCAAATGATCAACTAGAAGTCAAGTTATTATTTGTTGTCCTACTTTTTCAGGTAGTGTACTGCAGTGTAACATTAACTATTGCCTTAAGAATTCAAATTTTGGTTGTTTAAGAAAGAAATTTGGTTGTTTAAGAAATAAATTTGAGTTTAGGTTCTCAACCATATTGTCAGCCCTAGTTTACATTAATGAAATACAATAACCATCCTGGTTGATTGAAGACAGAATGAAGAAGTTGAATGAAGTGCCTACATGCATTCAGGTGACTTTGGATGGCAATTTGCAAAAAGTGGGGGATGTACACTGTCCATGCTATCAGGCTAAAGTGAGCATTTTCCAAGATCTTAAGTTCTTTACGTATGGGATAATGTACATCCAGTCATGTGTTATCATGTTTAAAGGCGCAATATGTAATTTATTTGCCATTAGGGGGTGAGTATTCAAAACAAACAAAGGCATAGTTTAATATCGCTGTGACTGTGGAGTCAGGAGTTGTTGTCAGTAAGAAATTCTGCATCCGTAGTGTAATTTTTCAGACCTTTTTCAGAGTTTTGTAGTTGTCCCCAGTATGGAAAAGCTACATCAATATTATTTGCTCTGATTTGATCAGTGGTGAAAAGAATACTGAAAAATCTAACTCAAGTAAAAGTACTATTACTTGGCAAAAAAATGTAGTGCAAATCTGTTAATTAGGACTGAAAGTAAGAGTAAAAAGTAGTCATTTTAAAAGCATTCAAGAGAAGTGAGTATTATGCTGTGAAAATTATTCCCCACAAATTAAAAATGTAACTTTAGATTGATACGTTATCATGAAATTTGTGTAACCTCAAGGCTTGTGCACACTGAGACGTTTTTTGCTCGCGTTTTCCGTCGACGTTTAACCTCGTGACTAAATAAAGGGCATCAATATGATCGTGCACACCAACGCGCAAAATGGCAGGCGCAAAAGCGTCATTTTTAAAAAAAAACGCCTCATGCTCTTTTTTTGTTTTGACGCACTGCGTCAAAACCTTCTCCACCAATCAGATTGGCACTTTTGTTCACGTGCACGGAGCTGCTGAAGTTACAGTAAACAGCACTTGGAGGCGCTCAAGCGCAACACTTACAATGCGAGCGCACATTGAAGAAGATGCCCAGAGGCGATATAAACATGGAGCTGCTTATTGCACTGGTGAACAATAATCATTTCTTTCTCGCTAGAGCTGGAGCTGCTACTTGAACCATCCATAACAACAAGCCTGTCAACTTTGTCTTCTTTCTCTGTGTTACAAGCGGGTGTCAGAAGCTTAAAGTTATGTAGCGCCATCTAACGTCAAGGAGTGATTTTGCATACTCTTCTGCTCGACGCCTGTGAAAATCGCTTGGGTTTGAATCCAGAAAAACGTCTTGAAAAACGCTGACGATAAACGCAAACGACAATTGTCCCAGTGTGTGCAAGCCTTTAAAATAGAACTGCACGATTAATCGGAAAAAGATTGCGGTCTCGATTCGACCCCTAGACCAGGGGTGCTCAACCCTATTCCTGGCGATCGACCTTCCTGCAGTTTTCAGTTGCAGCCCTTATCAAACACACCTGCCTGTAATTATCAAGTGCTCCTCGCGTTCTAAATAATTGGTTCAGGTGTGTTTGATCAGGGTTGGAGCTGAAATCAGCTGGAAGGTCGATCGCCAGGAACAGGGTTGAGCACCCCTGCCCTAGACGATCTTAATCCAGCATTTCTACGATTCTGCCAATCATATTTTCAAGTTCTGGAGAAGCAAAGGCGCCCGCACAAGTCTTCACATTGTTTTACATACGTGGTTCAGCAACGTGGACCCCTCAAAATGGTGTTGAAAGAGTCACATACTGTATTTATAAGGTATAATATTTCAATCTTATTTATTGGTCTTTTGTATGACAATACAAATTAAATATTGAGAGGTAAACAGTATTGTATTGTCCATTATTAATCCCATCTACTAACCCCTCATTCATTAACTCACCAAACCACAAATAAATACCTACATAAATACAAAATTAAGAAAATGTAATACATAAAACATGACATCAGAATAACTGGATACAGATGGGGGAAAATAATAATTAAAATAATAATAATAATAAAATATATACTGTATATAATAATAATAATAATAATAATAATAATAATAATAAATAAATAAAATTAAATAAAAAACCTTCTAATAAAATGGTAAATGTTACAGGTTGCCAGCACCAGGTGTAATAGGCAGGCCTTTGATGTAATCAAGAAAGCAATCCCAAGTCTTATAAAGGGAATCTAGTGAGCCAGAGAGTGAGCATCTCAGCTTTTAAAGTCAGTAAAAAAAGATGATGCAGTAAAAAAAGGCCTGTATCCACTTGTCATGTGTAGGGGGGAAGTGTGTTTCTATTTCAAAGGTGGCTAGAATTGTGGTAAAGGCAACAACCTTGCTGTCACGGACTGTCAAATCAGGTTCAAGGGATTCACCAAAGAGGGCTAACAAAGGATCAGGTTGTATATTGATTTTAAGGGCTTTATTAAATGTATTATAAACACCTGACCAAAAGGTGGACAACTGTGGACATGTCCAAAACATATGCAGATGGTCAGCAGTTGAATATTTACTTTATAAGGTATAATATACCTAAAAATATAATTTCTGTCTTCATGTAATGATGTATTCGCGGCCGCGAAATCACACGTGACGTAAGCGCCTGTGAATGAAGTCTACTTTAGTAGACAGAACTTGCATAGGCTGTGAATAACAGATAATAAAATTGTAAATAACATTCAGTTTGTGGCACAGAGTGATCGTTTGGGAGCCGCGCAGAAAGTATAAACAGCACTGAAAAATCATTTAAATATGATGATTGAGTTTTATATGATGATATGCTTTTCTTTCATAGCGAACACAGAGTGTTGTGCATGAGAATAACTGTTTAACAGTGTCACTATCACTACTCTAGCCTATATAATGTTGAATATAATGCAAGAGGGAATAATCTCAAACATAATAATTCAACATCAGAATTATGAATAATAGTAATCTGATGTCGTCACTTTACTGTGCATTAATAACCAGGACATGTTTAAAGTCTGTTCAAGTCCACCATTCCAGGTCTATACAAAATGTTTAACCAACAGTAGAGCTACGCATAATATTATTATTGTTTTTTTATTACCATATGTTTGAGAAATAACAATAGTAACAGCCTTCGCATATTAACCTTTTTTTACATCTACAGAATCGTGAGAAAATCGTGATCTTTATTGTAAGCAAAGAAATTGCGATTCTTATTTTAGCAAGAATCGTGCAGCTCTACCTTAGAGGCTAAAAAACCTAACTGTGCCGATATGTTAACGAGCAGGTTATGACCTTTACACTCCATTTAACAAGCTATTAGCTCCTGCAACACTAATAGAATCCATGCAGGGTTGCCAACTCGCACGCATTCGACAGTATTTAGCAGTATTTTCCCTCATGACCCGAGGTCCCCCACCCTCCGCCCCAACTTAACAAATCCCCACATCCCGTTCAATTTAAGAAAGTAATTTCGTCCTGTTTTCAATCCAAATATCTAAAAAAAAGATACATACAAGACAGATAAAATAGCATATACAATTATGATATGTTTTCTGGAAAAAAATACCTCAAAATAAATGATTGTTTGCTTAAAACAAGGTAAATAATTTGCCAATGGGGTAAGAAAAATAATGTTAATGAGATATAACCTCAAACAGAAGTTTTAAGCATCACTTGATTTTCTCATGCCATTTTTCTTGTCTATTCTTGATTTAAGATTGTTTAGATATTTGGGCTGGAAATGAGACGAAATGACTAATTAAGAATAGTTTTGCAGTGTAGCTATACAGTACATGACAACAGATGGAAAAATAAATGATCCAAAAAAGGCGAGTGAATAAAAACGTGTCTTCAGTCTTGCAATGCAAAGTGCAAAGTAACTCTACCACCGCTGCTTTACTTCTGTTATTAACCCTTTCACTGCTGAGTTTAACAGATTCTATCTGGTTTTGTTAGGCGATCATTATTTTAGAACATTCACTCTTAATATTTCTGTGGCGATGCGTCATGTTTGTCACGTGACACACCGCAGCCACAATAGCGCTGTATGACAGATTTTATTATGCCTTTCCTATTTAATACAACATATATATGTGAGTGTTTTTTGTTGTTTAAAAGACGTATACACGATCGTGATCTATAACGTGAGATGGACGTGGCCATGTTCACTTGCGGCCGCGCGCATGGCTCATTCATTAAAGCAGAACGCGCAGGATTCAGCATGTAAATTCACCAGTTACTCCCATAATGCGTGCAAGCAAGCGGCTGGCCGTCTGGGAGAAGAATAGATAGAACTTTATAGTTACTTTCACTACGTGTATCTGATATGAATAATACACATTTGCAAATTATATTTGAATGGATTATTAGACTTCCATAGACTTCCTTGTGTGTTTCACAAACTCTAAACGTATTGTTTTACTAGTACTTGTGCGTATTTACATGTCTAAAACATAAAATAAGCATTGGGTGGTTAAAAACACTGCATAATTGTGATAATATGACACGTCTTACTCTTGGTCAGCGCCAGCCAACGCACCAAAGCTCAGTTTGAAATGCTTGTCAAGCTGGATAACAAGGGAACACCAGCACCAGGGACATTACCGTCCTCACTTCAAAACGGAACAAGAGTAGGAGTCTGTAGTGATTTTCCCTGCTGTTGCTCCCTGCCTCCTCATTAAAGGGTCACGAAACACCAAAACACATTTTTTGAGCTGTTGACATTCATATAGGTGTCCCGCGCTGCTATAAACACTATCAGGACACATATATTGCACTAAAAAGTGAAAATTGCTTGCTTTGCGTTATTTTGAGCAAATTCGTTCTTCTGCTTTGAAACAAATTGTTGAAGCTGCGTCACGGCGATTACATACTTGTGTGTATTCCAGCGTGGAGAGTGGATGTCTGTACCTGCGAGTGCATCGTGACGTCTCTGAGTGTGCAGCATTAATTCATGAGAAAGACTTGATTCAAACCAATCAGCGCCCTCTATTGTGTATGCGGCGCAACTTCATTAATATGCATGACCGCTTCGAAGACTGTTCACCTGTTACAGTGTTCAGACGACAGAGAGACGCCACGCTGTGTTGCCAAAACAAGTGGAAGAACGAGAATTTGGAGACATGGGTCGTCAATGTTGCGTTTATTATTGTGCTGCAACGAAAGTTTTGTTTTTATTTCCTCTCTATGAGAGAGCAGCTGGACAATCGTGTGGACTACAGTGCACGCGACAGAAATGCGTTTGAAGGAACATTTTTTTTACCCGAGAGCTTTTCGCATCTGGAAATGATGAAATCTGCATTTGCCGCTCGTCTCCTTTTAAAAAAGCCACCGCTTCAGTTTGTATAGATTGTCCTGTGTCTACAGATTTGGTAAGTGAGTGTGATCAGTGCCCTTTGTTTGCTCATTCAGATGGCAAGTTAGTTCGTATCGTCAGCAGTGCTCTTTCAGTTTTTAAAGACATACCATAGTCAAAATGATTTAGTTAGTAAGTTTACAGTATGTTAATATCACTGCAATATTATAGTACAATATTATAGATTGAAAGATCCGCTGTAAATGCTGCTCTCTGAATGTAAACATGTAAACACCACAATCAAATTATTACTGTCGTGTAGGATTTTCGCCTCATTTTGTGACAGGATACCGACTGCATCTAAGTTACTGATAACTTGTTTGATACTTGCCGTGCGGTATCAAACATTACATTAAAACTCCACTCTCCAGCAGTTCCTCTCACGGGGGACATGCAGGAAATGTTCCTGGATAAAAAGTGAAAGTGCCAAACTGCAGTTAAAGTCGACAAATTAATAATTTGGCAAATAATTTGATTACTGATGTCCATGTTAACACAGTCACTGTCTTTTTCCCTCTGCGTCTGTGTTTGTTTTGCCTCTGTGAAAATCAGCGTGTGTCCAAACAGAAACTCCCATATTTGCAAATCCTTCCCTCTTTCCCTCCCCCGACACTCCTACACTCCCAGAGCTGGACACACGCACTTTCCTGACTTTTTCCAAACTAAAGGTGTGAAAACACCCTGCTGAGACAGGGGGGTTTCGTGGCCCTTTAAAGACTCCAACATGTTTGCGTTTCAGGTGCTGGATTATTGCTGTGGTGCTCCCGTCATCACGTTTGCATATTTAGCCGTTAACCCACATTTTTGTGTATTTAGTGTGAAATGCTCCCACACCTTGAATGACTAGAGTCACACAGATTTCTCTGACTTTGCCACGTATCTTTCCTCTAACGTTACCTCCGCTCGTTTTTTTGCTCTGTCCTGTCTATGAGGCGCTGAACTCAGCTGGCATCAGTGCGTGAGAGACGCAGAGTGCGTTCACTCTGCTCCACGCTCAACAAAATTTTTTTTTAAATTATCAAATGTCTTCGTGTCGCGTGACACGACGAATCGATTATGAAATTCAATGCCAACAATATTAGTAATCGATTTTAATCAATTTAATAGATTCGTTGTTGCAGCCCTACTGCTTATTCCCCGCTTATTAACGCCACTCCCCTAGCTAGCTTAAGACACCTGCTGGAGATTTACTAGAACCAGATTTACTAACAAAATCTACTTGAATATCGCCTTCGATTAATCGCACAGTCCTATATTTGAACCCAGCAGGCACACAACGTCATATAAGTGTAACGGAGGCCAGCTAGTAAGTGCTGTGCAGGTAAAGCTTACTCCTTTGACCTCTAAAGGTGCTCTAGCGACAGACGCTAGAGGCCATGGTCTTTAGCCTCCTTGGTAGAGCAACCGACTCCCATGCGGAAGGTCGCCGGTTTGACACCAGCTCGGAGCGGGTTGGGTGGTGTAGGACCGGCAGGGTTACATTGGTGCCGTGACCCGGATGGGAGTGAGGTTTAGGGGGGTGAGTGTAACGGAGGCCAGCTGGTAAGTGCTGTGCAGGTAAACCTCACTCCTCTGACCTCTAAAGGTGCTCTAGCGATAGACGCTAGAGGCCATGGTCTTTAGCCTCCTTGTTAGCGCAACCGACTCCCATGCGGAAGGTCGCCGGTTGGATACCAGCTCGGAGCAGGTTGGGGCTACATAAGGCAGGGTTACATAAGGTTATTAATAGGTTAGATATAACAACGTCAAATAATGTTGATATTTTATATCAATAATCTCATATTGACGTCAAATACTGACATTTGTCAGGTATGGCAACCAAAATCCAACATCACATAGTGGTAACGTCCACACAACGTCAAGCTGTAACATCAATAGACATTGATATTTGGTTGTTTTTAGGTAAGTGACCAAAATGCAATGTCTGTCCAATGTTGAACACTGATGTTGGTCTGACGTTGGGTTCTGACGTCAACCCGATTTTCATTTCCACACCAAAACGTCCCACGACATTGGGGTACAACATCAGTCTGACGTCATGGTGATGTCCTGTGCCTGCTGGGAGGTCTGTTGCTTTGTGCCTGTAAACTGATGTTAGTATGTGTTTGCTTCTCTTCAAATTAGATATGGTTGGGCTGAAAAAGGAGAGTGAAGTACTGAATGAAATGGACGACAAAGTTCAATATAGGAGAATCATGACGATTTCAAAACTGGAGAAGGAACTTTTAGCTGCCTACAGACTGAAACCTTTTATTTTCCATTTCAAAATTGCTTGGACAAGACATTACCTGACAACATTGTGAAAGAATTTTCATTCACACAACACAGCCAACATGAGGGTTCACACGGAGAGAAGCCTTTCACATGTCAACAGTGTGAAAAGAGTTTCGCTCAACGAGTAAGCTTAACCCAAGGCAGCAGAGTTCACCTAGTAGAGAAAACTTATACAGGTCAACAGTGTGGAAGAAGGTTCGCTCAACTTGGACACCTTGAAGTCCACAATAGAAATAACACTGGAGAAAAGCCTTGCACTTGCCAACAGTGTGGAAATACTTTCAGCTAAAAAGGACACTTCAGTTGCCACATGAAAATTCCCAATGAAAATAGCATTTCCCCAGCTGTGGTCTACGTTTCTTTCAGGAAGAGTTGATGGACACATTAGTAAAAACATCGGAGAGTAGTCTTACACATACCTTGAGTGTGGAAAGAGTTTAAAAGAACAGGAAAGCTCTGAATTCTATGCGAAGTGACACTGAAGGGAATCCCTACCTAAGTTCTCATTGTGTGAAGAGTTTCAGGCAAAAGGGAATCCTTAAAGTTCACACGAGGAGAGAAACCTATCTGCTTTCAGTGTGGAAGGAGCTTCAATCGGAAACCACGCTTTTAAGACCACATGAGAATTGAGGAACACCAGCGAGAAGCCTTTCACCTGCAAACAACATGGAAGAAGTTTCAAACAATGCTTAATAGACACTTGAGGACTCACACTGAAGAGGAGCCGTTGAGTATTTGAAATGTGTTTTAAATATAGAAAAGCCCTCAGGAATCGCGTTATAACACAGAAAATTCATTAGGTCAGTTTTTCATTGCTCCAACAGCTGCAAGACCACGATAAACACTTAAGGATGCATGGTAATAATAAGGAGATTGTTGTGCTTGGTATATTTAGTCATCTGCAAACAGTTCAATGTTCTGTTCATCTGCAAATCAGTCCACAATGTTCTTTATCCTTGCTGGAAGCTTGCTTTCTATAATGTTTACTTAGAAGGGCTAAGTTTCCCAAAAGCCTTGTCTTAGTTCATTGCAGCGCTATTGGTGACACTATTTCTAAGAACAACTTAGACTCGACTAAGGAATAGACCAATTACCTACGTCACACATGACGTCACACGGGTCCCCGGTTGCAGAAAAAGACCGGCTGCAATAGTTAACATGTCGTGTTTTGCGGTAGTATGCCAATAGAAAACGTAACTTTTACCATACACCACACTGCTTTTAATGCCGACTGCAGACGTCATTGGCTAAAAGGGAGCTAAATGAATTGACAACCAAACTATAAATGCTCGACTATGCAGTACTCATGATAAATCAGGTAAGTTCAGCCTATGCTGAATCATACACATTACTCGTTTTTGATTGCAGCAATGATTTCGGCAAAATAGTTACATATGGTTAATTAAACTGCGGAAACTGAATGCTTAGAATAAAACGTGTAAGTTATTAAGGTAAAATTGGTTTTATATTCACACATTCATTCAGCGACAACTTGTGACACACTCCCTATATTGTTTACCACGACACTTTGAATATTCGGTCTGAAATAACCTGCAAGTGTGACTTGAAAACAACATTAACACTGTTTATTTGACTGTGAACAATGTTGTACTTTGATAGTCATTGGCTGCTAATATGATTTCCCTATTTAGAGTTTGTAAATAATACTTTTATGAAATTATATTATTAAGGAGAAAGTCTAAATGTGCGAATATAAAACCAACTTTACCTTTATGTGTAAGTTCACATACCCTGCCGTAAGTTCAGGTGTAGTTCGCTGTCAGAATGCAGCTGTTCTGCTCGTTGATGCTTACCCGGGCTTTGTATAACGTTAGCTCCGTCTTTTTTTCCTTGTCTTTGGCTCGGCATAATCTCGGTTTTTAGCTCTACATAGTTTTGAATCTGGTAATCAGGGAACATTATTTCTTGCACATGACCACACAGAACACAATTGTTGGCATCCAAACACTTGTAGGCCTTTAACTTTTCTCGTAAAATCCCTTGGAGCTTCAATGAGATTGAATATTTCGGGCTGGATGCTTGGTCATTTCGTCTTCTTCAATATCCATTAGGAGGGTGCTAACGCAAATGGACCTGTCAGACGAACGCTGCTCACTCTAACGTTGATTTTGCAGAATCACTGTGCTTATCACTGGGTGACGAGCTGTTATAATACGCTGAAAGCATTATGTAAATAATATATATAATATGTAATCAATCTAACTTATTTCTAAGACATCAAACTCTGAACCGCATCAGATGTCATTCCCTCGCTGCAAATGCTAGCGCTTCCGTTTTTTTCTGCCACCTCCCTGCGCGCGCATCCTGAATATTTACAAACATAGTAATTGGTCTATATCTTTTGGGGTTTGTTGAATTGCTTGTGTTTAGCCTCATCATTTTCAGTAGTTACATTTAAAAGTAGCTAGTTGTTTTAAAGTTGTTAGAAGTACTGACTTCGGTAACAATCATTACTAAAAATAAAAATAAAATCGCACTATAGCAGCATTTCATTTGCTGCTTGCGTTTGCAGATGTGGATTCTAATGCTGCGTTCACACCAGACGCGGAAGAAGCATCAAGCTCGAGTGATTTACATGTTAAGTCAATGCAAACGCACAAATAGACATCCTGCGGCGCTATACATGCGAATGACGCGAATTGAGCGTTTTCCGTTATGATGAGCTTAACGCAGAAAATTGTGCGAATTGCTCGAGTTCAAAAATCTGAACTTCTATGGACATTCGCGCCGCGTTAACCAATCAAAAGCTTGCTCTTGTGGGGGCGTGATTGTGACGTAGCACCTGTTGTTGGTGTCCCGGGGGAAATCCTCCAGCCCACACCGACAACTGTTCATCAAACAGGGCTGGGCTCAGTCAGAAGCATTGCTGAATGCTTCCATCACCCAGGTTTAGTTTCTGGAGGAGTTTATGAGCTCACAGAGCTGGGTGCACCTCTGAAAGGATCTAGTGGACTCAGACACTGCTCCAATTGAATCAACGCTGTTTTTCAGCCTTCATAAAGCACATAAACACAGTTATTTTCTCAATAAAATCCATGTTAGCCATTTAACAACGAAGCTTCAGTCACAGGTCAGACAGAAGCCCTGCCTATGACGCGAATCCGCGTCTGTTCTGAAGTAAGTTTGACGCGCGAATGAAGCGAGTAAACTCAAATGTTCGCGCGTCTATTTACGCGCGAATATCGCGATTTATCCGCTCGGTCCATGTCTGGTGTGAACACAGCATAAAGCACCTCTGATTGGCCATTGTGTTTACATGCGCAACAGACATGACTGTGATTGGCTACAGTGATCATCTCTTCATGCTCTTCACAGATACACAGACATTAAGAGAGAATGAAAGCCACGTCTATCAGATGATTTGTCAGCAGATCGCTCATATATCTTCTAGGGATGCACCGATACCATTTTTTTGAAACCGATCTGATCTCGATACTAAAATTCTGAGTATCGACCGATACAGATCCGATCCCGATATTGTGCTGTTTTTTTATTTTTATTTTTTTATTATTATTAACATAATACGGTTTCTATAGTTCTGGTGAAACTCAAATAATATATCTTCTTTAGTAAAAATAACAGATGACAGATGGCACAATTTAACTAAATATGATGCTTGCTATAAACTATGGGCTACGTTATTTGAACATTCATTATGACATTGATCTGATCTGTTGTGGTTCAGCTTGTGTTTCCTTTTTAATATTCAGATTTTTCTTTGAAATCTGTAATAGGCTACCACTATTGACCCTAATCATGCTGGTCAGTTATCTAAAAAACAAACAAGAATATTTGAGGTGAAGTTCAAAACAAGGTCCGCTTATATGCTTCAGCACACAATCTGACAAAGTGGTCTGTTAAATAAAATGTTAATATATATAAAATGACAGCGAAATATTCACAGTATCAGAGTAGCCTATATTAGGCTAAATAATTTTCTGTTAATGACAATTCATATGCGCCGGGCCATTATTTTCACTTTTAATAATTTAATCAACTAAACCACAATGAACAAGGCTTTACAAACTTTTCGCAGCACAAACATAAGACAGACATTCGCGGAAGGAACATAATAACATAAACTTAGCCTATTATAAGAATAATCTTACGGAGCGGCGCATGTCGCGTCTGCGCAGCCGGTGCCTGAATGAAGAGCGTGCATCACTGAGACACAGCGCGCGCAACCCTCCGGTATACGGACACTTCCAAAACAGCAGCACAAAGGGGGGAATCTGTCCAATGTATTATTGAGCCTTTTCTAATTTAAAGTTTCAGGTAGGCCTACTTTGTGTGTGAAGCTCAGGTAATAGCATAACCCTACTCCAGTGTTGTGAATGTGATCTGCTGATCTAACAGACACAGCGCGTGATTTAGAAACAGCAATGATCTCTATGTTGCACGTCAAAATCACCCCATTTAATGCAAAACTAAATGCATTTCCACATTGATTATTTAAACTAACAGGAACAAAAAGTATTGGAGAAAGTTTTTCCTGTTGTCATGAACGCGACACGCAGCTTGAATTGTGAATGAATGGAGAATGATTGACAGGCCAGCCTGATCTCACGAGGAAACGTAAGTATTTTACGTTTTGTCAGTTTAGTGGCTAATTCATACGAATTCAGTCGTACGAAAATGTACAATTTTAAAAAGGAGGCGTGGCACCTAACCCCACCCCTAACCCCAACCGTCATTGGGGGATAAGCAAATCGTGCCTATTTGTACGAATTAGATCATAGGAATTAGCCACTAAATCAAAAAGTTACGAATTGCCGT
>CAIGQZ010032134.1:2831897-2842513 GCA_903798205.1 Danio tinwini
TGGACTTTAAGGTTTCCCTTCGTGTTAAAACACTTTCCACACTGCTGGCAGGTGAAAGCTTTCTCTCCGGTGTGAATTGTCATGTGGACTTTAAGGTTTCCCTTTGTGTTAAAATGCTTTCCACACTGTTGGCAGGTGAAATTGAGTGTGGTTCCTTTTTTCTGAGCAGCTTTTTGTGAGGATGTCTTTTTAGATTGTGGACAACTAGATTTTTCTCCAGATATCAAATTATGTTTTCTGCGCAGATCATTACTTTTCAATTTATTCAGGTCTTGATTCGTCTTCTGCAACACTGAGTCTAAACAAAAACAGTGTTACATATTAGCTGGTATTATTGACAAATAGCAACAAATATCAAAACATTTAGAGCATCGAAACCACAACCTTTTTTATTTCTATTGATGAGAAATGGGTTAAACTGTAACAGTTAATTATTGTATTATTGTAGAGATTTTATTATGATTTAAACTTAAAATGCATTTAATAGAAGTTGGCATCCCAAGATTTACAGTGTAGCAGCTAGCTTATAAGAAATAAACATTAATAACTGATAAAAACTATTTATTGATGTTTGCGGAAATATACAAAAACACATCTCTATACAAAGTTAATGTACTCAGGAGAGAGAGTAGAGAGAGAGAGATTAAAGGAGGAGACAGATACCATTTAAAAAGGCTCCAATAAGAACCTCAGGCCCTGCCATTTATTAGCAATTTATTTTATTTAGGAGGCCACGATGGACATAGGCCAGTGGGCAAATTTGGCCAAGATACCTGGACACACCTCTTTTCAAAAGGACATCCTGGGACTTTTAATGACAACAGAGTGAGGACCTCGGTTTAACCTCTCATGTGAAAGACAGCAGTCACTGTCAACATAGCACCCCTTTACTGTACTAGGGCATTAGGACCACAGGTTGAGCACCCTTTGCTTGCCTCTGCAACACCTTTTCTGACAGCAACCTAGTTTTCCCATGTGGTCTCCCATCCAGGTACTAACCAGGCACAGCTTTCCATGAACTGCCACCGTATTGTTGTGGAGGGGTTTGAATGCCTGAGTGATCCTAAGAGCTATGTTGTCAGGGGCTAATGCCTCTGGTAGGGTCTCCCAAAGCAAAAAAAACTAGGGCACCACCTTGGAGCCAGGCAAGCAGGGGGAGCTTTTAGAGGCCAGTGGTGGTCGAAGGTCAGGACCAAAACAACTCAATCAGGCACAGAAACTGGCTTTTGGAACATCATGAAATGTCACCTCGCTGTAAGGGAAGGAGCCCAAGCTGGTGCAGAAGGTTGAATGGTACCGACTAGAGATAGTCTGGCTCACCTCCATACACAGCTTGGGCTCTGGAACTCAACTTCTTGAAAAGGGCTGGACTTTCTTCTACTCTGGAGTTGCACATAGTGAGAGGAGGCGGGCTGGTGTGGGCTTGCTTATAGCTGCCCAACTTAGCCGCCATAATTTGGAGTGTTTCCTGGTGAATGAAAGGGTCTCCTCCTTGCATCTTCGAGTCAGGGATAGGTGTCTCACTGTAGTTTGTGCCTATGAGGAGACCTCTGTTGTTCTAATGTGGGACTTTAACGCCCACGTGGGTAATGACAATGATACCTAAAGAAGCTTGACTGGGAGGAACTGCCTTCCTGATCTGAATCCGAGTGGTGTCCTGTTGTTGGACATCTGTGCTAATCACAGTGTGTCCATCACAAACAACATATTGAAGCATGCGGTGTCCATCAGTGCACATGGCACCAGGACACCCTAGGCCAGAGGTCAATGATTGTGGTGGTACACTGGGAACATCTGCCTGAACCACAAATGAGAGGGATTTTAAACTCTCACCTCCAGAATAGCTTGGACCAGATCTCGAGGGAGGCTGAAGACACTGAGACCAAGTGGTCCATGTTCTTCAACTCCATTGTTGATGCAGCCATGGGGAGCTATGGCTGTAAGGCCTGTGGTGTTTGTCATGACAGCAATCCAGGAACCCAGTAGTGGACAGCAGAGCTGTTGAACTCAACTGGGAATGTTGTCAGATGGTGGAAGGAATACTTTGAGGATCTCAACTCCACTGACATGTCTTCTATTAAGGAACCACAGATTGGGGATGCAGAAGTGGATTCACCCATCACCCAAGCTGAAGTCACTGACCTCAGTGAATTCAGTTTGCAAGCTCCACAATGGCAAAGCAGTGGTGGTGGATGAGATACACCCTGTTTATCTTAAGTAGATGTTGTGGGGCATCTCTACAATATCGCATGGAGGTTGGGGACAGTACCTCTGAACTGGGCAACTGGGGTGGTGCTACCCAAATATAGAGGGAATCACACTTCTCAGCCTCCCTGGGAAAGTCTATGACAGGGTACTGGAGAGGGATCGGGCTGATGGTTGAACCTCAGATCCAGGAGGAACAATACACATTTTGTCTAGACGTGGTACACTGGACCAATTCTATATCCACACCAGGGTGCTCAAGGGTTTATGGGAGTGTGCATAATTAGTCCACATGTGTTTCGGTGAAGGCATTCGACCGTGTCCCTTGTGGCATTCTGTGGGTGGTGCTTTGGGAGTATGGGGTCAGAGGTGCTCCGTTAAAGGCTGTCTCGTCCCTGTATGAACAGAGCAGGAGTTTGGTTCAGACTTGTTTTCAATGCATGATGGACTCTGGCAGGGCTGCCCTTCGTGACCAGTTCTGTTCATAATTTGTATGGATAAAATTTCAAGACGCAGGCTAGGGCTGGAGGGGTCTGGTTCGGGGATCACAGGATTACATCTTTGTTATTCGCAAATAATGTTGTTGGGTTGGCTTCATCAAACATGGGCCTTCAGCATGCACTGGTCAGTTTGCTGCCTAGTGTGATGTGGCCGGGATGAGAATCAGCAGCTCCAAATCCGAGGCCCAGAAAATTAATAAATAAATGAATGATATGATGATGACACTTAACTCTACCTTTCATTCCAACCACCTTCAATTAAATCAGCAAAGTTTGTTGATTAGTTAGATCTTAGCCACATTGACCAAGAAAATAGCAATTTTTCAATGTTTGTACATCCAAGTACAAGACGTAACTACAAAAAAAAAACTAGCTTTAAATAGGGAAATGATCTCCGAACTCAGACAGTGTAGTCAGTCAGTTTAGTGCTTTTGGTGAACTCACTCATTCATTTTCTTTTCGGCACCATCCTAAAGAAGACACGTAATGTATGAGGCGCCAGACTGGACAAAAATCATTAGAAAGCAGAGACTGAATGTGCGCGAGTTACACCAAGTGTGTGCGTGAGTGAGATGGAATGCACACGAGGTACACCAAGTGATGGCTGAATGCACACGAGAGAGACCGGGTGCGTGCGAGATAGACCAAGAGACTGTTAACGTTACTATTATTAATTACTATTACTAATACTACTAGCTTTGTCGTTTCAAATAAATAAGCTCACATTTGTTATCTGTATAGCAAAATTGATTCGTTTAGTAGACACAGTGACACATTTGACATATTTTTACAGCAGATTTTGCACTCATGTACACAGGTCACTTTCTATACCTTGTCGACGTACCACATTTAATTTGTGGATAGTTTGAAAATTGCTTAAAGATTTCATTTTTGGGCAGCTGTTGTGTTTTTGTTTTGTTTAAAATGCATTAAGTTTATGGTCGTCTATAACAGGAGTTTGTGGTGCCGAGTTTCACCAAACTGATTCTGAATAATAATTCAGATTACTTTGTTGTATATTGTTGCTAGTTTTCATACTCAAGCTGTGAAGGAACATGTTTAAGGTTTAACCTTTACAGTATGTTGTTGAAGCAACTTTAGTTTTTGCTTTTTTGTTTCTGAATATATTATTCAGCTGGTTTACCACCTTGTGATATTTTCATTTTTGTGCTGCTGGTCTGACCTAAATTAATTATTGTTTAAAAATTACTAATTGTTTAAGTCTGTCTTGTGTTTTAGTTGTGAGAATGCAAATGAATTAAAACTGTGAAGCTGATCCAACAGTGTACTCTCCTATTAATGGGAGCATTAAAAATGTTCTTTGGAAAAGTAACTCAGACTTTACTTTTAACAGTGATGCATTTTAATGCAAAAAATTACGTTTAATGCATTACTTTTTGGTATAAGTAATTGATAATGTAATTAAGTTACTTTTTGAATGAAGTAACTAGTAAGTTACTATTTTTCAGTAACTAGCGCAACACTATACATGCACTACCGCTCAGAAGTTTGGGGTTAGATTTTTTTTTAATACAAAATTATTCTGTTCATCAAAGGCGGCATTTATTTAACATAAAATAAAATGTTAAATACTTATTTATTAATACTTATTTTAAAACATTTAAAAATCCTATTGAACCCAAACATTTGACCGGTAGTGTGTGTGTATATATATAAACTCATCTGTTTATTATCTTTTCAGATTACAGAATTGAATGCTAATAAACTCAGTGGTAACAATTTTATTATTACAATTAATAATTTGATCAATATAATTGATCTTTGAGAATGAAAGCCAACCTGTTTGTTTGTCCGTATCTTCATGTTTGACTGTGAGTGTTTCTTCAATCCTCAGGTCTTCACACTCCTCTTTAATAAACTCCATCTCTATAATAATGTCACAAGGAGATCAGTCGCTTCAGCGGGAGTTTTCCTCTGTGGGTTTAAATAACGCAAATTTAATAATGCAAATAAACTTTGACAGTACATAACTTTTTATTTAAGCCTGCAACAGCTGCAACAAATGACTTCATTTAAATTGAACACATTAAGCTGGATTTATACTTGCCGCGTTCGCCGTTGTGATATTCTTTAAAACTACAGGGGGCGGTCAAATGTATAAACAGAGAAGTAGGAAGTTTCCAGAACTACGTCATATCATTTAGATAATAGTAGAATTTTTTTTACTATTTTATTGTTTGTAAAATTTATTTTAATGATTATAAGGATCTTTACAACCATTCAAGATTTTTTTTTTTATCAAATTTGATGCATCACTTGCTTTTGTTTATACCTCTTGCAGTTTTACCTATTAAAGTTTATTCAAATATTAATGACAACAGAACATGGGTTGATCTACAAATATATTTTCTAATTTTTAGATTTAGCCCACTTCACAATTCACACATTACTGTCTGGCTAGTTTCTGTCCTATAATTCTGCTAAAAGGTCCAACATTCCTGACCATTATCACCAATAAAGCCTAGAAAAACAGGGCATCAGTATATTGTAAACCGATGGGATCAAATATTCTTTTCCAGTTATCAAAGAAATAATTTGTTCCTGATTATAGTTTTTTAGCTATTAAATTGTTTTCAATTCAAAATTGTAATATATACATCAGCGTTAAATCTATGAATGTTGGAAAAACATATTTCTGTAATTGTGTACCTGGGTTTTGCCATGGCCACTTTTGGCTTTAACAAACTTATCCCTCAGGGTTTTCCAAACCTTTTAACAAAAACTTTCCTCCTTATAATAATAATAATAATAATAATAATAATAATTCCATACATTTATATAGCGCTTTTCTGGGTACTCAAAGCGCTTTACACAATGGAGGGGTCTCCTCATCCACCACCAGTGTGCAGCATCCACCTGGATGACGCGACAGCAGCCATTTTGCGCCAGACCACACACTAACTGATTGGTGGAGAGGAGACAGAGTGATGAAGCCAATTATGATATGGGGATGGTTAGGAGGCCATGATGGACAGAGGCCAGTGGGCAGATTTGGCCAGGATGCCGGGGTTAAACCCCTACTCTTTCTCAAAGGATTTTAAATGACCACAGAGAGTCAGGACCTCATCCGAAAGACAGTGCTCACTGAGCAATATAGAGTCCTCGCCACTATACTGGGGCATTAGGACCCACACAGCCCGCAGGTTGGGTGCCCACTGCTGGCCTCACTAACACCACTTCCAGCAGCAACCTAGCTTTCTCATGTGGTCTCCCATCCAGGTACTGACCGGGCACAGCCCTGTTTAGCTTCAGTGGGCGACCATGTGAGAGTTGCAGAGAGCTAGCTCCGTTCCTGCGGTTGTTGCAATTTCTATCCAAGAATTATTGTTCATCAGCTTATCTCTAGGATCACGGATCATAAACATGTCTGCACAGTCGTACTGTTTTAGGTAAAATCTCTTCAAAGTGGTTCATATTCAACTCAAATCAAACGCGGCGCCATGCGCACTTTTCGCTCGAGTCTCAAAAAAATTATGTGCTCCGCTAGCCGAAATCATGCCGTCCGCACCCAAAGCGAACCTCCGCAAACTCTGTGATAACGTCACATTCGCCACACACACTCAAGTGAACTAGCGAACGCTTTAAGTATAAAACAGGCCTAGGCTATAACATTTCATTAACATTGCCTTGAGATGTACACATATATACACACACATACATATTTATTTGATTCTACTTTTTTTTATATTTAATGATAAATGATTTAGACTTTTTTTTATATGTTGTTCTATAATAACTAGCCTTTCCTGTTCATAATCAATCACACACTGGAAATACAGCAGGGTAGGGTTGCACTAGCTGTTTGTAAGTTCTTTCTTAAACTGGAGTGTAAAGTCCACACTAGGGGCTTAGTATCTACTAGCTAGTTTGTAACTAAATTCGTTCTCACTTCGGTTGCACCACGTTCTTAGAGCAAAAAAAAATCATAGGTCAGTTATATATAGATGCATTAGTTGCAGAATTTTAAAGCAGTTTAATGATTTAAATGCTTTTTATTGGATATTGTGACTACTTTGGATATTATGCAACTACGCCTGACTTTACGGAGAGCTTACGACCTACTAACTACGGTTTGCCCTAAGAACAAGTTACAAACTAGCGAGTAGTTACTAAGCCCCTAGCGCAGACTTTGCGTTCCAGTCCTGCTGTTAAAATAGGATCCAAATCCCTCCTATTTTGAGGTCGACCGCAACTTAACCTAGGAATGCGGTTTCCCCGCCCACCGAATTGATTGACAGCTGCTTATTAACATGTCTCCGTAGTAACGTGTATAATCATATCCACAAGATAAGACGTGCGCAAAGCAACCGGGATTAAAAGATCTGTTCAGCTCTCTGTGATCATCAGTCATCGTCAAATGTGATCAAGTTTTTAAAGCAGTGTGTGTTTGTAACTGATCACAGCGATTTACTTCAGCTTTACTTTATCACCACAGCCGCGTGTCAGTACCATTATAAAAGAAGATGCTTCAATCTCGGTTTGTGGATGTTAAATCAGGTTTATTTTTATTTTATGCATCTCCGCTGCGTGTGTGTCTGTTAGGGTTGGGCGATGTTGATCAATTTGGCATCGTACGATGTCTAATGTAAAACATTGCGATGGACGATGGCATAGTCGTCGTAGGCGGGGGTGGTTGTTTTTAAATATTAACTAATTCAAAACGAATTAACTAATTGTAGCCTACCGTTTTCACTACCTGACCCACATGTTCTTTACCCATAACCAAACCATAAATAAATAAAGTTACACACAAATGACCACCTGTCAATCACTTTTTCCGCAGGACTCTTGCATGAATAGGCGGAGTGATCTGTGTAGATATAATGGCTTTTTCCCACAGCTGGTGGAGGAGACGAGAATTCGTTTGGAGTTCACTGTAATTTGTATAACAAGATGCTAGGGCTTGGCCATTTTAGTCGTATATGCGCCCGAAATTTTATGCGACCTAAAAATATATTTGGAAGCATTTGTGCTAGTGCATAAATTGTTGCTGTGTGACCCGTTTTCACAGCAAAATCCTCACCGCGTGCACGGATTTAGGAGACATTTATGCAGGATGCATCTTTGAACCTTTGTGCTCTTCTTATTGGCCCACTGCTCTAGAACTGAACGCGAATGGATTGGTTAATATCAGCTGTCAATCACTCAGTCAATGCCTTCAGAGGACAGGAGCTACAACCGTGAAAATGTGAATCGCTGAAGATGAGAGAATAAAAAAAAACACTGACAGATTTAGTTTTAGAAAGCACCTAAAGTTACTAATAATGCACATCTTATTAGTGATCATGTGCTGAATGTTAATCCACCGCAAGAGTGGATAAAAGACTTCCAGTGGCTTCAAGTCTGCTATTAAAATAACTAAAGCAATTCACTGTGAAGTCTGTAGGACGGGGTTTGCAGGTAACAGCGTTTGCCACTGAATCTACACATTTTAAGCGCGAGAGGTACTGTATAATCCTTCATTTAATCCTCACGATGCTGTCAGCCGTGCAAGAGGCAGCTATATGTCAAATTTAACACAGCTCATGAAAAGACAGTTATTGCTATTAAGATGACATGCAAATTATAAGTTATAAATCAATATACATGTGGGGCGAGGCGATGGATCGCAATGCCAGCTCAGCATCGTGAGGTTTATCAGCCATCGGCGATGGATGATGGCATCGTCTATCGGCCCAACTGTAGTGCCTGTGCATGAACTTTCTAACAACATTATTGCAGAAAGGCTTTGAATTAGCTCCACAACAAATAATCATTGGGAAAGTTCTTACTGTAGTATTTCTCGCAAACATTACATGAGATCTGCTTCCTTGTTGTCTGACGCAGCCGAGCCGGAGATTGAGGCACACTGACGGGCACGTGGGAACTGTGGGCAGGAAGAACCAGCATTAAAGGCACAGGCCACAAAAACAGCTACAGTGTGGTTCAGAGCAGAAAATCCAACATTCTGAAAGCTATAATAAATAATCTTATGGGTGTTTTAAGCTGAAACTTTACAGACACATTCTGGAGACACAAAAGACTTCTCTTCTGAATCTTGGTGCGCGTCGTATTTGAGGACCGGGAGGGAGACATCCGGGAGTCTCTGTGCATTTGCGGGAGACTCCTGGAACTTCCGGGAGACTTGGGATGTCTGGAATGACCTCCTGCCCTACTCATAATTCTCTCTTCGTATAGCCGTATGCCTATTACATATTCATAAAACACTGTGATATAGCCGGGCTCGGATCGTATCGCTTTCTCACTACAATCGATCCGCTCCAGAGTTCGTTTCAATCGAGCCGAGACCACCTCATTCAGGCGGTCTCGGAGCGATTGCTTTGGCGCGGATCAGAGGCGCGATTGCCCTGTTCACATATGCCAAACGAACCGCGCTAACTGGGCAAACGCGCCAGGTTCCGGAACAAAAGTCTAGGTGTGAAAGCACCCTAAGGAGATCTCGGTACGCTTTTTTGGTGCGCTTTTGGTGAGCACTCCCAAACAAACCGTACCAAAATGGAAAACGAACTCTAGTGCGATTCAACCCAAACAAATAGGGCAGGTGTGAAAGCACTCTAAAACCAAGCACAATCCTGTTGGCTGGGATGTGAATTCCTTTTAGTCAATTCTAACAAATATTTTCATTTTACAATCCACCATAAGTGAAGTCGAAACAGAGAAAACCTTTTACAGGTAACTTTTATTCTAAATCTTGCACCTTATTCTTGAAAAAAATGAGCAATAAAAAGGTGTGAAGCACCATATGTGCTTGTTAAGTGGTGACGTATGTAATACTGTTTCCGGGTTCAAGCCGCCACTCATTTGAATTGACTAAATATTCGTTTATGATCCCTTTTTATTAATATCACACATTAAAGTGAATGTTATATAAAGTCATAGTGTACACAACAATCACTGGATTTGCTGCATCACAAATACCAAAATTTTAACAATTTATAAAAAATGTATCACTTTCTGGCCATCAGATGTTAGGCATGGACATATATATTGCGATCATGATTTTCGAAAGTATCACATCGCTTTGTAAACGTTTATTATTAGCATTTGATGAGTCCCCTCATTCAGTTTCATAGAGCGCTTGGACTCGGAAGCCCCTTTCGCGTGGCGTGACGCTTAACAAGCGGATGGAAATTATTTGAATACTATTTTGGCTATTGTTGTCATCCATGAATATTCAAATGTATTTTTTTTTATTAAAGAAAAATGCGAAGCTCAACATTATTATTATTGTGTTTTAATAATTTTTTTATTTAAATGGTCAAATTCTGAGGAAAGTTGAATGAGCTGGCCAGTTTGTTATTTGCCTAAAAAACAACAGTAGACTACACTTTTTAATTTAAAACTTAAACAGATTCCTAATTTTTCTAATGATATATGATGTAATATGAATCATTTCACATTTCTTCATTCTAAATCTCTAGGAAATGCTTTTGGTGTTAAAAAGTGTGGTTATGATGACCATACAATCTCAGAAATAAAGGTACGCAAGCTGTCACTGGGGTGGTACCTTTTCAAAAGGTACATATTTGTACTTAAAGGGTCCATATTGGTTCCTCAAAAGTATATATTAGTACTTCCAAATTTTAAGAGGAACACTTTTGCATTTTTAAAGTACTAATATGTACCCTTGAGGTATTAATATGGACCTTTTAGGTACAAATTTGTAACTATTAAAAAGGTACCACCCCAGTGACAGCTTGCATACCTTTACTTCTGAAAGTGTATGACAAACTAATTCAGCTAAAAATATTTTTTTTTGTCACTAAAATGCAGTGTTTAAACCTCATATTAAATAGAAAATAAGGTGAATAACTGAAAAGGTCCACTTTGAGCCCTTTTGAGCCCCAGCAGAGACTGTACTTCCTTCGTCAGCTGAGAAAGTTCAACCTG
>CAIGQZ010032134.1:2842913-2865482 GCA_903798205.1 Danio tinwini
CCTTGTGTGTGTGAAGCACACTTGGCAATAAAACTGATTCTGATTCTTTCACCAGGCCTGATATGACAAAATCAAGACAAATCTTCTAAAATGTGCATTTTCAAGTCATATATAGAACATTGTAGTTGTTTTATAGCAGTTATCTAGTCTAAAGTTTTGCCAACCCTGCTGAAAATCCAGCTTAAACCAGCCTAAGCTGGTTGGCTGGTCGACCAGCCTAGTTTTAGAGGGGTTTTGGCCATTTCCAGCCTGGTCTTAGCTGGTCAGGAAATGGCCAAAACCCCTCTAAAATCAGGCTGGTCGACAAGCTAAAACCAGCCAACCATCTTAGGCTGATTTAAGCTGGATTTTTCAGCAGGGAAGACAACAATAAATCATAAATTCTTCATCTCTTGTAAAAAAAAAACAAACAAGGTTTGAATTCATATAAACATCAGAAATGTTTAAACAAACCTTTTCCTCAGTCGTCGGTAACGATTACGGCAGGAGCACAGCGCAACATGATGATGTTTACATGTGAAAAGCGGTAAACGGTGCATTAGCGTCACCTGCTGCTCACTCAGACCACAAACACTTTCATTTTGAAGAGTCCTTTCTGCCTCTCGACGTTCAATCTGCATTCAATAAATCATTTAATTTATCATAGTTAATAATAATGCATTTCATTCAACCCTCATTTATCCTTTTGTTCTTCCACCTCGCGCCCACTCAAGATATTTCAGCCAAAAATGAACATTTCTGTCATCATTCGTTCAGATGCAAAAGCATCTAAGTGCCATCTCAAATTTTCCTCTGAAATTAACATTTTTTCCCTGTGGACATCATGTTTATTAAACAACCTAGCTGTTGCCGTGAATTGTAAATAACTGAACACGCAGGTCAGTAGAAAACTTTCCCCCAAAAGTCTGGTGAGATATTAAAAAATACATTATTCCTAATAAAGTAGGAGTCTCATTTTAAAACAGCACACAGATATCATCCATGTAATGATTTTATTAGTAAATTTAAGGAAGGTTTTTCACCCTTTTTTGCAAAATGGAGCCAGAAACAATTCTCCATTTATTTTTTTTATTGCAGACAAAACGTGTTTGGTCCCAAGTTTCCTTGGTACTTTTTAAAGTGGACTATAAACAAAAAAATATATAATTTTATTTGGAAAGCACCACATCCACGAAACCGATGTATGCTGACTAACTATTTTTCATTGATTAAACATTTTTACTGATTCCCTGCCTTCTATAGACGAATTACCATGTTTGTAAACATTCAGGATGCGCGCAGCGAGGTTGCAGAAAAAAATAGTGCTTGCATTTACAGCGAAGGAATGACATCCGATGCGGTACAGAGTTTGTTGTTGTTTTAGAAATATGTTATATTGATTATATTATTTACATAATGCTTTCAGCGTATTATAACAGCTTGTCACCCAGTGATAAGCACAGTGATTCTGCAAAATTAACGTTAAAGTGAGCAGCGTTCGTCTGACAGGTCCATTTGCGATAGCACCCTCCCAATGGATATTGGATGAGACGAAATGACCAAGCATCCAGGCCATCTCATTAAAACTCTAAGTGATTTTACAAGAGAGAGGTTAAAGGTTTAAGTGTTTGGATGCCTACAATTTAGTTCTGTGTGGTCATGTTTAAGAAATAATGCTCCATGATCACCAGATTCAAAACTATGTAGTGTTGAAAACCGAGGTTCTGCCTAGCCAAAGACAAGGAAAGAAGACGGAGCTGTACAAGGCCTGGGTAAACATCAACAAGCAAATCAACTGCATTCAGACACTTTCCAATCTTAGCATTCAGCGTCCGCAGTTTAATTCACCATGTTTTGCTGAAATCATTGCTGCAGTCAAAAACGAGTAACGCGTATGATTTAGCATAGCGTGAACTTACCCGATATGAAATGAGAACTGCAGAGTTGAGCTTTTTTAATGAGGACCCTCACTCCATTCAGCTCCCTTTTAGCCAAAAACAAATTTGGCATCCTACCGCACAACACAACATGTTTGCTTATTGCAACGAGGAACCTGTGTGACATGACACAGGTTGGTAATTCGTCTATAGAGTAATCCCAAAGCTCTTAAGACATCCCAACTGCTAAATAAATACTTAATGTACATGATTAATTTTTGCTTAAAATTGTGGTATATACAGATGAATGCAATGTGTTTGCTACTTTTTGTCTTATTAGTGAACATCCGGACATCATCCAGAGCGGCCCGCCATGCATTCCCACGTCTGATTAAATTGTTTCCAATAACTTAAATTATACGGTATGCTTGCAGCAAAACGGGGTCTGTGTTGTCGCATTTTGCACTTCAAAATGCGCCACAGATTCTCGATTGGAGACAGGTCGGGACTGCAGACAGGCCAGTCAAGCACCTGCATCCTCTTCATCCTCTAGGCACTTTGTAATGTGTGCAGAATGTAAGAAGTTGTGTTTTCATATTGTCTGCTTTTCAGAAGTTTTATTATTTTTTTAATAACAAATTTAAGAAACACGTACACCCTGACCCTATCGTGGACATCCTCGGAGTCAGTAGTGCTGATATAGAGCGATCCAAAAACCAGCGAAAAGTGATCAGGTTTATAACACTTTTAGCGCATAGATTGATTTTACTTAACTGGATAGTAAAAAAATACCTCCGCAACTACTCAGCACTGATAAAATATGGGTACCACTTTAGTCTAGGTCACAATTCATGCTATTAACTACTGTTGTGTTACCTGTCTATTATTAAGATTTTACTGTTAATTAGTAGTTAAAATTGTTTGCTAATTATTCTTTAGTTCCACCTGGGGATACTCATCCCGAGGCCTCCAGAGACTATGCAGCGCCACTGATGCGATCCAAGATCCGCAACGAGATGATCCCAAGGTTCCCATAATCCTGGACCAGGCCGTATCTTGAGCAGCTGCTGTGGTGGTCATGGAGGAGTGGAGAGCATGAAACTGATTCCTGTGACGCTCCAGGGACAGATGAGTCTTCGCTGAGGTCCAGCATTCTCCAGCCTCCGGTGCCTAGACTGCAGCTCTGCACAAGACATTTGGCCATAGGAGAAAAGGTCATGCCCAACTGAGCCTGGTTTCTCTCGAGGTTTTTATTCGTCACTTTAGCCAATTGGTGAAGTTTTTTCCTTGTCACTGTCGCTACTGGCTTGCATGGTTCGGGATCTGTAGAGCTGCACATCAATGGATTTGCTCTTCAGTGTTTGAACTCTCAGCAGTGAAGATTAAACCACACTGACCTGAGCTGAACTTCAACTCTGAAAACTGAACTGACACAGTTTCAATTCACTATAATCTTCAATGTGAAGCTGCTTTGACACAATCTATATTGTAAAAGCGCTATAGAAATAAAGGTGAACTGAATGAAGTATGATCTTATTCTGCATCCCTGACCCTTCCCAAAACCTAAACCCAACTTCTACCTTACTAACTTATAAAACAGCTAATTTGCAGTTTAAATTAGTAGTGTAAGTTAATGGTTTAGTAATAGCTGAATTGTGAATTGAAGGATGGCTATATCTCTCCATAATATTAAACCCTGAGAACTGTTATGGAACTCCAAACGAGATAAGACCATAAGAATTGTCAGGCACTAAAATAATAAACTTTCTAATCTGAGAAGATCAGCTAGGAAACCAGTTGTTCAGGTTGTCTCGATCATGCATCCTGAGCCCCCCTCTTTGTCCTGGACTTTACCTTCTCCACCAGAGCAGTGTCACAGAGAATGTCTAAGTTTTTAATAAGGCGCATCTTGAGGCTCTATATTCATGTTTGGTGTCATTTTAAATGTCTCGGTGTGATTGATAAAGTGGTCTTAATTTCACTGTAATATTTTACAATCTTCCTTATATCAGTTAATTTGGGTTTTGGCTTGGATAAGATCTCTGCCAGATGCTCCACTCCAGGGAAAATGGTCTTCACGTCAACTCATGACCAGGAAAGGGTCTTGGTGAAGCTTTTATTGTCTTGAATTTATGGTGAGTTGAGGATTTAGGCAAAAGGAGCAGAAGTGTCTGTGGGATTCTGTAGCCAGGATACCCCTTTGCAGTGTATAAGTCTCTGAGCTCTGCAATGTAGTTCTACATGGTCAGGTATTAATCTCTAACTGAAATGAATCTTTGGGTAATTTATGTGTACACTCTGAATTGGCTTATTTTGTTTAATTAAGTGAACTGGAATGGAAAGTCTTTGCCTGACAAATAAATGTAAAACTCGTGTTTAACTCTAATATCTTCTGAAATCGATTAAATTTAGTAGATTGTAGGCTGATGTTTCCGCAGCCTACGACCAGGATTAGTCATACATTCAGGCTCAATGGATGGAGCATAGGCACAGCATCAGAGACCTGATGATTTCTGACAATCACTGACTTAGTATGATATAATCTAGAGCAGGGGTGTCCAAACTCAATCCTGGAGGTCCGGTGTTCTGGAGAGTTTAGCTCCAACTTTAATCAAACACATCTGAATCAGCTAATTAAGGTCTTACTAGATATACTAAAAACATCCAAGCAGGTGGGTTGAAGCAAGTTGGAGCTAAACTATGCAGGACACCAGCCCTCCAGGACCAAGTTTGGACACCCCTGATCTAGGGACTAAGTATGAGCAAGCATGGGGCGGCCTATCATTATTTAAAGGAAATTAGCTTAGATATATTCTTGATCTAAACCAGAACTGGCGAGGATGTGTTCGTGAGCAGATGTAACTGGCCAGCATACTGACTCCAAGCGATTTCGGGTAAACGATGAACCATTAACTGAAAATAAGGATTTATTAGGTTAAACAATCTAAATTAGACCAAATTGAACCCAAACAAACAGAATCAGTCCAACTCCCCTTTCAATTTTCTTCTTTTGTGAATTTTCCTGTATTTCCTGTACAGATCCACACTTTGGACAGATGAAGGACTTGTCTGTAGAGTGAAACTTTATGTGCGCTGTAAGGTTCCCTGTTCCACCTTGTTGACAGGTAAGAGTCTTTTTTTTTTATGGCGTAGACCAGGGGTCACCAATCACGGTCCTGGAGGGCTGGTGTCCCTGCAGGGTTTAGCTCCAACTTGCTTTAACACACCTGCCTGGGTGTTTCAAGTATACCTAGTAAGACCTTGATTAGCTTGTTCAAGTGTGTTTGATTAGGGTTGGAGCTAAAATCTGAAGGACACCGGAACTCCAGGAACAAGTTTGGCGACCACTGGCATAGACTCCCATGTGGACTTTCAGGCTGTACATTTGAGGAAAAAAACCCTTTTCTCACTCCTGGCAGGTAACCGCTTTCTCTGCGGTGTGAACTTTCGAGTGCGATTCGAGTCCTCTCCATGTAACAGTTTCTTTTACACTGCGTACATGTATGAGGCATATCTATTCTGTGGGATTTCATGTGGAAATTAAAAATACTATGACTTTTAAATTTCTTTCTGCACTCTTGGCATTTAAAAGTCTTCTTTTTGACGTGAGAGTTCATGTGGATCTTGAGGTACGTGTTTTGAGCAAAACTTTTCCCACACCGTTTGCATATGAACGCTTTATCTTCATGGTAAACTTTTATGTGGCTCTTGAGGCCTGCTTTGCTAGCGAAGCCTACTTTACAGTAGTCACAGCTGAAAGGTCTTTCTCCGGTGTGAAATCGCATGTGCTCAATCGCAAATTTGCTCAAGCTGTGGCATTTTTTCACACAGCTGGCATGCGAAACAGCCGTCTATGAAATGAATCCGCATGTGCCGTTTATAGGTGCTTTCAAGTTTGAAGCCTCTTTCACAATGATGGCATGAAAGACCCAGCGGCGCAGTGTGAAAACTCACGTGAGCCTCCAAATCACTTTTTGTTTGAAAGATTCTTCCACATCGCTTGCAGGAGTAAATCGTACATCGGTGACGTCTACTGTGAGCGTCTAAGGATTTTTGGTTTGTGAAACTCGTATTACACAGTCGGTAGGTGAAATCTTCATTAATGGTGTGAGTTTTCAAGTGTCTTGTAAAGCTTCTTTTCAAATGGAACATCTTTCAGCACTCTTGGCAGGTGAAAGAGCATGTGGTTTCAGTATTGTGCACTGTTGTTTGTTTGCAAGCCTCTGTAGTTTGTGAGCAACTAAAAGGTTTTTCTTCAACTATGGAAGTCTGATTTTCGGACGCAACTTAATTTTTCAATTGACTCAGATCTTGATTCTCTTCTTTCGGCAACATCAGGTCTAAACCAAAAAAATTATAAAAATAAATAAATAAAAGTGTTAAAGCCCAAATTATTGGCAAAAAGTAACAAATATCAAAACATTTAGAGCATCAAGACCAACAACACTGTTGTAAGCAAGGTTTCCTCCGTAAGTGTACTGTGAAGTGATGCTGGACAAAGGAGTGAGGATCCAAACGTGGGGTTTATTATACAGAGATGGTCAGACAAGCAATGGTCAACGCAGGGGCAAACAGATGTATGTAGGCAAATCCAGAGTCATAGTCAAACACACAGGCGATAGTACAGACAGGCAATTTAAACAAGGCAAGGAAAATGTGTCGCAATGCTTACAAAACTGTTATACAAGACTCAGCAATAGTATTAAATTGTTTTATATTCAAAATTGTAATATATACGTCAGTGTAAAACCTATAAATGGTGGAAAAACATAATCTGTAATATTAAAACCACCTCCACTTTTGCATGGCCTCTCTTTTTGGATTTAAACTTATCCCTCAAGTTTTTTCTAAACTTCTACAAAAACTTTCTTCCTTTTCCACTGCTGTTGCAATTTCTAGACAAGAATTAATGTTTACCTGGTTATCTCTATGACCACGCATGGACCAATCATAAAGATGTCTGTACAGACTTACCTGTTTCAGACAAAATCTTTTCAAAGTGTTTCATATTCAACTCAAATTATATGCGGCGCCAACCTCCGCAATTACAGCAATGACGTCACATTCGCCACACGCTTTGAGTTCAATAACAGAAAGCTGATTGGCTATTGCATGTTGGTCTCATTTGTAGTTGTAATACCGCAAATTACACTCAAACCAGTAAAGTAAAGAACTACAACACCACGAAAACCAAGCAACAGCAAGATTTTTTTTTTTTAAATGAGCATTAGATGTAGGTTACATGGACATCGGAAAAATAAGACCTGTGCAAAAATATTTAAGTCCCAGAACAGTGAATTTAAGACTTTTTAAAGCCTAAAATTTCAATTTTTAAACTTTAGACTTTTTAGGACCCTGCGGAAACCCTGTATAGATTACACATTTCTGCTGCATTTAAACAGGCTCAGGCGACACAGCTGCTTAAAAAACACCGGTAGACCAATATCCCTCATGCCATTTACTTCAAAAACAGTTTGTGTTTATGCTTAAAGAAACACTACATTAAAAAAGGCTTATATTACGAGTTCCTTAGTTGAGGTTTATCACTTGTGAATTAATTCAGTCGCTCTCTGATCGGCCAGGAGCTTTTTTTAGCTTAGATCATTGAATTAGCTCAGCACCTCAATAGAAAAATGACCGAAAGGTTTTGATAGTTTTCCTATTTAAAGCGTGACACCTCTGTAGTCACACTGTGTACCAAGACTATTTGTACAAGTTGCCATGTTCTTGGCTGAAATGGCTAGAACTGGTTGACATTTATTAGATAGGACAGTGGAGTGAAGACACACGGAGCAGAGAGAGGGGAAAGATCTGTAAAGGACTTTGAGCTGGGAAACAAACGAAATCCAACCTGTTTGTTGCTCAACATCCTCTTGTTTGACTATTGTCTTCAATCTCCTCTTTAAGAAGCTCCCTCTTCCCAATAGTGTGCCATGTGGAGATCAGTCGACTCAGCAGGAGTTTTCTTCTGTGGGTTTAAATAGTGAAAATTAAAGCAAATAAGTTATTCTACATTACTTGATTGAACCCTATACCAACTGCAGTAAATGATCATTGAAATTTAATATAATAGGCCTCATATCTGACTTTGATATGATACCTTCAAATATATTAATATTCAATACAGAGGGAAACAATTCCATATTTTTAAGCAGATAGTTTCATTTTTCTGGCTGCTTTATTGCCTTGAACTGAACTGGTGTTTTTACTATAATTTACAGCTTTGTGATTGTTTTGTTTCACGTGTCGAATCTATAATGGCCTCTATGGTAAATATTATAGCGGGGTTTTTTTAGCAATACTGACACCTCCAGTAGAGATAGAGAGGTTGCACCATCAGCTAAAATGTTGCTGGAATTGTTTTATGTATGGGCGATATATATTGCACCACCAAATATGATTGAGGCCAGGTCCATGTGTTGTGCCATGAGTCCATATATTGACCTACTTGTAATGATGTTTTACAGCAGGAGTGTCCAAACTCGGTCCTGGAGGGCCGGTGTACTGCTGAGTTTAGCTCCAACTTGCCTCAATGTGTAGCCTACCGTTTCAACTACCTGACCTGCATGGCCTTTGTTTTACTCATAACCAAATCCAGGGCTCGACAATAAGGACTGCCCGATGGCCAGTGTGCGAGAAACTCGGGCCATTGTACAGAATGGTAACTGGCCTGATCGGGTTAGTGCTACCTTGTCACAAATGTTTAGTTTGGCTGCGACTGTCTGTCAATTGCGTGCAAATACAATCTTAGGGTGCTTTCACACATAGACGTTTGTTTTGGAATCTGTTTCCTTTCCCCCGTTAGTGCGGTTTGTTTGGCATATGTGATCCAGCGCTCGGATTCGCACCAAATTTGCGGTAATCGGTCCAAGATCGCCTGAACGAGGTGGTCTGCTCGATTGAGCGAAACGGTTGTAGTGGGAAAGCAAAACAATCCAACGAACTAACGACCCAGGTTATATCATAGTGATTGTGTAATAGCCATATATACAGCTATATGTAGAGAGAATGATGAGCAGGGCGAGATGTCATTCCTACTGGCAAATGTGCGTTTCATGTCTAATACGAAAGTGAAAGCATGCTGAAATATTACAGAGTGCTGTTTATCCGTTAGGAACATTGACCGAAGTTATCAGCTGATCATTTTCCATATTTTAATCCTATAATATGTTGTATTAGGCCTGTTGTTTAGTTCATTTCTGCACTGACATCTGGAAAGAAAGATCAACAATGATCTGCTTCATGATCTGATGCAGTCTCGGTTCATCTGTTATTTCTCTCTATAATTTAAGCCTATAATGCAGAAATCTAGCCAACGTTTCTTTAATAGATTGATTAATTCTGTAGATAGATTTTTACAAAACTTGACAACTGAAATGAGGCTCTGTATGAGAAAGTCTGATTTATATTTCAATGTCTGTGAGTGTCAAAATTAAAGTGCACATTTTCGCTTATAAAATATTCTATACACAACTGGTCAAAAGTTTAGGGTCAGGATGATTTAAATGTTTTACAATAAGCTTCTCCTGCTCACCAAGGCTGCATTTATTTCATCATAAATACAGTACACTTTGTAAAATTATGAAATGTTATTGCACTATAAAAGTACTGTTTAAAAGTAGTTTATCATTTAATTTAATAGTTTATTCCAGTGATTTAATGATGAATTTTCAGCTTCAGGACTCCAGTCTTCAGAGTCACATGTTCCCTCAGAAATTACTCTAATATTAATTATTATTGTTATTATTAATGGTAATAGTAATAAAAGCAGTAACGACTGGAGTAATAATTTTATTTAAAAGTACATACAAGAAAGCAGCTGTTTAATTTTTAAATAAATATTTAACAATTTAATTTTTTTTTTACATTTAATAAATATCGCCTTGACAAACTGAATAATTTACCTTAAAATAAACATGACATTTTTTTTTTTATAAAACTGACCCCAAACTTTTGATTGAGATATATATATACACACACACACACAGACATACATACACACACTATGAAATTAAGTTACACCACAATTGAATTTTTTTAAATTGTCAGTTGTATTAAAAAATGTTATGCTGAATAAAAAGGGTAGGTATTACAATTATGTTTGGCTTTAGACACATTATTTAAAATGCTGTATGTGGCTAAGAAATAGCTGTTAACTTCTTTTTTTTTTGGTGGGGCCAGTGAAAATTTTGGCAGGGCAAGTACAAATCTGAACCACTAGCCCGATCGGGCCAGTAAAAAAAATCCTTAGCGTTAAACTCCGAAATCATAAATAAATAAAGATAAGCAACACACAAATTACCACCTGTCAATCACTTTTTTTCGGCGGACTCTGGTATGAATAGGCAGAGTGATCTGTGTGGTTATGGCATCCACACACTTGATTGGTAAAAAAGGTGCACAACCAACAGGAACCAACCAACAGTATCTGAGGTTTTCGTTAAAATTACTTGGTACAAGCGTGAAAACGAAAGACTGAAGCAGTGTACTTATGCTGTCACACGTTACCTGATAGATTCAAAAGACTGAAGAGTCGTTAGATAGAGACAAGATTAATTAAATATCACGTTTAACAACTAACTTATAGTGACACGCGATCGAGCGGTACATCCTTGATAAACTGTCTGACGTGCACTGTTCTCTCGAGCTTAGACGAGCGCATGACAGTGTGTTTGTGTGTGTGTGGTCACATGCGTTTTCAGCAGACTGAGGAGGGCTGTTCAGAAATGAAATCCCAGTGTGGACGTAGATCATTTTGGTTCTAAAATGCTATTTTACAACTAAGCTGTATTAGTGTTACGAGCGGGTTTGCAACCAGGGCGGGGCGGTAGAACGGCAATGCGGCCTCAGCATCGTGATGTCCATTGGCCATCGGCGATGGATGATGGCATCGTCTATCGACCCAACCCTAATAGCGTTAAAACCAAAGTGCAGCCACACGTCAGCTCTAAAAGCTGGAGGCACCTTTATATTTTCCGCCATGCTCACGCTTGCTTACTTCTGATACCGTATTACTTGGCGTTTTGTTGATCGCGAGTTAGCGACATCTACAGGAGCGGAGGAGGACGTCGTTTGGCACAACTTTATAATTGGTACTTGAGGTTGGACTATTGCTACACTATCGTAAAAGAAATTATCGCGATACAGTGTTTCCTCTAAGATTTTTTCCAGCTGTGGCGGGCCTGGCGGCAGGCCTTTTGATCTACCAATGACGTTGTTTCAATGACAAATGTCGCAACACAGTACTACAGGTCGAGATCGGATTTATGTAATAGCATGCAGATCTTTTTGCTTGCACAAGGATTTCCTCTGTTCGTGCACACAACTTCTTGCACACCCTCAAATATACGCTGCTCAAGTGCAATTTAGTGCATTTATGTAGTGAATATGTCTCCAACATTTATTAGATTTGCTAGGAATATTTATAAAATGTCTCCAATAGACCTACAGAGCGGCATTGTTGCGTCCTGAAGTGAAACGGCTATGAACTCCAGCAAGATAAAGTCTTTGCTTGTTGTAACATAGGCCTATAAATAAAGTATAATTATGGAAACTGTGTTCATCCTAACTGAAAGCTACGTCGTGTTTGCCGGCCTCACGCATCACGCACCAGTCAGTAATGGCTCGTTTCCACTGAGTGGTACAGTACGGTACGGTTCGGTACGAGTCACCTTTATCAAGCTTGCGTTTCCATTACAAAGGGTACCCTTTTGGTGGGCGTGGTGTACTACAGAGAGTTTCAGTCGACGTCATTCTCGCTCGAATAAATGTCTACAGTAAAGCTGTACAGTTCGTTCACATTATATGAGAAGCTCTTCTAACAAAACAGATGCTTTAAACATATTAATACTTGTTTATAAATGTTTATTACTAACATTTCTATAAACATGATTTGATTATAACTGCAGATCAATGACAGTGTTACTGCCTACTGTAACGTCTGCAATTATATAAAATAAATAAATAAATGCAACATATATGTACACATACAGACCCTTACAGTCTCCGATATGTTACCAATTACAGATAAACGACACACAGCAGACATTAAGTCCTTATTTGAGTTCGGCAATCCTTGTAATCCTGTCGGGCTTCTCCTTTTTTCTGCGCTTCACTCTCGCGTTTGTCCTTTTCTTTCTGAATGGATCAGATGTCGAAGACGCTTCATTAATCACACACGCACGTTATTATTATCAGCTCAAGAAGTTTGTTATATCAAATCTAGACGCGAACGCGGGCTCCCTGGAGAAAGCGAAAAACCGCTCGCACTTTTAGACGGCCTCATACAACAACAACAGGACACAGCAGATTCTTGGCTTTGTGGTTGTTCATCAAGATAACGACAAGGTTTGTTTTGAGCCCGGGTCATCCATGTATCGTTATTATATGCATATAGTTGTCTCGGCTGTGCATTTAAAAACATGGCGGCTCCATTGTTTTGATTCTGGCTAGCTCCACGAGATCGTGACGTATCTCTGTAAACCAATCAGCGTTCAGCTGCGCGTGTAGCTCCACCTTTGGGTACCCTTTCTGGTCTTTGGTACCCTTTCGAAAGGGTGCCGAAAAAGTGGTACGGTAAGGATCGGTTCGGTACGCTTTTGACAGTGGAAACGGCCATAAAAGCGTACCGACCCATACCGTACCACTCAGTGGAAACGGGCCTTAAGCCAGTACGTCACCTTGGGTTAAACAAATAACGCACAGCACTACTACGGTTACAGAAAAGTTTGCGCTGTTATAACTTACTTACCTTTTAATACGTTTTGGTGCGATTATAACCTGCTATTTTAAAAAACGACAACGTTTTGAATTAGAAGCTGTAATGTAGCCGTGGCTGGATGAATTTTGGTGTGGCGCCCCACCATGGAAGAATGAATGTAGCGGAAACCATGAGATAGTTAGATGTATCGATATTTTTGCACAGCCCTAGTATATATGTTTTAATATTTATACCGCTTTGTTAATGAATGATACCGCATTATGTAGTGTTATCTTTAACAAGTACTGTAGTAGTGCACTTTAGCTTTTACTACAGTAAACTATTGTTGTAGTACGACAGATATCATTTACAGCACAGCAGGTTGATGCGTTTACATTAATATATTTAATGTATTACTAAAGCAACTATATAATAATTACCACAATTTAATTCAAGCGCTTTACTATATAGTTTCAGAACACTAAGAAAAGATGTTTTTGTACGCAGAAACACATCAATACAAAACGTATAAGGAAATAAATATAAACACATACTATTCAATCGTGAAAGTAAAAAAAAATTATGCTACATATTGTATATTTTACAAAAAGCACACATTTATTAAACGAAAATGTTTAACTTCTAAAACTTTTTATTGTTTTTTTTCAATATAAATGACCAAAAATCATACCAGCCCAACCCACAACTCACTGTCGTAATATTGTGAAACAGCTCTTATTGTAAAATGTATTGTATTAATATCTCTAATATAGTATAATTCCAGCAACATATTTTTCTTTAGGTCTGTGAAATGTATTTAATGTTTTATGAGCACATTTAGAGCCGCCATATGCAGGAGCTTTTGTTGTGCATTCCTTCATAAGCGCGCCAAACACGAGGACCGAGTGAGTTTCACATAAATTTAATATAATTCAAAGCTATACATTAACTCCTTACATGTACAAACAAACAACTACTGCCTCAAGAACAAATAATTCAACACCACAGACAGATATAACTATCAATAGAGAATACTTCATTCCCTATGTTTAACGTTAGCGTGAACATCATAAATAACGTTCTCAAACTGCATAACAATACAGTCGCTGTAAGCTTATCTTCAACGTTTTTATATTTACCTGTAAAGCAAGGTAGTGAATGCAGACTCCGCAGGTTCGAGTCTGCTCCCCCACAGATCCTCTGGAGATCTGAGCGCACTCGATCCCGGAGCGTGCGCAGTTCATCATAATGGACTGGGGGCGAGTGTCAAAATAAAAGCCCCCTCTTTTCTCAACGTGTGTTGTGCCGAGAAACGCACCCCCTCATTCCTTAGTCTACATTTAAAAAAAAATAAATAAAATCAAAGGCAATATTTAACCATAAAATGATCATTATTTTGACGGATTAAGCAAGGACAAGAAGTTAAACGCATTTTAAAACGCACTAGGTTTACAAATAAATGTAAAATCATAATATTGGCTGTAGTATAGCCTAAAATTTGGCTTTTTGCTGGGATTCAAACAGACATTTACGCTACATGGAACACATTAAATTGTTGTTGCTGTTTTAAACTAAGCCACACATTAAACAATTTACTTAATCTCATCGCTATCATATTTAAAGTCAATCAATCAATCTATATATATATTCTGTAAGGGAAGGGTTCCATTCATGAAGCTCACCTCAGTCACTCTCATTAGTGTCATGACTCTATTATTTGTTACTTGCACTTAAAAATTGTACATATTATCACAAATATAAAGCAAATATTCCTGTTTTCTCTTTTAATATGGAGAATATTCCCTCTATCGCGTGTTGTTTCTTTTATTTAAAACACGGTTTAAATCACTCGCTCCTGTACTCATTCTGGCAACCCGCGCTTGCGTGTATTTTGATCCAGGAGTGCAATATCAAGCTCAACCACTGGGTGTCAAACTAACATACAGCATTTTTAAAGCTGGATCAAAATAAACGCAAGCGCGGGTTGCCAGATTGAGGACAGGAGCGAGTGATTTAAACTGTGTTCAAAATAAAAGCAACAACACATGATAGAGGGAATATTCTCCATATTAAAAGAAGTTTTGGTTCTAACCAACACCTCGAATTGATATATTAGAAACGGCTTCTATTTCTCACAGCTGAACAACAGAAACCTATGACAGTGATCACCTCAGGTACACCTCATGTGCTTTATTCAGTGCTAAATGCTAACAATGTGAGTTTGAATGCCATTTTACATCACATGTATTGCCATATGCTGAAAGCAGCAGCAGATAGTTCACCTCAGATCTGGAAAATACAATAAACCGCTTGAAATTGAACTTTAGAACCAAACACATATCAGTGATTCAGCATCTACATTTAATGATGTTAAAGAGGGTTAACATGTATTAAATAGATTATAAACCTTACCGTTTCATGAGTGAGTGCATATTCTGTGCTTCTGAATGGCTGTGTTTACATTTCTGTCGTGTTTGGTCTCGTGCAAACGGTCAAATTGCTCATCACTGCGTATCTCGTCATGAAGCTTGTTGTTAGGACACGCGGTTACAATGTAATCTGCTCACGTTCGTAATATTTACATCATTTGCTAATTAATAACCTCATGTGGAACTGAATCGGCCTCATTTCGACATACTGATACTGTCCACTGACACTGTCACATTTTGGTCACGGACGCATGTTTTCAGAGTCTTTCTGAATGAATGAATGAAATACGCTGTTTTCCAACAAGGCAACCCGGGGTGCTGAATTATAATTGGCTAAACTGGCATCGTGCAGGTTAAATTGACCTAAACAAAGACAGCGTTCCGGCACGGAAAAACCATTTTCAAAGCAGAATATCTGACTTCAGCATTGTTTTTCAGTTAAACAAGTATGTTCACTTGGGATGTTTCTTAAATATCTGCACACATATTATGGTCTTTTTATGCTTTAGAAGAGTCAAAAACTTACATACAGCACCTTTAATTCTGTGGATTTGTTGGAATGGATGTCGGAATGTGGCTCTTATGTGTGTACTGAAATTTTTAAATTATTAACACGTGTGTTTAAATAGTTTGACTCAAAGGAATGATGATTTACTGTAAGTTATTTACGTCCTTCAGGACAAGTTATTTAAAGTACGTGTTGAGGTGGTGTTTGTAGTATATTTCCTGGACAGCGCGGTGGCGCAGTGGGTAGCGCTCTCGCCTCACAGCAAGAAGGTCGCTGGTTCGAGCTTCGGCTGGGTCAGTTGGCGTTTCTGTATGGAGTTGTGTCCCCGTGGGTTTTCTCCGGGTGCTTCGTTTTCCCGATTACTCACTCCTGTCCTCAATCTGGCATCTCGCGCTTGCGTTTATTTTGATCCAGGAGTGCAATACCTAGTTCAACCACTGGGTGTCAAACTTACATACTGCACCTTTTAAAAGGCTATAACAATTAGGACCGACGTATTCCGAAAAGGCCTCGGGGAAGACCCAGGATACGCTGGAGCGACGATGTCTTTTGGCCGGCCTGGGAACGCCTCTGGATCCCCCCGGAGGAGCTGAAGGAAGTGTCTGGGGAAAGGGAGGTCTGGGGTTCTCTCCTAAGACTGCAGCCCCTGTGACCCGGCCCCAGAAAAGTGGACGAAAATGAGATGAGACGAGGTATTCCTCACACACAAGTTTGCAGACAAGAAAACAATATAGAAAAGAAAGTTGTAGATAAGGCAGCACGCAGGAAAGACATATATAATATTCAAATTTACATGTCAAACTGATGTTAAGCTGCAAGAAAAAGGATCAGTTTAGTTTCTGCATTTAGGACACCTATAGCAGCCTCATTGGGAGATGTCAGTCTTTAAAGGGAACCCTGGGTATCAAGACTTCGATGGCTTAATATAATGTAGACGATGCCTCCTTGTGAAATAGGTAGAAAAAACAAATACTTAACATTTACATTATTGGATAAACATTCAACACATTTATTGTGACATCCAACTTGACATTGTCAATAGGACATAACCTGTCATAAATCTGTCATAATGCCTTGTGACCATCATATTTATAATTGTCATGAATATTTTTCTGATCGCTTTTTCCAGGGGAGTAAATGATTTTTCATTAAAAATGATCATTAATCTGACTAATAATATCATAACAGCATCATTAATGTTTAATGACATTTTAATTACACTCTAATGACTCTCATGAGTGTGGTTAGAAAATTTCATGACCCGGTACTGGGCCGTGACCCGATGACTGGGGATTCTCGAGCGACTGAACTGAAAAGTTTCTTGTTGTACAACAGTATGAAATAAATAAAATAATGAAAAAATACTTCACAAAGTTTAATACACAGTCTCCTAATTGTAAAGTTTACTTATAACCTAATTTCGAGAGGATCACATGCTTATGATTGCTTGTGGCTGGTCCTGCATTATCCAATTTAAGATTCACCAATCAGATGATTCCTAAGCCATTATAAATACCCTAAGTTCCATATAACAGCCATCTTTTTTTTTAACAATCTCCCCCTTCCACCCCTACTCCTCCTCCTCCTTTCCTAGATGGGTGACACGGTGGCCCAGTGGTTAGTACTGTTGCCTCAAACTGTACTTCACTGGTTCTAGTCCTTACCAAGCCAGCCAAGTTTCCACGTTCGCCCCGTCATCAGCTAAGTGTGAACTCTTGAATGAAAGTTAAGCTCGGCCCTCTTCCAAAGGCTGATTTATACTTCTGCGTCAAGCGCATGCATATGTTCCGGCACAGCCTGCGCGTGGACGCATAGCACTCGTCGTGGACGTCGCTGATGTGCACCTCTCAAAAAATCTAACTATACGTCTCAACAATCTATAGAGCAAGCTCTGTGATTGGTCGGCTTGGTAGCACTGACGTGCGTGGGAGGGACTGAGAGCCGCGCGAACCTGTAATGCTGCGTTCACACCAGACGTGGAACATGCGGATAAATCGTGCGTAAATATACGCGTGAACATTTGAATTTACTCGCTTCATGGGCAGGGCTTCTGTCTGCCTGGTGACTGAAGCTTCGTTGCTAAATGGCTAACATGGATTTTATTGATAAAATAACTGTGTTTATGTGCTTTTATGAAGGCTGAAAAACAGCGTTGATACGTTTGGAGCAGTGTCTGAGTCCACTAGATACTTTCAGAGGTGCACCCAGCTCTGTGAGCTCATAAACTCCTCCAGAAACTTAACCTGGATGACGGAGGCTTTCAGCGTCGGTGCTTCTGACTGAGCCGAGCCCAGTTTGATGAGCTGTTGTCGGTGTCCGCTGGAGGATTTTCCCCAGGACACTAAGAACAGGTGCTACATCACAATTATGCCCCCACAAGAGCTAGCTCCTGATTGGGTAACGAGGTGCGAATGTCCGCAGAAGTTCAGATTTTTGAACTGGAGCAATTTGCGCGTTAAGCAAACAGATGGAACGTTTTGTTTTGTGTTTACCTTTGGTTAAAGTTGTTGCACGTTCGTCGATTCCCACCTCAAAATGAGCGAATTTTGGCTCAAACTTTTGGCTTCAGCTTGGGGTGAGAATTTGTCCCCTGCCCTCAAAATATATTGCTATTATTGTTGGCCCCAAAAAGTGAGGGAGGGGGAAGTGGGGTGGGTGTATGGTGATCATAAGCGGGAAATAATTGAACCTGCTGGGGGTGGGGAGGGATGGATGGGGGTTGTAGCAATCATAAGACGTGGGGGTGGGGGTGGCGATCATAAGCGGCTAAGTTATGACCGGGGACGGTGATGGGTGGTGTGGCAGCATGCGTGAAAACGAGTAGAGACTTGTGTGAGAGAATACTGCCAATTGCATGAGTCTCATGGCAAATGCTTGAGAGTTGGCAGCCCTGGTAAATATGTTTGGACATGCTCGATTTGTTATACACACGTTTGCACCATGCTTTTTAGGCACAGTGTCAATATTAAAGAACTTTGACCCGCTGCACCAGTCGTTAATGTTGGTCCCAAAGCAGTGGACCAATCAGATGATCTCTGAGGCAAGGCAAGCGTTGCAAGCTTCTGTTTTTAGTAGCTAGTTGGCATAACAACTGTTTGATTTGATGGCACCATGGTAGAACCATTCCATGTATTTAAAAATTGTTACTATTAGACAAGGCCAACATTATTTTATTTTCATCAAACAGCAAAACACAATCAAAACACAATCCATATTAGTGTTCTCAGCGCTCCAATTCACTAGTGCATGATCCATTAGTTCATTCTGATTCGTTGAACTATTTCAGCCATAGAGAGAAACGATATATCTAAGCAGGAGGTCAAGGGCAGGCAGCATAAACAATCACAGAACAAGAGAGCAGTCCAGAGTCAAACACAGAGATCCAAAGTAGGAAAACCCTCGGTGATGTCAGCCAGGAAAAACTAGACTTCACAATGACTGTGAGCTCGAGTGTGGCTTAAATAGTCTAGACAATGGGAAACAGGTGAGTGAGTAATCAGTGCAGGAGATTGTGGGAAATGTAGTTCCACTTAGGTGGCCAAGACCACAAGTGTGAATATTTAAATTGAAATTTGAAGCTTTAACGTATTTTCAAAGACTCGCTGGTACCCTATTACCATGAGAGCGAGGGCACAGGTGAGTTTCGGAATCACTTGTTTTTAAACTTCCTACCACACTCAGAGCTGCTGAATGAATGCATTTGCAAAAATCTTTTCAGACTTCTCACCCTGACAACCCGTGAACTCTCATGTGAGAAGAAAGTTTCTTTCTAACTCTGAAGCTCGCACCGCACTCCTGGCAGGCGAAAGTCTTTTCTCCAGTGTGCACGATCATGTGCGCTGTAAGGTTCGTTTTTACTCTGAAACTCTTTCCACACTGTTGGCAGCTGAAAGGTTTTTCTCCAGTGTGAATTCTCATGTGGAATTTAAGGCCCACTAGTTGACTGAAACTCTTTCCACACTGTTGACATGTAAACGGCTTTTCTCCGGTGTGAACTCTCATGTGGATATTAAGGCTTAAAGTGTGAGAAAAACCCTTTCCGCACTGTTGGCAAGTGTAAGGCTTTTCTCCAGTGTGAATCCTCATGTGGACTGTTAGGTCTCCTTGTTGAATGAAGCTCTTCCCACACTCTGGGCAGGTGAAAGGCTTCTCTCCGGAGTGAAATCTCATGTGGATTTTGAGGTATCCTTTTTGAGCAAAACTTTTTCCACACTCCTGGCACGTGAATGGTTTCTCTCCAGTGTGAACTCTCATGTGGAGTTTGAGTTTATCCTTCCGAGCAAATGTCTTTGGACACTGTTGGCAGCTGAACGGTTTTTCTCCGGTGTGAACTTTCATGTGCTTCTCAAAGGTTCTCCAGTTTTTGCATCTCCTTCCACACTTCTGGCATATAAAACAGCCATCTATAAAGTGCGTTAGCATGTGCTCTTTAAAGTTTTTTTTATGTTCGAAACCTTTTTTACACTCATAACATATGTTTGTTGTTTGTGAGGAAGGATTTTCAGTTTGTGGGCATCTAAAAGATCCCTCTCCAGTTATGAAATGATTTCTGTGCAGATTTTCATTATTCAATTCATTCAAATCTTGAGTCTCCTCTTTCAGCATTATCGGGTCTAAAGCAAAAAAGACAGTGTTAAAGATTAGCCCAAATTATAGGCATATAGCAACACATATCAAAACATTTATAGCAGGGGTGTTCAATCCTGTTCCTGGAGTTCTTCCTCCCTGCAGAGTTCTGCTGCAACCTTGATCAAACACACCTGTCTTTAATTACCAAGTGCTCCTTTAGATCCTACTTAAGCTGCGGTCACACTAGAGTTCGTGCCTGCGAAATTCTGTCTTACAGCTCTGCGAAAAGAGGCGGGATTAAACAAGATGATTAGACATTTTAAAAAAGCAAGCGATTGGTCCATATTTTAAATTTCTGTTTATGTTTTAATCCTCCATTGGTCTCACGCAGTCAAGTGATGCGATTTCGCAGGTAAGAGTTCACCAAGCTTGAACTTTCCAATGCATCGATCTGCGAAACTTGACGCACGACCTTACGTTTCCGGTTTGATGCATTCCCGTGCGTATGAAAGGAAGTCTATGGGGAGAAAAGTGCAGTGTGACCGCAGCTTAAGTTGGTTTAGTTGTGTTTGATCTGGGTTGGAGCTGAACTCTCCAGGAAGGTAGATCTCCAGGAACAGGATTGACCACCTCTGACTTAGAGCAATGGTCTTTAGGGCGTACACACACTAGGTACAGTTGCCTTGAACCATACTGAAGCGCGATCATCCTCCTTTTAAACCTTAGCACGCTTACGTCATCGATGATGCGACTGTTCAGTTTAACAGGAAGAGAAGAGCTCTCGCTCAGCACAGTGGACATTGCTTTAGTTATTTTGTTTAAGTCGTTTGATATGCAGTGACACGCAAATATTTTGCCGAACAGATCAGCCACTTTTGACGCCCCTAAATATTCATGAAATTCCTTGTGCTGCAGGTATTAGGAGGTTTGCTGAAGGTGCTGCTGTTGTGCAGTGAGGGGTTTGCGTCCTTTTTATACTACAACAGTTTTGTTCATTACAAAGGAAGAATGATTAATAAACATATATGAAACAATCACTTAAAAGTGAGGTAGCGTCTTCAGTTTTGGGCTCAGGTGCACAACAAGCATACTGCAACAAGGCCCAACTGAACCACGCTCTGGCACACCTCTTCCAACCGGGCCAACTGAATCGTGCCTGAGCATGATTCGGAGCACTCACATTTGTCGAATGAAACAGAAAACATGCCTGGGCACTGTTCGAATATCATAGTACGAGTGCACCCTAACAAAGCTCTACACGGTTTAGCTCCAAACAGATCCAATTTACACCTGCTTAATAGTTTGTGATCATTGCAGCCTCAATATCAGCATGTCTGACAGATATCACTCTCGACTAAATTTCTTCAAACCTGACAGCTCAATGCTTAACCACAACTTCACAATAGTGCTGGAAACAGTAACTCCTTCCAGGACAGTCAGAAATATAAGAGTGGTTCCAGGTGACCACATTGCTGCAACTTTTCGATTATGTATATTCGCTCTATATAAAACCAGATTTTATTCTTCATACTGCTTAACTACTTGTCCAAGCTCTTGCTTGGTCCAGGACTATTGCATGGTTCTCTTGGCCTTTCAATCAACACCATTCACTGCTCAAATATAATTCAAGAAACTGTCGCTCGTCTACAAAACAACTCCTAGCTCTGCACCAACTTACCCGAATCTTCTACTTCTGGGTTATGTTCCCGTGCTTAGCTACATCAATCATCTTTAATATTTCACTCTGGGGGCTGTTTCATAAAAGTCGTTTAGAAAAAACTGGGATTAAAGTCAAAAACCTGACTTCAATGAGCCAAATTAAACGTCCACGCTTAAATTGACTCCATAACAGCAAGTTGAAGATCATTTGATCTAACTAATCTGAGTTCAGCTTAAATAATCTAGATAAATTAGCAAAAGTATAAATCTGCCTTAACCGATTCCAAATGCAAAAAGCACATTTAAAATGAACTTAGAAGCCAGTTGTCCTATTACTTTTGGACCCTTAACAAGTGGGAGGCACATTTGCAAACTGTTGTAATTCCTTCACCATTTACCTGATCTGGATGCAAATACCCTCAAATTGAAGCTGACAGTCTGCAGTTAAAGCACATGTGTATTGGTGTATAGAGGCAAAAATTTTAGAATTGTGTCGATGTCCAAATATTTATGGATCTAACTGTATATAGCCAAGTACACCCCTTACAGATCTCTCTACAGGATTCTTTACAATAATATCTTTGTGCATATACATTAGATTATTCAGTGCCAAAGCAAAATTTGGAATTAATCTAACAAAAATAAACTGAAGATCACATAATAAGTACACCCAAATTTATATGTTGAGGGAAAATATTAAATACAATTTTAATAAAATAGGAAAAAATAAAAATCAACAGAAATAAACAAAAAAAAATTAAGGTGAAATGTAGTTTGTATTTGTTTGTTTGCAATAACTTGTTTGAATTTGTATTATTCTATTCTTAAAAATGTTTGGTGTATTTTATA
>CAIGQZ010032134.1:2910388-2944324 GCA_903798205.1 Danio tinwini
TGTGTGTGTGTGTGTGTGTGTGTGTGTGTGTGTGTGTGTGTGTGTGTGTGTGTGTGTGTGTGTGTATTGAGCATAAGAAACAGGTTTGGTTAAATTTCATTTCATTTTTGGATAAACTGCATAGCAGAAAGAATAAATCCTAATTTAATCTCTCTCAGCGTCTCAATAATCTCTCTAGTTCGGTATTCAGCACTAATGAGGGAAGTTAATAGACATAAATCACCTGATTTGACAAAAACTGTAAATTCATTAAATCATACATACTAACGACGTGTGAATTACGCTTAACAACTGAATCAGAGTTTCAGAAATCTGTTTTAGTTCATTGCTTACACAGCGACTGAATTAATAATCAGGATAAACTGATTTACGTTACAGAGGAAGAAAAGAGACGCTGTGATTCACAAAATAAAATCAATAAGTGTTTGATAAAGATTGAGGTAAAGTTGGTTTTATATTCTCACATTGGTTCAGTGACAAGATCCTGATATTATTTGCCATAAATCAGGGTATCTTCCGTCCATCCATATCCGTTTTCAAACAACTAAAGGAAAATGAAGAAAACGGCCATTTTTCCGTTTTTCTTTTGCTTGCAAAAAACCCAGAAAAAAACAAGATTTTGGCTCGTTTTTTTTTTATTTAAAGTAGGAAAACGAATAAACAACGTTAAAATTCATTATGCACATGTAGGCGCATTTATTTTACCCCAGTATATTCAATAGAGCTTCTGAGCTAGCCTGCCAAACCTCAATGGGTTTCATCTCGTTTTACGCTTGAGCAACTAAATGAATGCCAAAGTCTATTTAGCTGATTATATTTTTATCACATTACAACATCGATGCTGTAAAAGGAACCGTATACAATGGGAAAAAAAGTCACATTAACTATTCACCGGAAGTATGGGAAGAAACACTAGCTCTGCATATACCCTATTCAACCAGAAATAATCCGTATTTCACTTCTGCCTAGTGGTTGGGAGCATTTCCGTGGTGTCGTGAGTTTAATGTTTGCTTTCTGAATTGTAGTTGCGTTGTGGACAACTGGGCCACCATACTCAGCTCAATATTTTATAAGAAGTGTCATCTCTCGATCTGTCCACACGTTTAGACACGGCACATGAATGTTCTTGTGAACGACCAGGGATGGGCAGTATTTACGATGCATGCACTTTAAATATGTTCTTCAAATACAAGATAGTATTTTGTCATTTGTATCTGAGAAGGTTGATGAAAATGGCTTAATATATTGTCTTGTATGTTTGTAGTTTAATAATTTGTAAGAAGTCTACACGATGACATCATAAAAACGTGACTTCTAATTGGTGCTTTTCTTTTCAAGTTGTTTGCCTCAGCTTGAGATCCTGAAAAACGGATTAACATTGAAAACGGATTAACATATGCACATGTAGGCGGTGCTGAAACGCTTATTTTCCTCTGATTGGTCAATCAAATCTGAGCTCGTGACTTCGCCCTCAAAATAAGAGCCCTCTGCGGACCAGCACCCAGGCTTCTATTTATTATTATTTAATTACATATATAAACTAAGTTTATATATTCTGTCATTACATCAGTTAACAGGCTTATTTATTGCGTCTTTTGCCGCAACACAGCCAGCTCATCTGTTAGTCGGAACTAGCTATTATTTATTATCAACTATAAGTATGTGTTTTATTAGTTCATTTGAAAATGTGTTCATTAATTCAGCATTTTAGAATGTCTCGAAAGTCTTGTTGTGTGAGAAAACGCATGAGAAATAGGCATCGCGGCTCATCGTGTTGTATATAACTTATATAGCCTAATGAAAATCAATCAAATAATAGAAAATGAAATAATAAATAATATAGCCCACAATAATAATAACAGCAACAACAACAAAATAACGAATAATAATAAAATAATATGCTTACTTTGGCGTTGCAAAATATAGTATTAATCATCAAATAAATAATAACAATAGGCAATTAAAATAGGAGGAAACAAATAGCAACTGGGCCCAATGTGTTATTCTGGTCCTGCTAACAACTATTAAAAAATTAACTATAAAAAGCCACTAAGTGAACATTATTAATTATTATTATTATTATTATTTAGGCCTACAGTAGCTTGGAAACAATCATGCAAAGCAGGTTCCGCTGGCAAATGGCTGTCTTTGCTCAGCATCAGGTGCACAGCAGCAAGTTTGGCGGCGAACTATAGCCATATAATATTATTATTATTATTATTATTTAGGCCTACAGTCATGCATGCGAAATAGGCATCGTGGCTGACCTTGTTGTATATAACTTATATAGCTTAATCAAAATCAATCAAATGATAGAAAATGAAATAATAAATAATGTAGCCCACAATAATAATAACAGCAACAACAACAACAAAATAACGAATAACAATAAAATAATATGCTTACTTTGGCGTAGCAAAATATAGTATTAATCATCAAATAAATAATAACAATAGGCAATTAAAATAGGAGGAAACAAATAGCAACTGGGCCCAATGTGTTATTCTGGTCCTGCTAACAACTATTAAAAAATTAACTATAAAAAGCCACTAAGTGAACATTATTAATTATTATTATTTAGGCCTACAGTAGTTTGGAAACAATCATGCAAACCAGGTGCTGCTCAGAAATGGCTATCTTTGCTTAGCATCAGGTGCACAGCTGCTGTACGTTTGGTAGCAAACCATGACCTTATTTTAATGACAATTGTCTAACAATACTGCTAATTTACGTTTTTATTTAATTTATGCATACGCAATAATTGGAAGTCTGATAACTGATCAAATGACAGAATTCGTAAACTTAGTTTATATATATATATATAGAATTAAATTATAATAATTAAAAGCCTGGGTGCTGGTCCACAGAGGGCTCGTATTTTAAGTGCTATGTCACGAGCTAAGATTTGGTTGACCAATCAGAAGAAAATGGGCGTTTCAGCATCGCCTTCATGTGTATAATGAATTTTAAAGTGATTTATGTGTTTTCCTGCCCCTTAATTAAAAAAAAATATCGAACATAGAGCCAAAATTTATTTTATTTTTTTTCGTTTTTTTTGTGAGCAAACGAAAAACAGACGTTTTCTTAATTTTCCTTTTTTTTAAACGGATATGAATTGGACGGATAATACCCTGATTGCCATGGTACTTTGAATATTCGCTCTGAAATCACATGTATGACTTGAAAACAACATTAGCACTGTTTAATTGACTGACAAAGTTCTACTTTGATAGTCATTTGATGATAATATGATTTCCCTATTTAGAGTTTGCAAATAATACTTTTGTGAAACTATATTATTAAGCAGAATGTCTGAACGTGTGAATATAAAAATCAACATTACCTCAATTTGATAAAGCACTACAAAGCATTCAATATTATCCCACTGAGGTAAAATTGGGTTTATATTCGCACATTCAGACTTTCTCCTTGATAAGATCATTTCAGAAAAGTATTATTTGCTCATTTTAAATCTTAAAATCATATTAGCAGGTAATAACTATCAAAGCACAGCATTCACAGTCAAATAGTGCTCGTGTTGTTTTCAAGTCATGCTTACATGCGATTTCAATCTCAAAGTATCATGGTAAACAATATGTCGCCAGTTTTTACTGAATGGATGTGCGAATATAAAAGCAATTTTACCTCAATTATTATCCCTTACTAAAAAAATAACGATAGTTCTACTATAAATAATAAAAACACGGGCATATTGTAGTCAAAACAGCAACCACAAATCAACGGTGGTTTTGCTAAGCTAGGTGAATTGCCGTCTTATAAATGATCTTAAAACATCAAAAACTGCGGTCGCTACACTTTTACTATAATACAGCCATGGTTATATCGATTTGAACAGCTAATAAAACAGTTTTAATGCTTGAATCACAAACCTTTCTCCAGCCGAGTCAGAATAACAACAGAAACGCGGCGCGGACTTATGATGCCATGTGAAAATATCAAAATAAAAGTCCCGCTCACAATGTCTAAAATCATGGTTATGCCTTTTGTTGATTTGAAAATGACCCGATCACCATTTTAACAGCAGACCAAAAAATAATAATAATAAAAAAAAAATGATGTGACTTTTTTCTAAAATCACCCTAAGATCCAACAATCTTTTTTTCTATTTTCATGTAGATATTTAGGGTGCGGTTGTCTTAAATTACCTTCAGAGCGTAGTTGGTATGTGCTTAAAGATGATTGCTTCTGTGGAGTCTAGCAGTTACATGAGGAAAATGTAATTGTAAAAGGAGATGACTCTCATTCTCTGAAGGTGCATTTTAAGCTATTACCTTCTGGAAGATGATCCAGATGCATCAAATGCTCATCTAACAGATAAGCTGTATTAGCTTGTATTTTAGCAAGCTTTCGTTTTTAATGTATGTATTTTTAATTTGAATGTTATTACATTTTTGAATTTATTATTAAGCATGCTGAGATGGGTTTTTAATATTGTTCATTGTGTGATTTTGTTTGTAGGATGTGTCGTTATGCTACTGCCCTAAATTCGTTGTCCTTTGTGGGATTAATAAAATTGTTAAACTTATGGGTCAACTTTCAACCAACTTCTGGTGTAAAAGCATTTTTACACCCCAAAAAAACCCTACTACTTTAGAGGTTTAATGAAGGCGCATCCTTTTTGACAAGGCCACAAGAGGGTTAAGCAACCTAACAAAAACAGATTACACGTTCATTTTCTTTTCGGCTTAGTCAATTTATTAATCTGGGGTCGCCACAGCGGAATGAACATGTTTTACGCAGCAGATGTCCCTGTAGCTGCAACCCATCACTGGGAAACATCCATACACACTTGCACTCATACACTATGGTCAATTTTAGCACACCCAATTCATGTCTTTGGACTGTAGGGGAAAACGGAGCACCCGAAGGACACCCACGTGAATACTGGGAGAACATGCAAACTCCACACAGAAACGCCAACTGACCCAACCGAGGCTCGAACCAGCGACTTTCTTGCTGCTACCCAAGAATTGATTCACATCAATTATTATATAAGAAAAAAACTCACGCAGCTTCTCCTACTGCAGCAAATTATGCTTTTCTTGGCTCGAATATGTTCTTGTTGACTCATTGGATAGAAACTCTGCTTTATTCGCACATCTTATTTGTGATATTTTAGTTTTTTGCATTTATTTACATCACATCTTTGGATGGAAACACAGCTACTGACGTCAATAGTAGGACAAGAACAAAAGGATGGATATTAATGGCTGTTTTTTTCCAGTTTGTGTTCAACAGAAAAAAAAGTCATAAACATTTCAAACCACTCGAGTGTTAGTTAATAATGGCAGATTTTTAATATTTAAATATTTTCCTCTCCACATTCAGACGACTTTTCAAATGACGGCAGCTTGAAGAGGCCTCTCATATTGAGAATGAAGTCACATGCACTGCTCAGGTGTGAGTTTCAACAGAGTGTCTAAATCTTGATGGTTCTTTGAGTCTCATCTACTGCAATAAATCTGAGCTTTATTTTGTATTTTATATTTGATTCACATCAGGTGATTGGCTGGGCCATTCTACAACTTGATTTTCTTTCTCTGAAAGCATTTGAGAGTCTCCTTAGCTGTGTTTTAGATCATTGTCTTGCTGAAATGTCCACCCTGGTTTCCTCATCCTGATAGCGTAGATCAGGGGTTTTCAAACTGTGGGAGAATTTAAGTAAATTATGATAAAGATTTTTATGCGTTCACTAGAGTGAATCTGATAAACGTTAGTTCCACAGCTAACTATCAGGCACCTGTAGAGTTTATGCGTTCTAGTAAAACATAAGCAAATAAAATGGAGCGGCTGCTTTTTAAAATGAATGACGGCGAATTAAAGTCAAACCAGTGAGCCGTCTGACAAAAAAAAGTGCCCTTCTGAATCAAACCAGCAGAATGCCCTTCTGGATCTTTCACTTACTTTGAAGACATACGACATGAAGACATACAGACTACCTTTACATGGACATCAGTAATAGTTATTTGCCTTAATCTGAATAGGACAATAATTTAATTAAGGTGTTACGTGAAGTGCTTTTTGACCAGGCTATCCACATTTCCTGCAGAGTCTCATGTAATTTTGGATGTTTCATCTTTAATTTTTTGACTTTAACTGCAGTTCGGCACTTTCACTCATGAACATTTCATTCATGCCCCCATGACAGACCGGGCTATTAGACGCGAATATTTAGTAAGGAATGGTGGAAGATGTTTTAATGGGATTTGATAACGCACGCCAAATAGAAAGAAAAAAAACTGGTAACACTTTATTTTGATGGTCCATTTGAGTATTAGTAGACTGTCTGCTTAATATCTGTTGATACTGACATTTAACAGTCCTTCAACAGACATTTAACTGACTATAAGAAACTTTGCAAGTACATGTCAACTTACACTAACCCTAACCCCAACCTAACAGTCTACTTATAATCTAATGAGAATTAGTTGCAATGTAACATATATTTAACAAACGGACCGTCAAAATAAAGTGTGACCAAAAACTTCCGCATTTCGTGATCAGGGTTGCCAGATGTAACTGACAGATTCCAGCCCAAAAGCTATCCAAAACCCACCGAAATTCAAATTCAAAACCGCCCAATCTGGCAACACTTGTTGTGCATGTGTGTCTTCTTTTATCCTGTCTCAAAAAGCAGCGAAAAGTCCTACATGACTGTAATAGTTTGATTGCGGTGTTTACTTAAAAAATGCCACTAATATCTGCATACTCCACGTCTTAATTCCATTTCTGTTTAGTTCAGTTATGACTTTAGTCGGATTAAGGTCATCAAAAATCGCTGTTTACATGGTGACTCTTAATCAGAGTATGGTCTTAATCGTATTAAAATCATATTAAAGTATTGTTGCCTCAAAATTAGTTGCGCACCCTTCTCATCACCCCTCCCCACCGAATCCCTCCTCGCTCTTCTGACATGTCTCGCGCACCCTGTCAAACACCACCAAACCACCCCTGACAGCTGAGCGGGACTCTTCAAAATAAATCATGAAACTCTGACCAATGTGAGGACAGATATTGGGCTGAGCCAATATCCGGGGCTATTGGCTCAGCCCAGTTCGCAGTAACGTTAAGCCCTAATGCGCAGCAGAAAATCGGCAAATAGATGAAAATGGCAGAAGACAGTACATTCGCGAGATGGACGTACGTGCACATGGCGTTATTTCATCGTAAGCGCAGTATTACAAGTCGAGAGCGCATTTATTTTGCTCTTCAGTGTTTGGACTCTCAGTAGTGATTATGAAACCACACTGACCTGAGCTAAACTGAACTGAACTTAAACACTGAAAACTGAACTGACTCTGTTTCAATTCAGTATAAACTTCCATGTGAAGCTGCTTTGACACAATCTACATTGTATAAGCGCTATACAAATAAAGATGAATTGAACTGAATTGAATTCATGTAATATGAGCGAGCAAACGCTCCGGTTTCCTCTGTTCGTGGACAAAACTTCTCACGTGTACTCAAAACACTGGCTGGGCTGCTCACATGCGAATGATCTGCTCTCGCTCCGTCAGATGATGCAGACTCACAATTTGTGCCTTGTGTTTCCTCTTTTCGTGCTTTTGCTCTCCAGAGATCCTGCTGTTAAATTGTTATCCCAAGAATGTTGATATGGTTTATATATTGCTACACTATTTACCTACAGGTTAAGGTAAAATCTATAATAAATACTAGTGTCCCTGCTGAAAAATCCAGCTTAAACCAGCCTAAGCTGGTTGGCTGGTTTTAGCTGGTCGACCAGCCTGGTTTTAGAGGGGTTTTGGCCATTTCCAGGCTGGTTTCCAGCCATTTCCAGCCTAGTCTTAGCTGGTCAGGTTGGAAAATGACCAGCTAAAACCAGCTAAAACCAACTTGACCAGCCTGGTTTAAGCTGGACATAGCTGGTTTTGGCTTGGCTCCCAGCCTGGCTAGGCTGGTCAAGCTGGTTTTAGCTGGTCATCTCCCAGCCTAACCAGCTAAGACCAGGCTGGAAAAAAGCCTGGAAATGGCCAAAACCCCTCTAAAACCAGGCTGGTCGACCAGCTAAAACCAACCAAACATCCTATGCTGGTTTAAGCTGGATTTTTCAGCAGGGGTTTTTGAGTGTTAGGTATACTGCCTATGTTTTAGGCTATTACTATTTACAACTTGTTAATGATTGCTTCAGCATACTGTAGTATTAAGAATAGTGACCTCATAAAATGAAATACAAAGTTTTACTACAGTTTCAAGAGTTCACAATTAGCTGATGATTGATTATAAAGCTTGTTTGGCATGCTGTCCCGGGAGAGAGCCCTGAGCTCAAGAGATCCTCGAGCCCGGGGCTCCCTCCCGTTGCAAGGCGAGAGGGGAGATCGAGCTCAGGTAGATCTCGAGAACTCCCCTGTCGTAGTGATTGAAAAGCAGATAGTAGTTCTCTTTAACAAGCTACGTACTAGATAGGGAGGAAGTCTATAGTGTTGGTTAATCAATAACTCAGGTTGCATGTTTTTAATCGGTGGGAGGAAACCGGAGAACCCGGGGGAAACCCATGTGAGCATGGGGAGAACGTGCAAACTCCGCACAGAAATGCCCGCTGGTTGGTAAAGCCTAGAACCATTGACATTCTTGCTGTGAGGCAACAGCGCTAAGCGCTGGGCCACTGTGTCACCCATCTAGGAAAGAGGAGGAGTAGGGGTGGAAGAGGGGATTCTTCAAAGCAAAGATAGCGGTGATATGCAACCCGGGCTATTTATAGTAGCTTAGGGATCATCTGATTGGTGCGTAGTGAATTGGATAATGTGGGTCCAGCCGCTAGCAATCATAAGCACGTGATATTCTCGAAATTAGTTTATAAATAAACTTCACAAAGTGTGGTGATTGTAGTATAATACACCCTAAATTGTAAAAAAAAAAAACTACAGCATTGGGTCATTTGTTTATATTACACTTGTTGTGTTACCATAGCAACCATAGTATTACCACAACAGATTAATTGAAGTACTTTACTATTGACCTTATTCTTTAATGCGGAAGTGCGCTCGTTTTTGCGATTGTTTTAGAACTTCCGATTCAGTTGCCTATGGGAGAAATGACTAGGAATAATAAACTGCTGAAAACGGTCAAACTACTCGCTCTACAAACAAGTGTTTGCATGACTATACAGACAAAATAGAATAATTTAATAAGAAAACATCAGTTTGCAACATCATGGAGCATAACGGGCTGTTTTTAACCTCTAAAAATGAATGGAAGTAAATGAGACCGGAAGTATCCAGCCAAAATGATTCAAATGGCTGCGCCCGCTCGTACGCGAAGAATAAGGTGATTAGTACTGTTCAAAAGACTGTACAATATGTGTGTTCAGGGGCCCTGTGGAACAGCTTTTCCTCAAAATGAAGAGGATGACAGGGAAAATGACAGCAGAGACTAGTTCACTTTATTTTAGTTGCCATGATAAAAGGAGATTGATAGTGAGATTAATTTGAAGAGAGAACAGTACAGACTACAATACCGTATCCAGTGTTTCCCTATTTTATATAACAGGAACATTTCTGCTTGCGTTTGTTATATTTTAGTTTAAATGTTTTTGATTTGATTAGTATGCTGCACCTTTTAGATGTTTACTTAATGTTTTTTAAAATGAAACGTATTCCTTACATCCAACGTCTATTCTCTGTGTCTTTAAGTGTTTTAAACTGGAAATATCTCATCATATAACACACAGTCTATTTTGTTTATTATGTATATAAGTCTATTTTGGTTATTGTTAATAAATAGTGCACCAATATAAATCATACCAAAAAGCACAAAAGGAAGAGGGAACACGGGACACAAATTGTGAGTCTGCATAGGGGGAGAGTGGGGTAAAGTGAGACACTTTTTACATTTGCTCCCCTCTAAGCGAGCTGAAATGATATATTAGTAAAATTGACACATTTCTCATTAATTAATTCAGAATGTTTTCTAGCTATGGAATTTATCAGACTGCATTTAGGATAAAGGAAAGTGAAAATATGATTGTTTAAAAAAAAGTGTGTCTCACTTGTGTCTCACCAGCTTCGGGGTAAACTGAGACAGACCAAAAAAATCTAAGGGGTTAAACTGGTCCACTTACTTTTTCCACTTTGAAACTACCATATAGCAACACATGTTGTAAGAGTTTGACAACCACACATTTCAGAATTAATGTCAGACTAGTTAATAATGGATTGGGGATCGGTCAATAAGGCACATTTGTTTTTCTAAACTTGAAAATACTCTGAACAAACTCACAACAATCTACTTCAAACTATTTTAACTTGCATTCGAATGACAGATAGAACCAGTTAGATTAGAACACAATCAGAACACAGCACCCTTAGAGCCAACTCTAGTGTCTGGGAGTCAGAGAAAAGGACAATCAGAACCAGGTAAAACAGCTTAGGCCTCAGAACACAGGACTAGAACGTACAGTTATGGTTGGGCTTAGGGGTTGGGATTAGATATGGATTACATTTTATGACACAAATGATGTTCCAGGATCAACATAGATGTTAAACTAGGATCACATTGTACTTGGCAAAATCATGACGTGCGTATCTCGTCGTCCTCAACTTTCTTAACCATGCCAATGTAATGAACGCTTGTGTTTTTGGTTGCAAAGTTAACAATCACAAAGTCTCCCACAGACAAACTGTGTTTCTTGGATCACTACTCTCACCCTCAGAGCTCCCTTCGTGAGACACATTATCAACTGAGAGTTGCTAACTATGATTTCGTTTTTGTCGATTTTTCCTTTTATTTGCTATTCTTTTGCTTTTCCCTGCTAGTTTTTTTGTCTTTCTTTATAGGCCTTTTCAATTGTCTGCTTCTCAGGAGTATGAGTTAGGATGGCCGTCTTCACACATTTTCATCTGGATTGTGTTCTGGGGGGACATTTGAGAAGTGGTAGCATTTCATGAGGAGACGCATATCCAGGTTGGCTGGAAACATCCATGTAGACCATGCGTGTGAATGGATTAGCATCAGTGAGTGAATTATCTGCAGGTGGATCATCTGCAAGGGGTGGACCATTTAAAGAGTCCCTATTGTGGGTTTTTGAAAATGACCTTCCATGTAGTGTGTGACAGCTCTTAGTGAAGTGAAATATCCAGCTAAAGCTTAAATCTGAAAGTGGACAGTTTTTAAAACTATTGATTCATCTATAAAAGAGTCGACTCATAGTGGTTTAAATAAATCGTCTTCATAACGAATCTTTAGCCGTTTCGCGGTGACGTCGTTGCGAAACATAATGGTTGCGTGCGCAGATCTGGCAAAATTTAAACCTGCGGCCCCGCCCACTAACACAGCAGCATGACGCTCATGAAGACGCTGTGTTTACCTGGATATTATTGGAAGTGCGAGGGAAAGGAGTCGTTCAGAAATCTGCACGCTTAGTTTCTGCCTCCATCTTGTAATGGACAGACGACACCAGGGGTGCAGGCAAAATAAGCACAAATTATTAGGTACACCAGCTGGCTGCTGAACGCTGGAAAAGGCTTGCGAATGGAGAGCGGGAGCCCGCAGAGATAGCTTGTCAGAGGACAGAGGATGCTACAACCTCCCGGCTGGGGATGTGATCGTTTACAAAAGCAGAGTACAGGTAAGCCCTTAGAACTTATATAGCAGTTCACGGACGAGGTGCCACAGCAATGATTGCAAATAGAAATGATCTACATGTTTTGTTAATAGTAACCGCGTGTACTGTATCAGGTTAACTCTTTATATTCTCATATCATGTCTAATGCCACGTTGTAAACGTGACGCGTGCTGCTTTGTTTACAGATTGAAATGCTTTCGTGAGCTCGTTCCACTGCCGTTTGTCGTTGCTATGGCCACCATTAGCTGATCCTGCACACGTGCAGCGGTCAAAGTTCAGAATAGTTCAGCTTTTGCTGCTGTGTGGATTAAAACTGAATGTGTGTCATACTTAACAAAAGCAATATGCTAGTGTTTAACTGCAGTGCTTTCGGCACTGAGGTGTCTGAATAACACTGTTGAGAACCGGGTACTGTTTACTGTGGTGTAAGTAAGTTTACTTTGAAGCGTGTTTCGGGCGTCCGCTGCGATCGGATCCTATACCAATGTTGGCGACCCGGGGGCTTGATAAACCACGCTGGGCATTTTACTGTCTCTCGCTGAACACTGTCGACCAATCGCAACAAGCTGTCATCGGTCCAATCAGCGCAGGTTAGCGTCGCGCTAAGCAGGGGTTTGGAAACAAATGAATCGCTGAACGATTCATATGGGAGTCGCTGGAATAATCAGGTAAAAAAAAATGCATAACATAAGACCATGAACGTGTTTTTTGACCTTGCATACATATCAGTATGTTGTTGGAGACCCATAAAACCGAAATATGACCCTTTTCAATGTGTAATAGGGGCTCTTTAAATCTTCTGCAGTGGAAGGCTGGAGCTCAGTGTTTGGCCAGTCTGACACCATGGATGGTGCAAATGCTTCAACAAAGACAATTTCTTGGTTACATGGAAAAATTCCAGTGGACCTAAACCCAGAAGTGATGTTGTGTGGTATCACTACTGACATGAAGGCCTCATTCACAAGTCCTGCAGTCTGGTAGACTAAATATGACTTGTGCCTTATGTCTCACTTTACCCCACCACCACATTTTAGAAAAAAAAGACATTTTTTAGCAATTCAGGCTAATCTTCAGCTAGCAGCATCACATGGATTTATATGTTGATAGTTCATCAACATGTATGAGTTTTTCTCCTTGAATCAATTTGCTTTGGCACAACAGTTGATTAAGTTGACAGCAAGAACATTTACTTTTACATGCAAAAAAACATATTTTTGTGAAAAAAAATATGCTTTCCACAGCACCATGAATTCCTGTGCTTCATGGTAGAGTGGAAATGGAAGGGGCTTTAAAACAAAATTGTTATAGAGTGGTATATAAAATCCGTTGCCTAGATACAGGGGGTGTCTCACATTACCCAATGTCTCACTTTACCCCATTCTCCCCTATAATCTCACTGAGCGAATGCACTGAGAGCGCACAAGAAAACTTGTGCGTGAGCATTGCATATTTGAGAAAACGTGAGAAAATTTGTGTGCGAGTCTAGGAGAATTACAGAGGAACTTTTATTATGTAATCACTATATAATCTGCCACTATTAAAATATAGATTATTATTAAAATACACTTATAGAAATACATGGATTCAGGAGATGCAGAGGAAACACACAGACATGCAGGGTCTTATAATTGAGGGCCTTATAATTGAAGCACAACAGGTCATGCGCCTAAGTAAGAATGCAGACAGAGCACATGCAATACATTTAGGTAAATGCATGTATTGACCAAGACAAAAACAACCCTCACTAAAATAGCATACATAAACCAAATAATTTAGAAAGTATGGAAACAACACGATCATGTGCAGCCATTAACTAAAAAGCTAGGATCCTATTGGAGCCAGGAGTAGGGTGATGTTACATCATGTCTCATGATAACTATGCATAAGAAACTGTATATAAACTGTGGGTTTTTGAACATTGAGTGGGAGAGAGCTCGATCGACCATCTCTGCTGCAACAATAAACTGCTTCAACTTGAGAACTTCGAAGACCTCAGCTTCTTTTTTGAAACCTAGAAGATGTTTGTCGAGATCCAGTGCAACTTTCCACAACATAATTAGCGTATATTTAGCAGTTTTGTCCGTAAACAGGGGAAATCGGTGCTTGAGCATTATATTGAGAAAACTATGTTCATCATGCACACTTTGTGCATGACAGTTTTGTGTTGTGAGCCACTTGAATTTAAAGTGAATACAATAATGGCAACAATAAGAAGAGAAAAGAAATCTGCATTCTGTCACGGCATTGGAGTTTACATATAAGCCTGTTGTGTCTAATATGAATACAGTCAAGCTATTCACAGATATTGCCAGATAACCACTTTACCTCTACCATACTTTTAACAGATAATTTGTGAATCTGTCATCCTTTCTTGCATTATCTTGAGCCTTCATGTTGCCAATTATATACTATATTGTTAGTAGCCTGGATAGGTCACAGTCATTCTGCTACATCATATCGCTTTCTGGATGTAAAATGCTCTGCAGCACATTTGGTCATTTTAGAAAGTTAAGTTCTGATTCTGTTGTTATTTTGGTGAAAGTGACTAACAAGTAATGTAAGGTATTACAATTCTGAGACGTTAATATTGTAATGTAAGGGATTACTTTTAAATACCAGTAACAAGTAATCTGTAATGTATTACAGTTTAGAAGTAACTTGCACAACACTGAATATAAGGTCATGCTGCAGTGCAAACAGAATGAATATTGTGTCTGACTCCGTCATGAGCTTGGAGGACTGCATCCAGACATCTCTGCAATGACTCAAATCACTTATTAATAGTCATCTGGAATGGCAAAGAAAGTCTTGCAGGACTCCCAGAGTTCATCAAGATTCTTTGGATTCAGCTTCAATGCCCCCTCCTTCATCTTACCCCAGACATGCTCAATAATGTTCATTTCTGGTGATTGGGCTGGCCAATCCTGGAGCACCTCTTTGCTTTCAGGAAGTTTGATGTAGAGGCTGAAGTATGAGAAGGAGCGCTATCCTGCTGAAGAATTTGCCCTCTCCTGTGGTTTGTAATGTAATGGGCAGCACAAATGTCTTGATACCTCAGGCTGTTGATGTTGCCATCCACTCTGGTTCGAGTCTCAGCTGGGCCAGTTGGAATTTCTGTGTGGAGTTTGCATGTTTTCGCCGTGTTGGCGTGGGTTTCCTCCGGGTGCTCCGGTTTTCCCCCACAGCCCAAAGACATGCGCTATAGGTGAATTAGACGTACTAAATTGGCCGTAGTGTATGAGTATGTGTGTGAATTTGAGTAGGTTTCCCAATACTTGGTTGCGGCTAGAAGGGCTGTGTAAAACATATGCTGGAATAGTTGGTGGTTCATTCCCCTTATAAATATGGGACTAAGATAAAGGGAAATGAATGTCTGGATGAAGCTAATAGTGTAGTTTTGTGAGCTAAATGGGTTTAAAGCAGTACTTAAAGTGCCATGAATGAACCCCCCTGTCTCAGCAGGGTTTTTATAAAGTCAGGAAAGTGGGTGAGTCCAGCTTTGTTTAGGTAAGAGTGTCGAGTGGCGAAAGAGAGAAGGGTTTGCTTAAAAAGGGGAGTTTCAGTGCGCTGATTTTCACAGAGGCAAAACAAACACACAGACGCAGGGGAGAAAGACAGTGACTATGTTTACATAGACATCAGTCATTGAATTGTTTGCCAAATTATTAATTTGTCGACTTAAACTGCAGTTTGGCACTTTCACTTTCATTCAGGAACATTTTAAAAAACCTCTGCATATCTGGGTAACTTAGATGCACTCGGTAGGTAGCGTCAGAAAGCTGTGCGTGTATAGACTATTCTGTCACAAAATGCGGCGAAAATCCTACATGACAGTAATAGTTTGATTAAGGTGTTTACATTCGAAGAGCAGATCAGCAGATCCTTCAGTCCATAATATTGTATTGATATTACCGTACTGTAAACTTAGCAACAAAAAAAAATTTGACTACGGTATGTCTTTAAAAACTGAAAGAGCACTGCTGACGATACTAAACAAATTTGCCATCTGAATAAACATAAACAAACATCGATCACACACACTTACCAAATCTGTAGAGACAGGACAATCAACACAAACTGGAACTGTGTCTTTTTTTAAAAGAAGACGAGCGGCAAATCCGAATTTCACCATTTCCATGTCGCATGTTAGCAGACCACTGTAATCCACACGTGAGTCCAGCTGCTCTCTCATAGCGGGGAATTGAAAACAAAATCTTAGTTGCAGCACATTTATAAACGCAACACTGACGACCCATGTCTCCAAACAATTCTTCTTCCACTTGTTTTAATTACGGTTGGCAACACATCGTGTCGTATTTTGGTTTCAATTGCATCAGGAAAAACATTATGTCTAAACTTGCAGAGATGCAGACGTGCCAACCAACTTGTTGGGTTGTTTGTACTCTAATATGATTATTTGTTCTCATCAACGCGTTGCCTGGCATGCGTCTTTTTACAGCCATGTCCCATCATATTCAGGCTCCTTGACTACCCTGTGATATAACCTTTACTTGCTCCACCCTGATATTTTCATTCACCACCATCATCTTCTTCTGCCTTTTGGTGCCTTTAGATCAGAAAACTAGAGTTAGCATGCTCTACTTCAGCTTGTTCTTTACCTTACTCCTTATCAGTGGGTGCAATGCATGACTTGCTCTAGAACAGGGGTGCCCAAACTTGGTCCTGGAGGCCGGTGTCCTGCATATTTTAGTTCCAACCCCAATTAAACACACCTGAACCAGCTAATCAAGCTCTTTTTGGGTATACAAAAACTTCCAGGCAGGTGTGTTGAAGGAAGTTGGAGCTAAACTATGCAGGACCGAGTTTGGACACCCCTGCTCTAGGAGAAGATGTGATTTTACTTTACTTTTAAAGACCTATATTCTCTCACTTTCAATTCTCCTTGATCACGGTTTTATTGCTTTTATTTGTTTCTTGTCTCTGCTCCTGTCTTTCTTTAGTACTCCTATGTACAGCACTTTGGTCAACTTTGGTTGTTTTTAATTGTGCTTTTTTTTAAAAAATATTGTATTGTATTCAGGGCCAGAGCAAGTCGAACTGCCGCTCTAGGCAATGGACTAGCACACCGCCCTTAACCCGAAAGTGAAAACGAACCTGACCAGTTCATAAAGTGAGGACGGGGGGTTGATGTTGCGGATGAGTCAGTACGTTGGGTTGGGCGGCGGGGAGCGTTTGCCGTCCTCACTATTATGCCAGACCCCTATTATGCAAGTGTTCTGTTGATGTTGTGGATGAAAGTCAGTACGTTGGGTTGGGCGGCGGGGCGCGTTTGCCGCCCTCATTATTATGCCGCTCTAGGCGGCCGCCTAGGTCGCCTCTATGAACGCGCTGGCCCTGATTGTATTGTATTGTAGTTGTTGTACCCTGGGCTGACAGATTTAATTGGGAGCTTCTGCATGTTCCGGCCTAAGTGACTTCTTGACTTTTCAGCCTTGCTCTTCATGGTTGCCCATTTGAGAAGATCACCAAGGCATCCGAGAAGCCTGGCAATGCATAGAGCAATCTGAAGGATGCCTTTTACATCATCCATGTAGATTCTTACTGGTGAAAACCTCTCACTTGATGGTAGCTTGACGTCCCTGACTACTTGTCTGGCAAGAATTGCTCCATATGTACATGCAATAGGTCAGCAACCAAGACAACACAATAGAAGATGTCTATTTTGTTCTAATACATGAGGACAGAACTGTAGGAAGCTGTCCAGCTTTCTTTGATGCATGTTATCCACATAGTTCTGCAAAAATTAATGGTCACCTGCTCTTGCTAGTTGAAGAAATCCCTTGCTGACTTTATCATTTGTGCCACTTTCTTGTCTGTAACATTCTTTGACTCATTTTGTATGCAGTTTAAGGAGAATCAAAATTTGACAATAGCGGTTGTGATAGGCATTGCCAAGTTAACAACTTTGCTAAGCTTACACAAATTTATCAAGGGTAGAGTGTACGACTCTGTCAGCCGCTATGATTTACAAACCTAGAGATTATTTGTCCTCTGAACTTTTATAATTATTCAGAGGATGAGGGTAGCAACAAGTGGAAGTAATTGAGTGATAAATATATAAAGGAAGGTGGCTCAGTGGTTAGTACTGTCACCTCACAGCAAGGTCACTGGTTCTGTGTGGAGTTTGCATGTATCCCTGTGTTGGCGTGGGTTTCCTCTGGGTGCTCCGGTTTCCCCCCTGGGGTCCAAAGACATGCGCTATAGGTGAATTGAACGAACTAAGTTGGCCATAGTGAATGAGTGTTACGGCTGAAAGGGCACTTGCTGTGTAAAACGCATGCCGGAATAGTTGGCAGTTCATTCCACTATAGCAAGCCCTAATATACAAAGGACTAAGCTGAAGGAAAATTAATGAATGCATAAGTAAAGCAGAAGAGGTCAGAGAAAATGTAAGTTTGTGAATGCTCTCATTTTTCTGGAGCAATTAGTGAAGGACATCAAACATCCCTCCAGCCTCAGATTAGAGCTAGACTTTTAACTCAATGCGTTATGAGTCTTAGGCCCTTACCCACCATAGCCTCCCAATCATCCCCATCCACCGAATTGGCTCTATCACTATCTCTCCACTCCACCAATCGCTGGTGTGTGGTGATCGCACTGGCGCCATTGTCCTGTGTCTGCCATCGCATCATCCAAGTAAATGCTGCACAAGGGTGGTGGTGTGAAGAGACCCCCTCATAACTTTGAAGCGCTTTGGGTGTACGGCCACATTTAATAAGGTTTGAAAGCTATATAGAAACTATTTCTGGCCAGTTGTTTATATTATTTGAATAAGATATGCAATGTTTAAATTATTTTTTAATCTTTTATAGTAACACACAATCACATGCTTTATCAACTTATGTCGTCATTTATTTTTCAGATAACCTAAACTTTTTAAATTCTACTAGGAGAGTCAAAGTGAGGCCCTCATAACCTTGACAGTATACTTCCTGTGGAGCCAGATCCCTTGGAATCGACAAGCAGCAGCCAGTCATCAAACCTGTAATCCTGGTCTCCACCAGTGTGCTTCAATGGGAAAGAGGAAGAGGAGTACAGACCAAGAACCATTTGAATTCTTAAAGAGTAGCCTGAGTAAACCTTAAGACTATGACAAACCCATGTACATGGAAGTGAGAATGAAAACAGTCTCTACGAGTTTGAATAAATGGAAAGTGGGTGCTTTATTCTTAGTATTGTAAAAACTAATTTACAAGATGGCCCAGTGGTTAGCACTGTTGCCTCACAGCAAGAAGGTCACTGGTTTGAGTCCCGGCTGGGCCAGTCATTTCTGTGTGGAGTTTGCCTGATCTCCGGGTGCTCCATTTTCCCCCACAGTCCAAAGACGTGCTATAGGTATCTTAACTAAATTGGCCATAGTGTGTGTAAATGTGAGAACGTATGGGTGTTTACTAGTACTGGCTTGCGGCTTGAAGGGCATCCACTGTGTAAAACATATGCTGGAAAAGCTGTCAGTTCATTCCACTCTTGCGACCCCTAATAAATCAGTGACAAACCTGAAGGAAAATGAATGAATGAATAATAACTGCTTCATGAGGGGAGTTGTTGTTGCTCCCATGGCACTAGCACTGGAGTCAGGCTTTGATGATGGTGCCCGTGGATTGTTGTCTGCCTGATTTATTCTCAGAAGGTTTGGAGGATGCAACTAGCAACTAGTCTGCATTATGTCGCCTCTTTTTGGGTAATGTTGGAGTTGGCCCAATTCCGAATGTAGAATTGGCCATCTCGAAAGAGTGTCCTGATTGGTTGTTCAGTAAAGAGTCATGATACATATGAAGTACGGTTTATATAAATGGATCTCTGAGAGGAACTAATATTAAAATAGTTTATTTTCTGTTCATCTTGCCTCTGGTATGTATTTACATACATATTGTTCATAAGTGTAATTCCCAATACCAATTCTATTTTTTTACCCCTACCCCTTTGGCCGTTAAACAGTGTGTGAAGAGGAAGGGCTTCAAATTTACCCCTAAGAAATGGGACACCACAACAACACCCACACACATCATCATCATATGTCGTCGCAAGCTCTTACTACATATGAGATGGACGACAGCGACTGCTGTAGTAATTGCAGTTGCATTCTTTTTTGGTATTTAAAACTTTCATACCCCTTAGTTTCTAGTGTGGTCCTGGAAAATCTCAGTTTCAAGAGCTATCTAGCCCTTCCTATTAGCTCTACGCCTTCAAGCTAAAGAAAATTAGGACACACAGAGCCCTTCATGTGAACGCGCGAAACGAGGGGTAGGGTTGAGGGATAAGGGGAAGGGTTAAGGCAGGGGTAACCAAGGTGTTCCTGGAGGGCCGGTGTCTTGCAGATTTTAGCTCCAACCCTAATCAAACACACCTGAACAAGCTAATCAAGGTCTCACTAGGTATACTTGAAACATCCAGGCAGGTGTGTTGAGGCAAGTTAAAGCAAACCCTGCAGGGACACCGGCCCTCCAGGACCGAGATTGATGACCCCTGGGCTAAGGGCTAGAATTGGGATTGAGCCCAAGTGTGGTACTGCTTGGTGTAACCTCAGCTGTAATCTTAACCAAAATGAATCATCAAATATTTTAAAGGGTTGTTAAATTCCTGATTAATGATCCATAGTGACTCTTAGGCCCAATCCCAATTCTACCTCTTAGCCCTTCCCCTTACCCCTACCCCTCGTTTTGCGCGCTCACATCAAGGGGTAGTGGTGTCCCAATTCTCTTTAGCTTGAAGGTGTAGGGCTAAGGGCAAGGGGTATACACCCCTTCAAACGAAGATTTTTCAGGAACACACTCGAAACCAAGGGGTAAGAAAATTTCCTAGAATATACCTGCCACAAAGGCAGTATTGCTGAACCCGAAGTAAGGAGATCCAAACATGTTTGAATATATTCATAACCGCGTTCGTGTTTTACTGTCATGCTTTAAAAAAAAATATATCTAAATTTCGCGATCTATAATCCATAATTATAACTCCTGTACAGCAGTCCCACAACATTCTGACACTCGATTACATTCAAATACCCTGTCAGAAAAGTAGTGGTTGAAATTGAGCCTTTTACAGTGTCTGCTTTATAGAGAATTGGGATTGGGCCTTAGTCCCTCTAGTGACTCTTACGGTTAAAATATCAGAATTACTATGAATGTTATTAATGTAGAAGTACAGAAGTGCAAACATAACAGAATTAGAGAATTCATTTATTTTAAAATGCACAAAAATGATGATGCCAGTAATATACACTTTTAGAATCACAATAAAGTAGAAGATACACATCTTTTCTTTCTCAGCTGCTTAGGATACAACATAGACCAGGGGTCACCAATCTCGTTCCTGGAGGTCTGGTGCCCTGCAGGGTTTAACTCCAACTTGCCTCAACACACCTGCCTGTGTGTTTCAAGTATACCTAGTAAGACCTTGATTAGCTTGTTCAGGTGTGTTTGATTGGGGTTGGAGCTTAAATCTGCAGGACACCGAAACTCCAGGAACAAGTTTGGTGATCCCTGACATAGACTCTACTACTTTGTGAAATTTTATTAGACTGCTAATGTGTGCATTGAGGCTTTTTTTATGTCTACCTCTTTTCGCAATGTTGACAAGGGTTAGGCCTTTCTCCAGTGTGAATTCTCATGTGGACTTTCCAAATACCTTGAAACTCTTTCCACACTGTTGGCAGGTCTAAGGGTTTTCTCTCGTGTGAATTCTCATATGTACTGTCAGGTTTCCTTTTGTAATGAAACTCTTTTCGCAATGTTGACAAGAGTAAGGCCTCTCTCCAGTGTGAATTCTCATGTGGACGTTAAGCTTCCCAAATGCCTTGAAACACTTTCCACACTGTTGGCAGGTGTAAGGGGTTTCTCCAGTGTGAGATCTCAAGTGGGCTGTCAGAAAAACTTTTTGACTAAAACTATTTTCACAATGTTGACAAGTGTAAGGCTTCTCTCCAGTGTGAACTCTCATATGTACAGTGAGGTTTCCTTTTTTATTGAAACACTTTCCGCAATGTTGACAAGCGTAAGGCTTCTCTCCAGTGTGAATTCTCATGTGTATAGTGAGGTTTCCTTGTTTATTGAAACACTTTCCGCAATGTTGACAAGTGTAAGGCTTCTCTCCTGTGTGAATTCTCATGTGGACTTTGAGATCTCCAAGCATATTGAAACTCTTTCCACACTGTTGGCAGGTGCAAAGTTTTTCTCCTGTGTGAGTTCTCAAGTGGGCAGTCAGAAATACTTTTTGACTAAAACTCTTTCCACAATGTTGACAAGTGTAAGGCTTCTCTCCAGTGTGAATTCTCATGTGTACTGTTAAGTTTCCTTTTTTATCGAAACACTTTCCGCAGTGTTGACAAACGTATGGTTTCTCTCCATTGTGAATTCTTGTGTGCACTTTAAGCTTTCCAAGTTCCTTGAAACTCTTTCCACACTGTTGGCAGGTGTATGGGTTTTCTCTAGTGTGAATTTTCATGTGGACGGTCAGGTGTCCTTTCTTATTGAAACTCTTTCCACAATGTTGGCAGATGAAGTAGCTTCTGCTTGCTGTCTTTTTAACTTTTATCCATGAGGACTTGTCAGTTTGTAAACAAAATATTGTTTCACCAGTTACACGATCATGACTCTTACACTGATTTTTCTCTTCCATTTCATTCTTTACTTCACTCTCCATTTTCACTGCCATCACGCCTAAGGCAAAGAATAAATAAAATGTTAACCCCAGTGTACATATAGGCACAAAATGACAGACATCAAAACATTAAGATGTGTATTATGAAAGGAAATTTAGGGTTAGGATGACTTAAGAATTGGAGCTGTGGTAAAACTTGTACTGATTGAAAGCTTAGGTAGCTGCCTCTGTTGAAAATGATTCATTAATAATTTATAATCTGTGCTAATGCGTCTTTAGCAGATGTTCTGTGGTACCTCTGACTATTTCTGGGCACAAATTTTGGTAATATGGTGGACCAACAATGGTGCTTTACAAGACTTTTCACAGGAAACCCAACCAATTACCACACAAAACATTTGGCGTGACTCCTCAGGTCATGTGCAACATGTGCCTTTACATCCTGGTGGATGTACGCTTTTGTAGAGACAAAGGAACTTTTGCCGTTAGGGCAGATGCATCTTTGAATAACATGACATAGATTGTCTTGTATACTAGATGTGTTTTATTGCAGAGGTTGTAACCCATGAAGATAATTAATGTTTTAACGTTAGCAGATGGAACCTTCTGTATATGGCTGAAATGTATGAGGTCTGATACTAAACGAAAGCTAGTGACATTTGCAATACATTGGTTTAAATGAAAAACTAATATCATGAACAGTATCATACAACATTTAGTCTAAGATCATTACAAACTCAAAGATATTTGACCATGTAAAATTATCAAGCAGTCTGTTAATGATTTGAGTATAATGTTATGAGGTGTGGCCCTGCCCTCCATTGAGACCGGTCATTGGAAGACAGTGGCTGCGTCCGAAACCGCATGCTTCCATACCATATAGTACGCTAAAATCAGTATGCAATCAAAGTAGTATGACTGAATTCATAGAATTTGAAAATCAGTATGCGAGAAGTACCCGGTGACCTACTACTTCCGGTCAGATTCTGAAGTGCGCAATCCCATGATGCCCCGCGAGAGAATTCATGAATGGGATTTAAGCAGTTCCAATGGGATTTAAGCAATTCCATTCATACTGCTCACATTCATACTGTATAGAACGTACTTTTCTAATGGCCGAGGAGTATGTTTAAATTCAAATGCAGTACCTTCTGAGTAGTAGGTGGTTTCGGCCAGTGTCATGGGATGGATCAAATCAGATCACTTCACAAAAAAATCTTTGCTTTTTGCATTAGCATGCTCATGCTTGCTGCTGCTCTCTGCCCCTTTTCGCCTTACTCTCGCACGCGATTGGGTCACCAAGAACTTTCCAATCAACCTCCTAAAGTTTTGACATCGCCAAAACCACAAGAAGAACATCTGCCAACCGACTCTCAGCAGAGTCTTTCACCCTGGCAACCTAGGACAACCTCCACTCACGAGCGAGTGAATGCCAAGGACATAACTGAAGCCAAGTCACCAACCAGCCAGGAGAGCATCTTTCCCAGAGTCCAGCAGGTGAGGGAAACCTTAAGATTTCCAGCAAAAGTGCAAGTAACACAATCAAATGTTGTCTCTTGCCGATATGGTGCAAACTGATCTTAAGCAGTTAAAGATAAGCCAAATCTCTGCTTTTGTTTGTTTCTCAGGTGCGATCTAGTAATAAGAACTAGAATTAATTTGGAAAGTTGTCAACTAGTTTGTTTCATGCATCGGAGTGTAGCTCAATAAGTGAAGTTGATTTATAAACTAATTTCGAGAGGATCACGTGCTTATGATTGCTAGCAACTGGACACGCATGATCCAATTTACAATGCACCAATCAGTCGATTCCTAAGCTACTATAAATACCCTGGGTTATGCATCACAGCTATCTTCATTTTGAAGAATCCCCCCCTTCCACCGTTACTCCTCCTTTCTAGATAGGTGGCACGGTGGCCCAGTGCTTAGCACTGTTGCCTTACAGCAAGAATGTCTCTGGTTCCAGGCTTTACCAAACCAGCAGACGTTTCTGTGTGGAGTTTGCACATTCTCCCCGTGCTCACGTGGGTTTCCCCTGGGTCCCCCGGTTTCCTCCTACCAACCAAAAACATGCAACCTAAGTTTATTGACTAATCCAAATCAACACCATAGACATGCTTCTTCCCAATACTTATCTCTTTAAAGAGCAACTACTATCTGCTCTCAGCCACCATGACAGAGGAGTTCTCGAGATCTACCTGAGCTCAAACTCCCATCTCACCATGCAACGGGAGGGAGCCCCAGGCTCAAGGATCTTATGAGCTCAGGGCTCTCTCCCGAGTCAGCATGGCAAAATAGCTTTATAATCAATCATCAGCTAAGTGTGAACTCTTGAAATCTTGTTTCATTTTTAAGAACTGAGTTTGTGATATCACCGTTGAGCTGTTGATTTTGTTACCTTGCTCAAATTTGACCCAATACTGGTTTTATGTTTTATGCCACGTAAGTAATATAAATGAGATTGGTAAAATACACTGCCTACTATTTGCTGGACGAGCGGTCGATAAAGTGTGAGCTTAAATTTGATTCAGTTTGACTTAAGTTAACTCAAGTGAATCAAATATTCAGATTTAACTAATTAAAAAGAGCTAATAACACCCCTAATTAATTGTTTAAAATAGATTTATTACAGCTACTTTGTATTTTTTGCATCATTTAGAAATAAATTGTCCAACACTAAGGCTGCGTTTGTCTGCTCATGTGATCCAACATGTCTGTCCAAATGAGACAAGTTATTCAAATAAAACCACAACAGAAGACACTAATAAAGGCCCGTGCACACAGAGACATTTTTTGCTTGCGTTTTCCACTGACGTTTAACGCCTCGAGACTAAAAGGGCGCAAATGTGATCGCGCACACCAACGGGCAAAACACCAGGCGCAAAAGCGTTATTTAAAAAAAAAAACGCCTCAAGCTTGTTTTTTTTGTTTTGACGCACCGTGTCAAATCCTTCTCCACCAATCAGATTGCCACTTTTGTTCACGTGCACGGAGCTGCTGCAGTTATAGTAAACAGCACTTGGAGGCGCTCAAGCGCAACACTGTCAATGCGAGCGCACATTGAAGAAGATGCCCAGAGGCAATATGAACGTGGAGCTGCTTATTGCACTGGTAAACAACAATCATTTCTTCATCGCTAGAGCTGGAGCTGCTGCTAGAACCATCCATAACAACAAGTGTGTCAACTTTGTCTTCTTCTGTGTTACAAGCGGATGTCAGAAGCTTAAAGTGAGGTAGCGCCATCTAACGTCAAGGAGTGATTGTGGCTAGGGGGCGTGGCCGAGAGCCGTGGGAGCGAAATGAGGCCCGCCACAGATGAGAAACACCTGTCGCACCTGCCTCCAATCCCACGGAAGGAGCTCTGGACTATAAGAGGAGGAACGATGGCAGAGAAGAGAAAGAGAGGGAGGACCAGGCCCGGACATATTGTTTTACTTTTGCTTTCAGTTTGATGGCAGTCTCCGTGAGGAGCTGCAGCCCGTTTGTTTTGGTTTAGACAGCAGTCTCCGTGAGGAGCTGCCGTCCCTTTTACTAATAAATATTTAGAAGTTCGTCGGTTCTCCGCCTCCTTTCCGGTGGCCAGGTGGCCGTAAACTTTATTACAGTGGTGCCGAAACCCGGGAGAAAGAGGGACACGTTGTCCAGTTGCCCTCGCCGCTGAAAGGGAGGGCGAGTGTTCGGGAGTTAACCCGAGTGGGGGAGAAACCCGTTCGTCTGCCAGAGTGACGGGTCGGCCTGAGGCTGGCGAGGAAAGGGTCTGCCTGTTGCCGTCTCCCAGCATGGGGAGGAGCAGGGGACGCGGGGCTCCCCGCCAGAAGGGAAAGAGCTGAAGGGAGCCATCCCACAGAGCCCGGGGGGGCGGGGGGAGTCGCCGTGATCCGCCATGACGCCGAAGCCTGCGTCCTCCACCGCAGCGGGAGAGGAGCAGGAGACCAGAGATGCTGCCAGCCAGCCAGGAGAACCGCTGCCGGACACCAGAAGAGGGACGGGTGGATAGATTCCTCCACAGGGCTGTCAGCATGTCGTCGCATCTCTCAGCTGGTTGAGGACAGAGTGGCAGTGTGTCTAAAGAACTGAACCCCAATTTTTTTTCCCTCTCTCCCCTCTCTGTCTACTCTGTCTTTCTTTCTGGTCTATAAGAGGAGGAACGATGGCAGAGGAGAGAGAGAGGACTGGGCCCGGACATATTTTTTTTTCCTTTTGCTTTCAGTTTGACGGCAGTCTCCGTGAGGAGCTGCCATTCGTTTGTTTTGGGTTAGACGGCAGTTTCCTTGAGGAGCTGCTGTCCCTTTTACTAATAAATATTTAGAAGTTCGTCGGTTCTCCGCCTCCTCCTTCCGGCCAGGTGGTCGTAAAATTTATTAGTGATTTTGCATACTCTTCTGCTTGATGCCTTTGAAAAATCGATTGGGTTTGAATCCGGAAAAACATCTTGGAAAAACGCTAGCGATAAACACATGAAAAGCGTCCCAGTGTGTACGAGCCTTTAGACAACCCTCAAAAACATCCTTCATTTCCGTAGAGCTGAAATTAGGATCAAATAATTGAGTTGAGCTTTGAGAATGAAAACCAACCTGTTTGTTCCTCAGGATCTTCATGTTTCAGTGTGAACACTTCTGCAATCCTCAGACCTTCAATCTTTACGTCCTCACTCTCCTCTTTAATAAACGCCATCTTTATAATAGTGCGTCACATGGAAATTGGGGATTCTCAATCAGCTCCAAAGTTGAGAAGTCAGTACACTGGAGAGTTAGTCAGAGGGACAGTTCATAGACTTAAATGCCATGATCTACCAAAAACAAACAAACAAAAAAGCAATTAATATTAGAATTTCACTGCAGCTGAATCAATTAAAAGAACACAAATCAGAGAGTACGTTCACACTTAAGGGGGTCGCACACCAGAAGCACCAAACCTTTTTGCACCATGCATTTTAGAATTCTAAGCATAGGTTTCTATCAGGGTACACACACCGGCGCCGCAAGTCGGTGGCTGTCTGTGGCGCTCAGCCAAGACTCAGGACAATGTTTATATTTCTGCCACGCCACAGAGCGCCATCTGAATGGTTTTATTTTAAATAACATGCGAATGTGCGCATCTGGTGTGTGATACTTCCAACTGTCATGTGCACGCCATGTCGCGGCACATCCGGTGTGCAACTTGCTTCAGAGGCAGCATTGCCAGACGTACGATAATTATCGTATTTGTACGATAATTTCGACCTCTATACGATCAATAATGAAAAAAATCCAATAATATACGATAATTTCAGAGTTTTATGGCATTTAAACTGAATTTCATTGTTATCTTAGGGCTTCTATACTTATTAATCTAGCTGCATCTTTAGTCTACTGTCTGTGAGGAGAACGTGGAGTTTGGCACATTTTCTATGCCATCTTACGTCACATTTTCTCAACCAATCAATGTGGAGAATGGCTCACTCTCACGAGTTAACGTTTCTGCTGCGCGCGGCCGTGCTTAGGTCAGTAGTTTTCAGGTTGAGGTTGATCATTTAAGCAATAAAGTGTAAAAGATTTGTACTGAAAAGGACGGGAGTTTGCCCTTGATGTTCTCATTTTCCCCCCATTCAAATGAGTTATGTGAACGTGTTTTTTCCCCAAAGTTAATCTTATTAAAACACAGCCACAAAATCAGCTCATTACAGGTACTGTGAATGGGCTCGTGCACACCAAAAAATTTGGGAGGGTGCACTGCTTTCGAGCAAACCAGCACTATGTTGCAGTCCAATTTGTACTGCAAAATGAATCCCTCAACATGCAGGTATCCAATGACATCGACTCGGAGGTGAACTTTGAACCTTTCCACTAAGGTACGCCTATTTTATTTAATCTTTTTACCCATTGTGGAAATTTGCACGTTGTGTCAAAATGCTATTTGTCTAGATAATATCTGTATACTCTCCATTTGTCCAATGTACGATAATTTTCCTACAAATACGATAATCTTGAGGTTCTGGTACTACACTTTAACATTTCCAATCTGGCAACACCGTTCAGAGGGTAGAATCGAGTCACACTTTACAATAAGCTTTCATAATTTATGTTTAATATCTTTATAATTTACTCAAATAAAGTGGGCAGCGCTGTCGCCGCACAGCAAGAAAATTGCTGGTTCGAGCCCCGGCTGGGTCAGTTGGCATTTCTGTGTGGAGTTTGCATGTTCTCCCAGTGCTGGTGTGGGCACCTCTCCAGGTGCTCTGGTTTCCTCCACAAGTCCAAAGACATGCGCTATAGGTGAACTGGGTAAGCTAAATTGTCCGTAGTGTATGCGTGTATGTCCTGGTCCTCCAGGTTGGGGTTGAGCGTTGGGCTAACAACCCAATTCATTAAAATTAGATGTTACGAAACACCAACATGGTGTGGCTGAATATCAACTTTGATATAAACGGCCCTGGGAGTATGTAAGTCAGTTGTACTTGTTAACATTAGTTCCCACTAAGCACGATTGTGTCCTTTACACATTTCTTTTGTACGTCAAGACATGTCTAAAAAGGATGTCATAAAAACTTTCATTCTGCACCCTTAGGGAAATCCTTTCAACGTCTTAACATCCAAAAAACGTCTAAAAGGCATCATTGGTACAGTTGGTACACAAAAACTCTTCTCAAGTGCTGTATGTGATCCTCCAATTTCATTTACATCATGCATGCAGACATGTGGACCAGTTATATGCACCCATTCATATCCATTTACTAATCGAGAGGTTTGTACGGACTGTAAATATTGTTGTGAACACAAATAAGGCCCATTATTTGGGTAATTTTTATGTAATTGGTACAATTTCTTAAACTGCAATAGTCTGTATGTGCTCATATAGGCTTTGATTTATTCATTTATTTTATTGTTTTATATAGGCTATTACAATCATTCAGTAATTCGCATTAGAACTGAAATGCAGCAAACATCAAATCCTGTTCAGAGAAACTTTAGTAATAACATTTATACATTATGTACAGTTAAAGTCAGAATTATTAGCCCCCCTTTGAATTTTTTTGTCTTTGGTAAATATTTCCCAAATGATGTTTAACAGAGCAAGGAAATTTCTGATAATATTTTTTCTTCTGGAGAAAGTCTTCTTTGTTTTATTTTGGCTAGAATAAAAACAGTTTCTTATTTTTTTAAATACATTAAGGTCAAAATTATTAGCCCCTTTTAGCTATTTTTTTTTTCCGATAGTCTACAGAACAAACCATCGTTATACAATAACTTGCCTAATTACCCTAACCTGCCTAGTTAACCTAATCAACCTAGTTAAGCCTTTAAATGTCACTTTAAGCTGTATAGAAGTGTCTTGAAAAAATATCTAGTCAAATATTATTTACTGTCATCATGGCAAAGATAAAATAAATCAGTTATTAGAAATGAGTTAATAAAAGTATTATGTTTAGAAATGTGGTGAAAAAAAATCTCTCCGCTAAACAGAAATTGGGGAAAAAACTAACAGGGAGGCTAATAATTCTGACTTCAACTGTATATAAAGCATCTGTTTTGTGAGAAGTGCTTCTCGTGTCACATGTGAACGACCCATACTGCTTTACTTTTACTTTTCTATGAGCGAGAATGACATCGAACGCAGCTTTCTGTCGTACACCACGCCTGCCAAAAAGTATCATTTAGCAGTAGAGCTACAAGTCCGACCCGAGATAAAAGTGACCCATACCACACTGAAATCATACCACTCAGTGGAAACAAGGCATTACTAAATACATTAACTAATACAACCGTTCTGCTTGAAGGTTGGTGTCTTGGGGCCGGTTGCACCAGCAGTGCACAAGTTAAAAAGTAGCCTAGACCTGACAGTAGAGGTAACAGGGTTCTTGCACCATTTTAAAAGTAAAATTTAATGATTTTTAAGACATCAACAAATATAATTTAAGACCCAAAAATTTCACAATTTCTTTGGAATAGGTTATTCAATTTATTGCCTCCTACAATGGAAATCAAAACTTGAAAGTTTTCCATTTGGTATTAATTATGTGCAATGTGTAAACTCGCTAAGTAAAAAAAATAAATAAATAAATACTTTTCTTTGAGACCTTTTTCCTTTTCTTTTTGTTCCTTTGTGATGTAGAACAGAGCCAACGTAACAGATAAGTTGGATAACACTAAGCAACACAATGCCTTGTATGAAGGAACCATATAGAATAGAATACTGAAAATAAGCTCAATAATAAAGTCCTCAAAACAGCCTTTCACACGCCAAAATGTGGACAAATAATCTACATAACTGTTAGAAAACACTAATGTTATTACAAGACTTTTAATGAGAGAAACCCTTTGTTTTGTAACATCCCAAATTCTTCACAAGACATGTGGCATCTCTCTTCTTAGGGTGCTTTCACACCTAGACTTTTGTTCTGGAGCCTGGCGCGTTTGCCCAGTTAGTGCGGTTCGTTTGGCATGTGTGAACAGGCCAATCGCGCTCGAATCCGCGCCAAAGCAATTGCTCCGAGACCGCCTGAATTCTGGTTTTCTCGGCTCGATTGAAACGAACTCTGGAGCAGATCGATTGTAGTGAGAAAGCGATACGATCCGAGCCCGGCTGTATCACAGTGTTTTATGGATATGTAATAGGCATACGGCTATACGAAGAGAGAATTATGAGTAGGGCAGGAGATCATTCCAGACATCCCAAGTCTCCCGGAAGTCTCCCGCAAATGCACAGAGACTCCCTGATGCCCGCAAACGATTGATAATCTCCCGAAAATCGCGCGTCTCCCTCCCAGTCCTCAAAATACATCGCGCACCCTTCTCATCACCCCTCCCCACCGCATCCCTCCTCGCTCTTCAGACATGTCGCGCGCACCCTGTCAAACACCACCAAACCACCCCCGACAGCTTAGCGGGACTCTTCAAAATAAACCGTGAAACTCTGACCAATGTGAGGACAGTTTACTCACACGTGACTTGTTTTAGCTGTTTTGGTCCGTTTAGAAACTTTGCCGTGTGAAAGTGAACCGCACCAAGAACAAAGAGCAACAATGGAACAATTTTAATCCCTGTTTCGGAACAAATGAATCGATTCACTAGTGTGAAAGCACCCTAAGACATTAGAAAAAAGATTTAGGCTTATTTTCTCTATAATATAGAGCATATTTGGACGATGAGAGGAAACCGGGGAACCCAATGGGGAAAACCCACGCAGACACGGGGAGAACATGCAAACTCTGCACAGAAATACCAGATGGCCATTGGAATTCTTGCTGTGAGGCAACAGTGCTAGTCATTGGGCCACCATGCCACCAATTCTGGATAAAGGTGGAAGAAGAGGAGAAGGGGGGTTTCTTCCAGACGAAGATAGTTGTAGAAAGGAAATGAGGATATATATTTAGTGACTTGGGATCCTTTGATTGGAGGATAATGATTAGCTAATGTGGGCCAGCTGGGTCAATCATGAGCACGTGCTCCTCTCGAAATTAAGTTTAAAATTATACTTCACTTAGAGAAACATTTCAAATATGTTGGAGCAGTAAACATGTCCGGCTAAATAATTCAAATGAATCATTGACTTCTGTCGCCTTCGTCAGTTTCAAAAACGCTGATTTCTTTACAATTTAAAATATTTTCTGCTGGAGATCTTACTACTGTCCTACAAAAAAAAAAAAAAAACGTAAATAAAAAAAATCTTACATATACCATAGAAACGGTTTAGCAGAAAATTTGGGTGGTCTTAAAACCTTGACTTTCTGAACCGCGGCATACCTTGAAAGCAGTTATCGTCCCATACCTAATGTATAAGAGTACAAAAGAGATGACCGCGAGATTAGTTTACATTGAGGAGTTTGCGATAATGATGAAGAAGGAAGTCCCTCTTCTCACAACCTTTAATTTCTCCCAGATCTGAATTAAAACAAAAATTTCTTCAAGTTTAATGTTTTGATAACGTCATGTGTATTTTGCGCGCATTCCCGTCTCTTGATTCAGGTATGTGCTTCATCTGTTACTATTATTATTACCAGTTATTCCCACATGGAATCTGCGCGTGCAGAAATCCGCAGATTTTTAGCCCAGTCTATGTATTTACTTGTGTAAATTTATATTTATTCAGTTTTTAAATAAATTTCACTAATATTATTGTGATATAATAATAGTACTATTAAAAAATTTTCATATGATTTATTTATAATACAGTTTGTGAAGTAATATTTTCTGTCTTTTAGATATATTATCAGGGCTGTGCAAAATTGTCGATACATCTAACTATCGCGATAATTTCTTTTACGATAGTGTATCGATAGTCCAACCTCAAGTATCAATTCAAGTTGTGCCAAATGACCTCCTCCTCCGCTCCTGTAGATGTCGCTAACTCGCGATCAACAAAATGCCAAGTAGTACGGTATCAGAAGTAAGCAAGAGTGAGCATGGCGGAAAATATAAAGGTGCCTCCAGCTTTTAGAGCTGACGTGTGGCTGCACTTTGGTTTTAACGCTATTAGGGTTGGGTCGATAGACCGTTCCATCGTTCATCGCCGATGGCCTATAGACATCATGATGCTGAGGCGGCATCACCGATCCTCCGCACCGCCCCCGTTGCAAACCCGCTCGTGAAAAACACACACTCAGGCCTCGTTTACTCTGATACAGCTTAGTTTTAAAATGGCATTTTAGAACGAAAATGATCCACATCCAAACTGGCGTTTCACCAAGCATTTCTGAACAGCCCTCCGTCTGCTGAAAACGCACATCACGTGACCACACACACACTCATGCGCTCGTCTGAACTCCAGAGAACAGTGTACGGACTCTATATTTTATACAGTCATTGGTACGGACAGTTTATCAAGGATGTACAACTAGATCGCGTGTCACTATAAGTTAGCTGTTAAACTTGATATTTAATTAATCTTGTCTCTATCTAACGACTCTTCTGTCTTTTGATTCTCTCAGGTAACGTGTCACAGCGTCAGTACACTGCTTCAGTCTTTCGCTTTCACGCTTGTACTCAGTAATTTTAGTGAAAACCTCAGATACTGTTGGTTAGTTCCTGTTGGTTGTGCAGCTTTTTTACCAAGCAAGTGTGTGGACGCCATAACGGCACGGTTCACTCTGCCTAGTCATGCCAGATCGAGTCCTGCGGAAAAAAGTGATTGACAGGTGGTAATTTGTGTGCAACTTATCTTTATTTATTTATTTATTTATGATTTGGTTACGAGTAAAACAAAAGGTCATGCGGCTCAGGTAGTTGAAACGGTAGGCTACAAATAATTAATTAGTTATGAATTTATTAATTATTCATAAATAATTAATTCACCTCCCCCTATGACAACGACGCCATGGTCCATCGCCATGTTTCAGACATTGTACGATGCCAAATTGGTCAACATCGCCCAACCCTAAACGCTATAGCAGGGAGTACTGAATTAGACAAAAAATAAATGCCATTTGTAAGCTTTGCAATATACATAGTTCTCTGTTCAATCACACTGTGCAGTTTTATTGATTTGAAATGGATGGATAATAAATTGGAATTTTAATTTGTCTGCCGACTTTATCAAGTTGTCAATATAATGTGACACGCATACTAATACAAACTATTGCAATATATCACAATATTTATTGTATTGCGATATGTATCGTATCACGAGGCCCTTGCCAATACACAGCCCTATAAAGTATATGAGACTTGTTTTGTTTGCCAAATAAGTGGATCTAATTGGATTTGCATCCAGTTAAAAATTAATATATATATATATATATA
>CAIGQZ010032134.1:2944424-2972158 GCA_903798205.1 Danio tinwini
TATATATATATATATATATATATATATATATATTTTAAGTTATGATACTCCTAAAATCATTCCGTAAAAATCTGCAATTTATTTTTACTAAATTCTCTGCAGAAAGAGCAAAAAATGTCAGCAGATTCCGTCTGGCCCTAGTTGTTAGTGACTGACTGTATTGCAATGTTCTATAAAAATGTAATTTGTCATTTTATTTACATAATAAAATCCGTTTAAAAGTCGTATAACAATTTTAATGCTTCTTTGATTGATATTACATCATTTAATGTGACTAGAGAGCTTACGGCCTACAAACCCTGTTCTGCCTCAAGTGTGTGGATTTTACATTCCAGTTTCAGCAATCATTTATAAACAGCCTAGGCATGGGCCGGTATAAGATTCTGACGGTATGATAACCTTGGATAAAAATTACCACGGTATTGTGATTACTGCTTTAAAATATATTGTTTTTAATGTCTGGGTAAAAAAGCAACACATTTTCCCTCCTTTGAAGACAATATATTTTATTTTTTGAAAGATTTAAAATATTTTGGAGTAGTAAACATGTCAGGGTAAATAATTAAAATGAATCGTTGACTTCTGCAGTGTTTTCAAAACACTGATCTCTTTACAATTGAAAATGGCAGGATGGAGATAATGCTTTCCTTAAAAAAAAAGAAAAGAAAATAAAGTAAATAAAAAAAACTTGGGAACGATATTACAGAGAATGTTGGCGGTTTCAAAAACTTGATTTTTCCAACCCGCGGTATACCTTGAAAACGGTTATCATCCCATGCCTAAAACAGCTTATCTTAAAGGGCACCTATGGTGAAAAATCTACTTTTCAAGCTGTTTGGACAGACATATGTGTAGGTATAGTGTATAGACCGTCATATTGGGGTGATATAAACACACTCAGTGCTTTTTTTTCAATTTAACAACATAAAAACGGTGGACCAATTGGAGCGGTTTTGAGATCGACCGCAACTTGACGTAGGAGTGCGGTCCCCCCGCCCACCAATATTGATTGACAGGTGGCCATTAATATCTCCTCAGTATGTTGTTTCACGTCCGCCATTTTCAGCGTGTGAGTCAAAGCGACGTCACCAAAGAAACACCCTTGCTCTATTTTTAGATGTAAGGCTCATTGGGCTTAACATTCACCTCTCCTCGCCGCCAGTGTTTGTAAGTTTTGGTGTGTTTGCATACATGTGTACTTTTCATTGTGTCTTACTTAAACTTCAGCCGTTTGCATTTCCCGCGGTCACAGAAGCTCCCTGTCATCTTAACTAGGTGCAGCTGGAAAGTGCGAGCGAGCTGTCTCACGTGCTCGTCCCTCCATTGGAAATAACGAACTAACGACGCGCAGCGCCATGCATTTCGCGTTGTCGCGGATGAAAGTGAGGACTGGGGGGTTCGCTCACTATTCTGCCGCCTAGGTCGCCTCTATGGACGCGCTGGCCCTGCTTAGGACACTGTTCATATTTCTGCCGAGCCACAGAGCGTTATCTGAATAGTTTCATTTTAAATAACATGCGAATGTGCGCGTCTGGTGTGCCGCGTCATGGCTTTGAGTGGCGCGTCCGGTGTATGACGCCCTTTAGTTATAGCCGTTACAGCGACACACTTTTTTGAATTCTAAACATAAGTTTCTATCAGGTGACACACAGATGCTGCAAGTGTGCGATACTTTCAACTGTCATGTGCGCGCCGTGTCGCGGTGCATCCGGTGTGTGATGCCCTTCAGTCAAAGTTAATTCAGTGTGCTTTATTTGTCTCGGTGTAGGCTACAAGCTCGGAGCTTTAAACTAGCACACAGTTGGCTGTAAAACTATACAAAGATACAAATGATTTTGTACTCTCTGCTTGGTTTGTGTCTGAGTCGTACATGTACAGCTGGCTGGTACTCTCACTCATGTTGCTTCTCTCTTGTCTGCCTGTCTATTACGATACACAAAGTGGGGGAGCTCTTGGCTCCGCCCCCTTGTTAAGTTGGGCGGGAAGTCGAAACTAATTTTCATGTGAAGCAACACGCCCCTAAAACAGCAAACTGTGTACACGCCCCCAAAATGACACTTTTTAACACATCATAATCATAAAATCTGAGTTGTGTTTTGAACTGAACCTAAACTGGCACACTCAGAAGAACCATAATATTAATATTACATCTTAAAAAAGGGGTAAAATAGGTGCCCTTTAAATTTCATGAGAAATCTTTAACAGCACTGAGAGTTTGATACTGGGTTAATAATCATAATATAATCAGTGAAACTGACATATGCATTATTGTAGTTATCGATCCATAAAACGAAATGAAATGAGACTTAAATTGAAGCTCTGCCATGTGCAGCAGTTAAATCCATTGAAAATACTGTGGTAAAACAAATGGGTAATGCTTTGACAATTATTCTGTAGCTTTTCAGGACTTTGAATGTGTCAGAACCACTGCTGTGTATGAAGGATGAGGGAGAGCTCAGATTTCATGTAAAATATCTTTGTGTTTTATAATGAATGAAGAACTCCGGGGTTTAGAATGACCCAAGGGTGAACTAATAATGGAATTTTCATTTTTGGGTGAACTAACCCTTTAAGGGGTTAAACTCATTAGTAAATGTGTGTACAAGAGTTTCACAAAAGCATAATAACACTGAAATAAATTCAGATTTATAATTAAGAAGACTCTAATCTGATTCAACGAAGTTTCTAAACGCTCGCTTTCTCCCATCGCTACTTGTCAGTGACAAAACGTGTGTATAAACCAGGAATACACTGAGATTTATACAAGGAGCGAAAGGAAACACTTTTTCAGTAACTCTTAAAGCACTTTGCTCACGGAAATTCGATGCAGTATTCCAGTTAAACGAAGCTTTACATTATTACAGAAAAATCATAATTCCTTTTCAATCCGTATTTAAATAAAACAACCCTCTTTAAAAGCAAACTGCACTAATAGAAGCACTCACCTTTCTTCAGTCGAATCATAACAAACAGAAGCGCGCCGCAGATTTATGCCATCATAACGCCTGACCAAAATAAAAGTCCTGGTCGCGCGCATAAATATTCATACGTTTTTTGTTGTTGATTTTTATTTTATATTTATAATGGGATCTTTTAAAATAATAATCGTCACGTATTATAATAATACTATAAAATGCATGTACTGCAGGTGATTTAACCAATTAATTGTTTTTTTTTATGTGTACAACATCAGTACTTATCCACGTTTTAATTAAACACATATACATTACTCTCACAGTCTGTTAAGAAAAGAAAACAGAATATTTTAAAATGCTTGTGTAACACTCTTTTTTTAAAACAAAGTAACAAAAAGAGAAGAGAAAAACTAATAAAAAAACAAGAGCGGGTATATATAGCAGTTTACCATAGGGAAGAGGAGTTCAGCTTTTGAAGTATATTCACAGTTCTGGTAGCTTTGCGACTAGAAAGTCCTTTAAGAGTTTCAAAATAAATGTTTAAATCAGCTTTGAAATGAAAGATGTTAGGCTTCCTCTCTGACCATTTACACTTGCGAATATGAAACTTGCCTAATAATATTAAAAGATTTAACATAAACAGGAGATTCTTATCAATGTCTTTGTTATCTGACATCTCTTTTCTTAATAATAATTCTATGACCACTCAATATATTAAATAGACATTCAACATCAAACCAGAAATATTTAACATCAGGATCTGAAGTGGGACATTCACATAGACTCCATTGTAAAGAAAGCCCAGCAGAGACTGTACTTCCTTTGTCAGCTGAGGAAGTTCAACCTGCCACAGGAGCTACTCGTACAGTTCTACTCAGCTGTCATCCAATCCATCCTCTGCACTTCAATCACCGTCTGGTTCAGCTCAGCTGCCAAAACCAACCTCCGTCTCACTGGCACTACCCTTCCTACACTTCAAGAACTGTACTCTTCCAGAGTGAGTAAAATCACTCTGGACGCCTCACACCCAGCACACTACCTGTTCGAACTGTTACCGCCTGGTCGGCGCTACAGAGCACCAAGCACAAAAACAGCCAGACACAGGAAAAGTTTCTTTCCTCAGGCCATCTACCTCATGAACAGTTAAATATTCCCCTACTGTGCAATAAACGTGCAATACTTTCTCATACGCACTTGTACACAGCACCTTATAACCTGTATATTTACAACATATCTGTACATACAACTCAACATCCAGATCTTTTTGACTAACTGCATCTCTGTTTAATGTTTATTGCCTTTTCTTTTCTTGTATTTAATCTCGTGTTGTCACTTGTCACTTTATGTACACTGGAAGCTTCTGTTGCCAAAACAAATTCCTTGTGTGTGTGAAGCACACTTGGCAATAAAACTGATTCTGATCAAAAAACAAATGCAAATCAAATCAAATCACTTTTATTGTCACATCATCAGCAGCACGTGTGCTATGATGAGTGAAAAGCTTAGGTGCTGGCTCCAGACAGTGCAAATACAACGACAGTGCAAAATACAGACAGTGCAAATACAGACAGTGCAAATACAACGACAGTGCAAAATACAACAACATACTCACAAAAAAACAAGACAGTGTAAATTTGGCAATGTTGACAATGATGCGTACGATGGATAGGTGTACACATAGTTGTAGACAGTATTGTTTTAAGTATGGATTGGTTAAAGTGCAGTGCATGCTACATCTTTATGGTGTGCAGTGTGGGGTATGGGAGAGTTTGTGTGGGGTGTGTTAAGTGTTCATCAGCCTGATAGTCTGAGGGAAGAAACTTTCCTTCAGTCGGCTGGTGCGGGACCGAATGCTGCGGAACCGTCTGCCTAAAGGGGAAGCAGAAAGAAAAGTCTATGGCTTGGGTGGCTGGAGTCGCTGATGATTCTCTTGGCTTTCCTCATGCACCTCCTGGTGTAGATGTCCTGGAGGGAGGGAAGCTCACCTCCTACTACACGTCCAGCAGTTCGCACAATCCTATGTAGACCTTTGCGATTGCTGCTGGTGCTGTTTCCGTACCAGGTGGTGATGCAGCCAGTGAGGATCAACATCCATTCCGCAAAAAACACACGATTCAGACAGATCAATTTTATACCTCCTAAGAAACTGCTTGGATATATTTTATGTATAATTTTAAAGTAAATTTCACTGACTTTATTAGTGACACAATATTTGTTGTTATAAGTCCAGATCAAACTCCAATTGATATTTTCCAAATTGGTTATTCCAAAAGTACTTATGTCTAAAAGTTGCAGGACAATGAATCAAACTTCTAAGAAATGTATTATTACATTTTCCATCTTCCAAAATCTCATTTTTAACTGTTTATTTGGTTCACTGTAACCCTGCAAAAGCCTCGCCAGGCCTGCTGGTACTGCACCAATTACAATACTATAATCTCGTGGAGGCACTGGAAAGCTAAACTTCTCTAAAAATTCAAGATAAGTCAGTAAATATCCTTTATCGTTTAATAATTGTGAGACCAATAAAATATCTTTTTAACCCACTTATCAAGTTTGTTCTTACATCTGACTGTTTTATTATTCCAAATGATTTGTTTATGGGGAGAAAAATTGTGTTTGTATAGAAAAATCCAACATAAATGAACCTGCCTATGAAAATTAGATAACTCTAATGTGGAGTCTATTAATCTCACAGTCACACTTTAAAAGAAACTCTATACCACCGACTTTTTCCAAACATAAGGTTTGGGATTATATACCAAATTTCATTTTTATGTTTAAGATAATGTTTAATCCAATTTAACCTAAAAATTGTATTGGAAGTATCAAAATCAAGGACATTCAAACCTTCTTGATTGTATGGTTTACATAAAATATTTCTATTTAAATAGTGAGGTTTGTTTTTCCATATGAAATTAAATATCCCTGCATCAATTTTTTTTTAATAACTGATTTTGGTACATCCAAAACTTTTGCAGAATACACCAATCGTGATAGACCTTCAGTTTTTGACAAAAGAATCCTTCCTTTAAGTCAGTGGTTCTCAAAGTGGGGGTCTGGACCCCCCGAGGGGTCGCGGGACAATAAAGGGTGGGTCGCCTGGTGATTTCCAAAAATCTATTTTTATTAAACCATAAGAATTACCATATTTTATCCATAACCTACAGAAGAAAAAAAATAGTCGTTTATAGTTACTATATAGTTACTATAGTAGCTTATAGTTACTAGTTCTATTGGATTGCGACTCCTAGGGTAATTACATTATATTAAAAACACAGCAATAGCGTCAGATGCAGCAGATTGATTTTATAACATCAGGTTAAACTTAAAATAATTCAACAAAGAATAGGCTTGGGTCTATTGGTGTGTGTGCGCCATTGCATGCAAGGTTTCTGTATTTATAACCACCTCAGAGGATATTGGGGGTCACGAGTCACTGGCACTGTTATTTTGGGGGTCGCAGGCTGAAAAGTTTGGGAACCCCTGCTTTAAGTGATAAATCCCTCATGAGTAGGCCCACACGGAATTCAGCAGATTTTTAGCCCATCATTAATTCTGTTTATTTACTTACAGTTAACTATTTACTGTTAATCTAATTGGATTTGCATTGTAAACATTAAATAAAAGTTTTAAAGAGATTATTTTTTATTTCACATTTTAAGGTTTTAGTTATGATACTCCTAAAATAACTCCACAGAAATCCGCAGATTTTTACCAAAATTCTCCGAAGAAATAGCAAAAAACGTCTGCAGATTCCGTCTGGCCCTACTCATGAGCCACGTGTCAAATTTCTTTTTCATTTTCATCAATGGAGGTTGTAAATTAGAATCTATCCTATTTGACTGATCTTTACAAACATGCCAAGGTAAGTTACTTCTTCTGCAATTGGAATACCTTCAAATTCAGTCAAAGGAATGTTTTTGTCTTTAATCGGGAATAGGGTACATTTTTTAATATTTAATGATAATCCTGAAGCTTCAGAAAATATCTTAAGACATTCTATAACTTTTTTAACTTGTGAAATATCTTTTAAAAAAATAGCTGTATCATCAGCAAGCTGACAACATTTAATTTCTCTGTCTCTAATACTAATACCTTGAAAGGAGTCATTATGTATAAGTAAGGCCAATGCTTGCGTAACTAAAAGAGTTAAAAATGGAGCTGCTGGATCTCCTTGGTTTATTCCCCGAGAAACAGGGGTGGACTGGCCATCAAACCACGAATCAGGCGACCGGCATAAGGTCCAATCATTTCAGCAACGTTCTGCCTGATTAGCTGTTTGCATAGAACTTGTGATATGAGTTACAACTTCAAGTCAGTTGTGCAAAAACATGGAACGGAAACGGAAAGGAGGAGCAGAGAGGGAGCGCATGAAAAGAAGAAAAGCCCTGGCCATAGAAGCAGAAAAATGCTGCAAAATCACAACTATGTTCGCGACCAAGGGAGCAGGTTGGTCAAAATACAGCACATTTACATAATCATTTGGCAGGCGGGCCTTTTCATCTAAATTGATTTACAGTAGATACAAATAAATAAATATAATTAGCAAATGAGCAACAATATGTCTCGTTTAGTCTAATGCAGTAGGTTACAGCATGTTTTTTTTATATAGGCATAGTCTATAAATAAAAAAATAGGTAAAATAAAAGTAAATAAAACTGAGAGTGTTGCATCATGTCTTAGTGGGTCAAGGTTTTTATACAACAAACAAGCAAACCAAAAATTTAATATATGGAATATAAGTAGAATGGTGTGTGTGTGCAGAGAAAAGCTTTTACAGTATATAACTGTATATATATATATATATTATTAGCTTTATAGAAAATGAAAAATTAGCACACTGTTTTAGAGCATTTTGTAGTGCCAAATTTATTTTCCTTTGCCTTAGTCCCATATTTATCAAGGGTTGCCACAACAGAATGAACCGCCAAGTACTCTGGCATGTTTTACGCAGCGGATGCTGCGGACTTTTGCATTCACACACACACTTATTTACTACAATTTAGTTAATCTAATTTGTAGTGTCAATTTTTACTTAAATTTTTTTGGAAGATGAGGAAGGAAGTAGCAGCAGCACAACTGCTGCAAATGCTCCTGCTGTTCAACTAGAGGTGGTGGACAGTTCAGCATTTGAGTCAGAGCAGGAGCCTACAGGTAAATTCTAAGCCAAGTGAAACTAAATTTACATTGTGTGTTTAGGATGTATCGTGGGGACATACATTTAAAGGCACATTTACAATATTAGCACTCAGAGAATTACATGAAAACGGTAACGTAGGTAGCGGTGACAATAGCAGCAGAGGTGGCCTGAGATTGAAAAAATTTCCCGGCCTGAATTATTGTCCCAGTCCGCCCCTGCCGAGAAATATTAAAATGATGAGTTGTTCCCCATGGAAGTTTAATTGAACTTTTGCACTCAGTATAAAAAGTTGGTATTGCCTTTTTAAAGTACTGACCAAAATCAACAATTTCTAATAAATCAAATATTCAATTAAATTCATCTTTATTTGTATAGCGCTTATACAATGTAGATTGTGTGAAAGCAGCTTCACATGGAAGTTTATAGTGAATGTAAACAGTGTCAGTTCAGTGTTGAAGTTCAGTTCAGTTTGGCTCAGTTCAGTGTGGTTTAATAATCACTACTGAGAGTCCAAACACTGAAGAGCAATTCCATCAATGCGCAGCTCTACAGATCCTGAACCATGCGAGCCAGTGGCGACAGCGGCAAGGAAAAAACTTCACCAATTGGCGAAAGTGAAGAATTAAAAAAAAACCTCGAGAGAAATCAGGCTCAGTTGGGCACGACCATTTCTCCTATGGCCAAAACGTCTTGAGCAGAGCTGCAGTCTAGGCGCAGGAAGGACCTCAGCGAAGACTCGTCTGTCCTTGGAGCATCACAGGAATCAGTTTCATGCTCTCCACCATGACCACCACAGCAGCAGCTCAGGATATGGCCTGGTTCAGAAACCTTGGGATCATCTCGTCGCTGGTCTTGGATCGCATCAGTGGCACTGCATAGTCTGAGGGCCTCGAGATGAGTACCCCCAGGTGGAAATACAGAATAAGGAGAATAATTAGCGTAGCTGCTGTTCATAGTGTATATAAACAAGAAGCAAAATCGTGTGTGGGGCACATCATGCGTCATATCGCTATGTAATGCACTGAGTGTATGCTTTGCTAAAATAAAAATGTATGTCTTACAGTGCCAAAGGCTTTATAAATATCTATAAATAAAATATAACTATTATCAGTTATAAATTCTTTATAATCAATTAAATCTAAAATCAATCTGATGTTATTGCTGATGTGACGTCCTTGCATAAAACCTGATTGACCTTTATCTATAATTGTATCTAAACATAACTTGATTCTTTGGGCAAAAATATGAGCAAATTAGCACGAGATGACAGAAGTTGAAGACTGAGAAGAGAAAGCTGTGAGTCAGACCATCGTCTGCCATTGGCTGGACATTTATTATTCACCGAATTCAAGACTTACCATTATTAATACATATACGCTTGTCACCGACTCGGTCCCAGTCATTCCCCTCACTGGCCAGCAGAGGTCACTCTCACCGGACTATTAAACACTACATATCCCACAATCCTCCCCGGCTCACTGATTATGCTGCACCTGAGACTCATCACACACACACACACACACACACACACACATAAAAGCAGCATTCACCCTCACTCCGTTGTGAAGTCTTGTTCTGCCCTGCTGACATTTCTGAGCGTTCCATTACTCCTTGTTGTATTCACTGTTGCCAACCCGGACTGTCTTGACTCTGTATTGCCTGCCCTTGATCCTTGCCTGCCTTACGACTACGATATTGCCTTGCCCTTGTATCTGCCTGGAAGCCCTATTACTCTTGTGAGTTCAGTCATCTACTTGTGTGTTTGTAATTAGACTGTGTCTAATAAATGTGCTGCAAATGGATCCCTCGTTGTCTGAGTCTGCATTACAACGCTAATACAGTGGGGTTGCGAGGGGCTTTGGGGGCTTAAGCCGCTGATCTTTTGGAACATTTATTTTGTTATCTGTTAACAACTCTGCTGAAAAAACAGCTTAAACCAGCCTAAGCTGGTTTTAGCTGGTCGACCAGCCTGGTTTTAGGTTTTCCAGGCTGATTCCAGCCATTTACAGCTTGGTTTTGGCTGGTCAAACTGGTTTTAGCTGGTCAACTCCCAGCTTGACCAGCTACGACCATGCTGGAAATGGCTGGAAACCAGCCTGGAAATGGCCAAAGCCCCTCTTAAAACCAGGCTGGTCAACCAGCTAACCATCTTAGGCTGGTTTAAGCTAGATTTTCAGCAGGGAAACCTTAACGCAGAGTTTGTGTCGCGTAATTAAATAGTCAGCTGTTCAGCAGTAGGGCTACCTGTTTCTACCGGCAGGTGGGAGTGGCACTGTTGTCACATGGTGTTAAAAAAATCCCGCCACTGCACTGTCATCATTCCCTCATATTTTGAGGAGCTGAAGCTAATGAGGTAGCAATACAACCGTTTCGCGAAACTAAATAGTTCCAACTTGAAGCTTAATATTGTATGTGTAGTTTTGGTGAAATAAAATAACTAATCAATAAAATGTGCATCATATAAATGTAAATACATGCAAATTAGTCAGGAAAAACGTAAATTGTTCTAGCTTTCCAGATATGATGTAGATATCTAGACATATTTATCTACAAATGACATAGCCAGTCACATCTGTTTCTGTAATAGTTAAATCACAGTGAGCTCATGCATCTAGCATATTATTTTATAGCTATACTGTAACATGCTATGTCAGTTAGCATCGGATTATAAATCGACTTTCTTATGAAAATACCTAAGATGGCTGGAAGAACATAAAGACCATTTATAGACTGATTTTACAGGAAAATCGAGGCTGTGGTGGGAAGAAACCCTGAAGTACTGCCTGAGTCACCCAGAAATGTTGTGTACCTGGCTGTATATCTTATCAGCGAAGAGAAAGCGATACAAATTTATAATTTCACCACCTTCCGAGTGACCCGACGGTCCATTCTGAATGAATAGTGAAAATAAAAAGGGATATCGGACCTCATTTTCAGCTAAGTTAAGGGAAATGGCACTAGTTAGCTAACATTTTCTTTCCCAAACACACGTTTTAGATGCCATTCATCAAACTCAAGTTAATGAACTGATTCATTCACTATATTAGACTTGTCAAGATTATAAATTTAGGGCTGAAATTGAAAAAAAAAATTCTGAAAAGCGCTGATTTGCCATTGTGTTCACGTGCTCAACTGAAATGACTGATTGGCCGTGAAGGTCATCAGTTCACCGCACTTCACTGATGTTTACCGAGTGTAACACAGCCCCGCTGAAAAATCCAGCTTAAACCAGCCTAAGCTGGTTTTAGCTAGTTGACCAGCCTGGTTTTAGAGGGGTTTTGGCCATTTCCAGGCTGATTTGCAGCCATTTCCAGCCTGGTGTTAGCTGGTCAGGCTGGAAAATGACCAGCTAAAACCAACTTGACCAGCCTGGTTTAAGCTGGACATAGCTGGTTTGGGCTGGTCAAGCTGATTTTAGCTGGTCATCTCCCAGCCTGACCAGCTAAGACCAGGCTGGAAATGGCTGGAAACCAGCCTGGAAATGGCCAAAACCCCTCTAAAACCAGGCTGGTCGACCAGCTAAAACCAGCCACCCATCCTAGGCTGGTTTAAGCTGGATTTTTCAACAGGGAGGCGAGCGATCCACTTGGTGAATCAACTGATCTTCACAGATTTAAAACGCTCCAGTGTTCGTGTATCTGTGTTTGCGATCTGTGAAGAGCGGTGAACTGATGACCTTCACGGCCAATCACAGTCATTTCTGTTGAGCACTGGTGAACACTACGACAAATCAACTGTTTATGTACGAACTCAGCAGGGCTTAAATGTTAGCGGGAAATAAACGTTTTTAAAACTTCAATACCGTGACACTGTTAAAGACAACATGAGGGTGTGCTACAGAGGACTGCAGTGTTTTATCGCTCACCGGGTTACATAGGCTGAAGCAGGGAAGCCCCCATGGTGTTTACCAGCTGCCATGAACTGAAGCCTAGGAGAACACTTAAGCGTGTTACTCTTAAAGAAATTGTGATGTTTTTTGATGCCTAATATGCTTTTAATTGTTTAAAATAAACTGAACTGAACGATATTAAAGTGATGTTTACACCATATCTGCATTTTGAAATCGCGGCAACCGCTGGAGGTTTGTAGTACGCAGCACGTTATTGCAATGTTTACAGTGCTGATCCTATACTTCCAGGTTTTTTCCCACCACAGCCTCGCTTTCATGTTTTAAAATGGCGGCCGCGTGAAATAAGCATACTGCCGCAGTCGTCTAAATGATCAGTTAAAGCCTTTTTATGTTTATTCAGATCTTATTTTCATTTAACTACAGCAATAGCTGGAGGCCTTCATCCATATTAGGGATTTCCTGGAATGTTCAACTACTTTTGTGAGGCATATATGGAATTTCGCTGCTGAAAAATCCAGCTTAAGCCAGCCTAAGATGGTAAGCTGGTCGACCAGTCTGGTTTTAGAAAGGTTTTGGCCATTTCCAGGCTGGTTTCCAGCCGTTTCCAGCCTGGTCGTAGCTGGTCAAGCTGGGAGTTGACCAGCTAAAACCAGCGTGACCAGCCTGGTTTTAGCTGGTCAACTCCCAGCATGACCAGCTAAGACCAGGCTGGAAATGGCTGGAACCATCCTGGAAATGGCCAAAACCCCTCTAAAACCAGGCTGGTCGACCAGCTAAAACCAGTTTAGGCTGGTTTAAGCAGTTTTTTTCAGCAGAGTTCTTCTCAAGTATGAATGAAACAGGTATTACATGCATTTAAAGTGCTACAATGCCCACATTAACCTATATTGAGGAAAACTGGAAAAAAATCTCCCTCTAAAGAAGTTTGAAGTAAACATATTTCCAGCATATAGATCTTTATTTTATTTTTCTTTTGTACTTTTTTTGATACAATTTGTATTATATGAAAAATAGTAGCCTATTGAATATTTATTTTATTATCATTTGCAGGGTAGTGAATTTAGAAGTTTCAGTATCTTCACAAAACTACACCTTAGTTAATCGCTCTGTCCAAATGAACATGTTTGTCAAGGTTGAGGGTCGGGAAAAGGAGCGAGGACTCAGTTGCAGGGAAAATGGGTATTTATTAATAATAAAATAAAACAAACATCAAAATAAACTACCCAGAGGGGGAAAACATTAACAAAAAATACAAATAAACTCCACTGGGCAGGCTGGCAGGGATCAGGACAGGACAAGGCTACACATGACAGGACAATGAGAATCGATGACGAACTGGCCCAGGACAGCAGACATGAGGAGATTTTAAGCAGAAGTAAATTAACACAAACAGGTGAACATGATAAACTAATAATAGGTTAAGGAGGGTAGGGCTAGACAATAGACAGGAGAGCACATGACACAAACCATGTGCTCACATAAAACTAGACCACGCAGCCAATGAGAGAACTCATTAACTGCGCGTTCATGACAACACAAGCACGCAGTGCATGTAAACAAGCACCACGTGCTAAACACAACACCAACAGAAGACTAAACACGAGACACGAGCACAGGATAGATGAAAACATCTTACCGTGAGCTCACACATAAGCAACGCGCATGTTTCATCTCAGCGCCAACCGAAACCAAAACCAACCAGACTGAGACGCTGAGAATGAAACAGCGCGATGCCGACAGAACAAAACACAAACACGAGTACGAGAGCGCGCACGTCACAAGCACATGCGGTCTGCACACACTCATGACGGCGCGCACACAAGTGCCCGACCCGAGAAAACTCGAGCCGAGCACAACAGGGCATGACAAGACAGAGCTAGTGTCCGGACTCTGCCACCAAAACAAGAATTTACAAGACCAGAGTGGCAGAACCCTCACACATGTTTGTAGCTTTGTATCACAATGGATAACAACTCGCACTATAAAATAAATCAGATTTGAAGGCATGCAGGAAATTACATTTTCAAAAAAACAAACAGAAACTGCGAATCAGCAGGAGGCTCAAGAGGTATGGCACATAACAGACTAGTAAATGAGAAGTGGGTTAATATATCAATGTTTTTTTCCTTTTTGGTGTCACAAGTTTTCCCAGTTATGGGTTGCGGCTGGAAGGGCATCCGCTGCGTAAAACACGTGCTGGATAAGTTGGTGGTTCATTCCACTGTGGCGACCCCAGATTAATAAAAGGGATTAAGCCGAAAAGAAAATGAATGAAATTCAAATTATTGTTAAAAGTCTGTCAGCTCATAAAACTAATTATAGACTCATACAAAAAATTATTATAAAATAATTTCTTCTTTCTACCAAGCTCTGAGGGAGAATGGAAAAGATTCCACAAACTACATTAGACAGATATGGGAAAGAGAATTAACGGTAGAAATTCTAACTGAAAAATGGCTTTCTTTCCTGTAAGATACAACATACTGTTCGCGGAGGTGGAATTTGCTTGGAAAAATCTGGTACGATTTTTCATTACCCCTAAAATTAAAAGCAAACAGTTGTCCACACCTCAGACTCGTTGGCGAAAACGTGGGAAGGTGGATGTAGATCATCTCCATATTTTCTGGACTTTCTGGAACAAGGTTTTATCGGAAACAGAAAAGATGTTAGGATACAATATACCAAAAGACTTTATTACAAATTTTCTTGGAAACTATGAAGAGGTGGTAGCGAAGGAGGATGTTTACCTTGTAAATATATTAAATGTGGCAAGCAAGAAGAGTATTACCAGATACTGGTACAAGCATGACATCCCCTCTATTGGCGGTTGGATAGAAATTGTGAAGGAAATAAGCAATATGGAAGAATTGACATTTATTTTACGACTCAAAAAAGACTTAATTCTGAAACAAAGAAATGCAATAATTATTGCATTGTTAACAACTGCCCCCCCCCCCCACCAATGTTTATTTTTTATTAACTTTTTTTTATATTATTTCATGTGTAATATGGCAAAATTGTATATTTTTGAATGTAAAATGTTCTGTTGTAAAAATGTTAAAAAGTTCTCAATAAAAATAAAGTAACAAAAAAAAGACCCTTTATTTATTATTAAATCATTTATAATCCTATTATTAAGGATTAATACCTTAATAGGATTAAACCTTTCTACCCTACCAACACCCCTGCACTGAAATGAACTTGGCTGGCTGGTGATTAACTGGCTTTAACTGAATTAACTGGCTGGCGATATGATGTCATAAAGCTGTGCCGCGCTCCGGCATATACACTAGTATGTTGCGTTTCAACTGAACAAAGGTTTGTGTTCTTTGTATGCTGCTGATAACCCCCATTTATCCAAATGCTTTGTTTTCATCTTTACAAGCTGTACAAATCGAGTTACTTATTACTTATTGGTGTCATTTTTGTAAGTACACTTGCATACTACTAATAGTCTCATTTTGCTTCTCATATTGTCAGTCAGTTTATCACAAATATGAATTTAGTCACTAATGAGTAGTGATGAGAGAAATCAATTCTTTAGAAACCCAGAGACAATTCAGTTAATTGTATTTAAACAGGCCCGGCTCCAGCTTGGAACTTTAAGGTGGGCCAAAAATTTATATATATAAATAAATGGTGTAACGATACGCGCATTCGTATTTAACCGTTCGGTACGAGACTTTCGCTACACATTACAAACCGAACGATTCAGACAAATATCTAAAAAGATAAGAGAATAAGTACAGAATATAATGTTTTCAGTGCTACAACACTCAACAAGGCATCCCAAATGACGTGACCCTGGACGTGACAGGCAGCATGCTGCCTACCCTGCCCACCTCCAAACACTACTCCAGTCAGGGACACGCTGCACTAGCTCACAAAATGGCTAGTAACATTAATGTAATTGTTACGGTCCGCTGTAGAAGAGTGGATCCAAACGCAGCATTTAAGAGATTTAATGAAAAAAACTATAACAAAACAGTAAAACTAAAACAAGGCAAAACAAACCAGGAACAACCGGACATCATACGAGTAACACAAAATACAACAGACCATGAGAGGGGTACACAAACTGAAATATATAGTCCTTGTAGATGAGTGGAAATGAGCCGCAGCTGTGAATGTGTGCGTGTGTGTGTGTGTGTGTGGGAGAGTGTCTTGATGACGGTCAGCTGGAGCAGGAGAGTGTGTGTGTGTGTGTGTGTGTGTGTGTGTGTGTGTGTGTGTGGCATGACTGAATATGTAGTTCATGTGAGGCAGGATTTGTAGTTATGTGAATGTGAGTGTGTATACCAGCGATCTCTGGTTAAAGCTCGCTGGTGACCGTGACAGCACCATCATTCCTATATCAATGACAAAACCCAAATCTTTTGGTTAAAATGCTTTTTATTACTTGCACAACACCAACATTCCAGGAAGACTTTCAAAAAAAAAAAAGTTGTCTTCAGTCCCAAAAGCATCCCATCTATTCTTCCTTTCAAATCTCTCCATACTCTTTAGCCATGAAACGTTTCCCTGAGACCACCGTCCTGCCAAGAACTTCTGATAAACACCTAGCAATGCGTCTATCCACTTGTTCTTAGTTTTCATTTCTTCAACTTTGGAAAGAATGAGTGGTCTGTCTGTTCATGAAAGTTAAGTGCATGATGTACAGCAGATTGTCAAGAGTACATGTGTTGGTCAGTGTTAAAGAGTGACCTTCCAGCTTTCCATGGAGGAGATGTGAAAGATGCTTCCTTGACTGTCACTTTGGGGGAAAGGGACCTCTGTGTCTTTCGTCCCCATTACTCTTCCTGACTCAGTGGTTGGTCAATTTTCTGTAATTTTTTGTTCTCTGTAGTATGTTTGCGGATTGCAGTTATCCGAGTACCATGCAGGTGACCAGGTATGAATTTATGCATCCTAGCTGACTGTATATTTTCAAGGACTCCTATTTTTGTAGTCCTGAACCAATTTTCTGCAGTTGTGTTGGTGTCATGAGTCTGCTCAATGTGTTTTAACATGAAGCCTGTCCAAAGTGGTAATGTTCCAATGTATGCACTGAGCACATTAATCAATCGTAGGCAGTGGTAGGGATTAGAGAGAGCTCCAAAGACTTTTTTTATATGGTTTCTCCTTCTATCTGAGAAGATATGTTCAAACTCTAACAAAGGGAGAGTCATACCTGATGGTCTTTGGCGATGTGTCTGCAGAGAACCTTTTCTTCCATTTCTAGTTTAGATGTTTCCCAATCCACAACAATAGCCTGATTTTGAATGGGAGTCTGCAGAATTTTTAGACTCTCTTGGCAGCATACTGCTTTTTCATTTGTAAAAAATATAACCAGTGCTTGAATTTCTAGTAATCTTGTGGCATTCTGCATTAGTGTCACTGAGTAAATGAAAAGCTGTTTGGTGGGCTTTGAAGTTTTAAATGAGCTACCTTGCAGTTGCTATGTGCACAACAAGGAATGATCAATGTTACTTGCCCTCACACTAGAAGACACCACTGCAAGCATTTGTACATGGTATTCTTGTACACGTGTGTGTGTTACTGCCCAGCTGAAATCTGTTTCAATCTTGTCTGTTTGGAGGTGTTTTTTAAAACATTTTGAAAGTCCTGTGAAATGCAGGCTAGTCCAGGGATGGGCAAACTTGATCCTGGAAGGCCGGTGTCCCTGCAGACTTTTCCTCCAACCTGCCTGCAGCTTTCTAGTGATCTTGAAGACACTGATTCGTGTGTTTGACTAGAGTTAGAGCAAAAGTCTAAAAGTCTGCAGGGACACCGGCCCTCCAGGATCAAGTTTGCCCAACCCTGGGCTAGTCGATGCTGAATTGATAGTGTGCTTTGGTCGAATGACAGCAATTCAGCAACTGCAACAACCGTTGACGAAGTCACAGGACAACAAAGGGCATAGTACAGTATGTTTTTGACACTCTTTGGATAAGCAACAACTGTTTCTGTTGTATCCAGGAATGAGCAAAGTTTTTTAAAGGTTGTAGCTGATCAGTTGTGTACATGTGAGAGATCAAGGGGGAAACTGCCACAAACTGCAGATAATGATGGTTTAGAACAGGGGTGTCAAACTCAGTTCCTATAAGGTCGCAGCCCTGCAGTTTTGTTCCAAACCTGCTTCAAAACACTTATCTGTATGTTTCAAACAAGCCTAAAAGACTTAAATAGTTTGATCAGGTGTGTTTAATTATGGTTGGAACCAAACTGCGAAGAGCTGTGGCCCTCCAGAAACACCTGTGATTTAAAGCAGGGTTGTCCAAATTTGGTTCTGGAGGGCCAGTCTCCTGCAAAGTTTAGTTCCAAACCCAAGCAGAAACACCTGGGCTAGCTAATCAAGCTCTTACTAGGCTTTCTAGAAACGTCCTTGCAGATGGGTTAAGGTAAGTTGGAGCTAAAATCTGCAGGACACCGGCCCTTTATGACTGAGTTTGGACACCCCTGGATTAAAGGATTAAAATCATGGTTAAAGTCTTGATCTTGCTGGACTTTTTTGCAGTCCAGAAAATGGTTTGTTTCCATTCCATTTTCCAGGTTTTTTTTTTACTAGAACTCTTTTGCAGTACTGTGAGCCTCATGTGTTTCCCTCAATTAGTTTTTGTTCATCATCAGCAGCTATTTTTTTTTGGTATGAGGATGCATGGGTGTGAATTCAGCCAACTCACCCTTCAGTGTTTCCCTTTCACTAGTGCTGGTACGCCTTCGGAATGGAAGTCCTTTTACATGGTCCACTTGGCCTGACACATCTACTGTAACCAAAACACAGTCAGTATTTTCCTCGGGTTTTTTTAGTATGTAAGAGTTAAACTTTGTGCATCCAGGAAATTTACAACTGACCTTTTCCGTGTAAATATGGACCAAGTATTTTTCTTGATTGCAATTTAATGGCATTGTAGAACAATGACAAAACACAGTTTATTATCGTGCCATTTTTCTGTTTGGTCAGGATGTCTCTCCAGCCAGGTTTCAGTTTTCCTTATCCTTGTCATTCTCGTTGTTGTATTCTGTTCCATTACTCTTTTGACAGATTTATCTGAAATTGATTTAGGCACTTTTTGGCATGTACCTCTCTTTCATGGGTACATGTTTGCCTTCATTCTTCCCTTGCTCTGCTTCTTCTGTATCCTATAACTTCTCCAGCAACAGGCCTCCTTTGCCCATTTATGCCCATGTGACAAACTCATAGAATAAGAGTACGAAGCAAGGACTGGTGCGAGAGAGAGAATTGTTTTAATGGAATTTGATGACACCAAATGGAAAGAACTTACCCATGTATTGGACAGCATTTATAAAATTGTGTTTTGTGAGGGAGTCTGTGATGAGCCCCCAGGAGGCTATGTTCCTGTACCAACTCAGTAGCTGCGGAGAATACAATTAAACAGCTGACCACAGATGTGTATCCTGATGCAAAATGTGGTGAAAAGTCTTACACAATGGTAAGTTTGATTAAGGTGTTTACATGCCTGTACCACACTTCAACAATACAACTAAAACAGGAATACTCCATGTCTTCAGTTTGTTTACTTCAATTACAACTTTAGCCAGATTAAACTGTTGACATACTAGACTCCTAATCAGAGTAAGGGTGCTTTCACACTAGCACTTTTGGTCCGCACCCGAGTTCGTTTGACGTCATAGTACGGTATGTTTAGCTAGTGTGAACATGTCTTCTAAACTTGGGTGCGCACCCATGAACCGTACCCGAGTCCGCCTGAAAGAGGTGGTCTGGGTACGGTTCATGCAAACTCTGGTACAGTTTACTTCTGATGTGAGTGCAATCGTACCAAACAACAGAAGTAAACCGCCAACTGTACAACAAACTATCGTTTTCATAACGTTCAGTCATGTGTGTGTCACGTATTTTACCTTGGTGACAAGCGGGACTGCGCCAGGGCAAAACACAGTGATACACAGTGATGTCTGCTTGTCTCCTCCAGAAGCAGCTTATGTAGACACTGTGTGATGTTCTGAATGTTTATAATATTTTTGCGGCAGATGGACGCAAGTCGCTTTCTGTATGTCCAAAACTAAAAGGTTCAGTAAAAGCAAATCGGCCGTGATGTGCCGAAGTCTTACCATTTTGCCGCTTTGCTTTCGTGACCGTCACCTAGCAACAGCTGTAAACAAAATAGCAGCTGGATGATGCAAGCGTACCGGGGTTCAGAAGGAAAAGAGACAGTGTGAACACAAACCAACCGAGACGGTGGCAAGGGGGGGGGCAATCGAACTTGGGTACGGTCCAGGCAATTGAACCAAGTGTGAAAGCACCCTAAGATTTAAGCATTGCTGTTTGCAAGGGAATGTCTTCTCTCCAGTGTGAATGTAATTTTTAAGGTTTCTTTTTTTCTTTTCTTTTGACACTGCTGACAGGTGAAAGGCTCTCTACATTCTGCGTTCTCATGTGCCTTTTAAGAGTCCCTTTTAGAATAAAGCTCATTCCACACTATTGGCAGGTGTAATTCTTCTCTCCAGTGTGAATTCTCATGTGGATTTTCAGGTTTCCTTTTCGAGTGAAACCCACCCCACAATCTGGGCAGATAAAAGCCTTCAATCTATGGTGAACATTCATATGAACATTATAACCTCCTTTTTGGGCAAAACTCTTTCCACACTGTTCGCAGGTGAAAGGTTTTTCTCCAGTGTGAGTTCTTATGTGCCTGGTAAGGCTCCCTTTTAGACCAAAACTCATTCCACACTGTTGGCAAGTGAAAGGATTTTCACCAGTGTGAACTGTCATGTGGACTTTCAGGTTCCCTTTTCGATTGAAAAGCTTTCCACACTGATGGCAGGTGAACGTGTTCTCACCGTTGTGAATAACCATGTGGTTAAAAAGGTTTCCCATTTGATTGAAATTCTTTCCACACTGCTGGCAAGTGCATAGTTTTTCTCCAGTGTGAATTCTCATGTGGATTTTCAGGTTTCCCTTTCGAGTGAAACTTACTCCACACTCTGGGCAGTTGAAAGCCTTCACGCCAGTGTGAGCATTCATATGATCATTATAACCTCCTTTTTGGGCAAAACTCTTTCCACATTGTTCGCAGGTGAATGGTTTTTCTCCAGAGTGAATTATCATATGCCTGGTAAGGTTCCATTTTAAACCAAAACTCATTCCACACTGTTGGCAAGTGAAAGGGTTTTCACCAGAGTGAACTTTCACGTGGGCTTTCAGGTTTCCTTTTCGATTGAAATTCTTTCCGCACTGCTGGCAAGTAAATAGTTTTTCTCCACTGTGAACTCTCATGTGGACTTTGAGGTTTCCTTTTTTATTGAAACTCTTTCCACACTGTTGGCAAGTAAAAGTCTTCTCTGTAGTGTGAATTCCCATGTTGGCTTTACACTCTCTATGTTGAACAGTCTTTCCACACTTTTGTAAGTTGGAATGACTTGTATGTGAACTATGAAATGTCTTTTCAGTTTGTAAGAGTTTTTCTTCAGCAATGAATTCATGTTTCTCATCCAGATCATTTTCCACCTTGACATCGTTCAGCTCTTGAAGCTCTGCTTTCACAGACATCAGGTCTAAGGTGAAAAAAGAGCAACACAATTTAACCAGTTTAATAGAACAAGGCAACAGACTTGAGTGAAAGTTTATAAACTAATTTCGAGAGGAGCACATGATATGATTGATCGTGGCTGGCTTCTTATCCGTAATCAGTAATAATACAATCAGATTGATCCAAGCTTACAAATAATTAGACAGATTTCACCCAACTGCCTTATCTTCAGAAGAATCCCCCCTTCCACCCCATCTCCTTCTTTTCCTCCCTTTTCCAGGGGGAGTTCTCGAGACCTACCTGATCTCAGACCCCCTTTATATGCTCCCAGGTGGGAGCCTTGGGGTCAATTATCTCCGAGCTCAGGGTTCTCTTCCGGGACAGCATGCCAAATCTATTAACGCCAAGCATATCTAAGAGTGAACACTTGAAATACATTTAAGCCTTTCTAACACTGTGCAATTTCAGCTACGATTTAGTCATCTGAGACCAATTTGTGAAATCCTAAATGATCCCTGTAAAATTGACTGAGATCTTACAGTGTAACATGGGAAACATGCTCATGCAGTCTGACAAGCTACAATCACAGGCGAGTAGCCAGTCTGGTAAATGGGGTGGTTCTTTTTTTTCTCAAAAACTGGACTTTTTTGCAGCTAGTCTCATTTTCTATTTAATTATGAGGTTTAAATACTGCGTTTATAGTGACATTTTTAACACTTTTTTTGCTGTATTGTCATCATAACCACACTTTTGGATGTACCAAAAACATTTCCTAAAGATTAAGTTTAAAAGTAAAAATTTCTAGCCTACTGTGATTTATTAAATAACAAATGGGCCAGCACCTCAGTCACTTTCCTAAGTCAGAATTTGGCCATTTTAATAATTTCAAGAGTTCACACTTAGCTAATGATTGATTATAAAGCGTGTTTGACATGCTGTCCCCGGAGAGAGCCCTGAGCTGAGAAGATTCTTGAGCCCGGGGCTCCCTCCCGTTTAAAGGGCAAGAGGGGAGTTTGAGCTCAGGTAGGTCTCGAGAACTCCCCTGCTTGTTATGGCTATTGACGAATTAAGAATTGCTATGAGAGATAGCTGACTAAGAGTTCATCTATAGTGCCAATTTGGATTAGTCAATACACTTATGTCGTATATCTCTGGACGGTGAGAGGAAACTGGGGAACTTGGGGGAAACCAATATGATGACGGGGAGAACATGTAAACTCTGCACAGAAACGTTGACTGGTCTGGTAAAGACTTGAACCAGTGACATTCTTGCTGTGAGGCAACAGTGCTAACCACTGGGCCACTGTGCAGCCCTATAAAGGAAAATAGAGTAGGAATTAGGGGTGGAAGGGGGGATTCTTCAAGACGAATATGACTAAGGTGAGAAACTCTGGTTATTTATAGTGAAATAGGATTCATCTGATTGGTTCATCGTGTGTTAGCTGATGCGGGACCAGCTGTGGTCAATCATAAGCACGTGATCCTCTTAAAATGATTTAAATAAGCCACATGAAACAATAAAACATGTAAGCTGTATGTTTTCTTACACAGCTGAATATTGGACTAGTCAAAAATTGTTTGCATTGGCCAAAACTGATTAGCTAAATTCACGCTAAAGCGACAGCCAACAGAGGATACTTGTCCACTTGTTCTTAAAGCCTTCTTCAATGGGTTATTTTCACAGTTTATGATGGTATAGTGTTGGCTTATATGTATGGGACAAATTCTGGACCTTTTGTCAGAGGGGAGAGGGGGTTGGGGGTAGGTCTTTCAAACCACCCAACCCATCCTGACGCGAAGGCAGATGACCATTCTGGACAACCCATAACTTGCTCTCTATTGGCTGCAGCTCGTCACTACATCTGACCCCACGTGGGGTCCAGTTGGCCGTTTGGTCTGGAATATTTAGCATGCAAGATATTGGATTCTCGTCTGCGAGGTGACAATGCATCAGCGAGTCTCTTTGATGCAGCGTTCAGTAGGGTTGTCACGATTCTGGAATTTGATACTAATCGATACTAAAAATATAAAAAAAAAATTGTCCTGCTAACATTTTAACACTGTTAAGCACGTTCTTAAACAGCACTGATTTGCCATTCTGTTCACATACTCAGCAGAAATGATTGTGATTGGCTGTAAAGGTCATCAGTTCACCGAACTCATTGCTGTTTACTGAGTGTAAACACAGATACAAGGACATAAGCTGACATATGAGCAATCCTCTGAATCGCGGCTTTAAAATGCTCCTGTATCTGTGGTTACACTCAGTAAACAGCGGTGAGTTCAGTGAACTGATGACCTTCACGGCCAATCACGGTCATTTCTGTTGAGCATGTGAACAGAATGGCAAATCAGCGCTGTTTAAGAAAGTGCTCAACGCTGTTTAAGAAAGTGCTCAACAGCGTTCAAATGTTTAACGTTTTTAAAAATTCAATATCGATTGGTACCGAATTCCAGTATCGTGACAACCCTAGTGTTCAGTAGTTCACAAATAAAGACTGCTGCGTTGACTACACACTGATATCCCAACAGTCAACAATGATCTGTTGGCGAGCTCATTAATTTGCAAAACAGTCTGAAAATCCTACTAGGCATTATGCCGAAGTCACACTAGAGTTTGAGCTTGCGAAATTCTGTCAAATGGCGCTGCGAAAAGGGGTGGGATTAAACAAAATGATTAGACATTTAAAAAAGTGAGCGATTGGTCCATATTTAAAATTTCTGTCCAGAGAGGTCATGTTTTGATCTTCGATTAGTCTCACGCAGTCGCGTGATGCTATTCCATAGGTCACAGTTCACCAAGCTTGAACTTTGACGCACGAACTTGTGTTTCCGGTCTGACCCATTTGTGTGCGTATGAATGGAAGTCTATAGGGAGAAAAGTCCAGTGTGACTGCAGCTTTAGTAAACCACTGGCTGAAAAGCAGGTCAATCAAAATTTTGACTAACACCTGTGTCTTTGCAGTGATTGGGAAGGAGAGACTGTACTAAAGAGCTGCCAAAGAGGGACACAGGAAGAGAGAGCCAGTCTACACCTATCCTCTGAGATTGTACTATGATTTTGAAATACTTTAATAAAACAAGTCTTTATTATTTACCTGAGCTGACCCTGCCGTTTTCCTCAGCCACGAAATGTGAACTTCATTACACTGAGCTTTGAGAATGAAAGCTAACCTGTTTGTTCCTGAGGATCTTCCTGTTTGACTGTGAATGTTTCTTCAATCTTCAGCTCTTCACTCTCCACTTTAATTATTGCCATCTTTATAATGCTGTGTCATGTGGAGATTCCGCAGTTTTTCTATGTGTTTGGACACTTTCCTGTCCTGTTTAAAATGAAAACAATGAACAGAATTAACATATAGTGAATGAGAGCTTAATGTTCTTAACTCACCTGATAAGACAAAAATACTCAATATCACAAATACAGAAACACTAAAGCAGGGGTGTCCAATTCACATTGACTCCATTGTAAAGAAAGCCCAGCAGATACTGTACTTCCTTCGTCAGCTGAGGAAGTTCAACCTGCCACAGGAGCTGCTCGTACAGTTCTACTCAGCTGTCATCCAATACATCCTCTGCACTTCAATCACCGTCTGGTTCAGCTCAGCTGCCAAAACCGACCTCCGTAGACTACAGCAAATAGTCCGGACTGCTGAACGAATTACTGGCACTACCCTTCCTACACTTCAAAAACTGTACTCTTCCAGAGTGAGTAAAAGTGTTTGTAAAATCACTCTGGACGCCTCACACCCAGCACACTACCTGTTCGAACTGTTACCGTCTGGTCGGCGCTACAGAGCACCAAGCACAAAAACAGCCAGACACAGGAAAAGTTTCTTTCCTCAGGCCATCTACCCCATGAACAGTTAAATATTCCCCTACTGTGCAATAAACGTGCAATACTTTCTCATACACATTGTACACAGCACCTTATAACCTGTATATTTACAGCATATGTGTACATACAACTCAACATCCAGATCTTTTTGACTAACTGCATCTCTGTTTAATGTTTATTGCCTTTTCTTTTCTTGTATTTAATCTTGTGTTGTCACTTGTCACTTTATGTACACTGGAAGCTTCTGTTGCCAAAACAAATTCCTTGTGTGTGTGAAGCACATTTGGCAATAAAACTGATTCTGATTCTGATTCCAAACTCGATCCTTGAGGGCCGGTGTCCTGGAGAGTTTAGCTCCAACTTGCTTCAACACACCTGCCAGGAAGTTTCTAGTATATTTAGTAACAACTTGATTAGCTGGTTCAGGTTTTGATTAAGGTTGGAGCTAAACTCTCCAGGACACTGGACCTCCAGAAAAGTGTTTGGACACCCCTGAACTACAGGTAAACAAGTACAATTCGAGTCTGATATTGGCAGTTTTATTTTATAGTGAGGAGTGAAGGCTGATTTACACTTCTGCATCGAGTGCATGGAGATAGTCCGGTGCAGCCTTCACACAGTCGCAGACGCTATTGACGATGCTAACCTGTCAAAAAATGTAACTGCATGTCGAGTAGATGCATAGCACGAGAGCTGAGATTGATCGGCTTGGTATTGGTGACGAGTGTGGGCAGGACTTAAGCGAGCCTGTTAGTGCAAGTGTTTAACAAGTGTGGACGAACTCCAGATGGAGACTTTTGTTTTGTGTTTACCTTGTGATTAAAGCTGTTGCATGCAAGTTCTGGCCTCTGAATGAGCGAGTTTTAGCTACTTGTGCAGTAAATTAGCATTACAGGTATTTCTGGTGTAAACAAAACACCTGCGAAGAAACTTAACACAGAGGAACATAACCCACTGCCAGCTAGTGTTTCAGAAGTGTTGTTGCAGAGCAACACAAACGTAAGCAGAAGTATAAGTGCAAGGCATGTCCTGTGGGTTATGGCAATCACTCGAAGCAGAAGTATAATTCAGCTTTGAAAGAACGCACAGCCACAGTGAGTATACACTCAGAGCAGTGGGCAGCTATTGCTTCGAGCACCCAGGGAGCAATTAGGGCTCAGGGGCACTTCAGCTGGATATCGAAGATGGAGAGATTGTGGTTCATTCACTTCATCTTCAGTTCTTGTTGGGACCGGTAATCAAACCTGCAACCTTTTGTTTACAAGTTGGCTGTTTGTTGTGTGTCATTTTCTTATTTTTGTGCACCAGACTTAATCACTAACCCCGGGTTTAACCCTGACTTAACAGAGAACATTCATATCAAGCGATGTTAAAAAAAAAAAAAAAACTTAACCTCTTTACATTTATTTGGATTTGTTTTAAACGTGAAATAAGATTATATTACTTCACCCAATGTCAGATTATTTAGCTTGTTTTAAAGAAAAAAGTCACCTTATTTTGATTCATTATTTCTAAAAATAAGACAATATTGTTTATATATCTAGAAAATGCTTTTTGATTTAAGAATTTTTCAGATATTTGGACTCGAAATTAGACAAAATCTCTAAGTAAGAAAAGCATTTGTTGCAGTGCATTCCTTTCCAACACATTACTTACACTGTGAATGATTTGAAAGCTTAAACTTGTCTTGCTCACATTGTTTATTAACTAGGAAAGTTTTTTTTTTTATCACAATTTAGTTAAGCAATCTTCAGACTGACAATTGTGCTGCCTTCTTAGTGCACTGATACGGTGGCCGGGAAGTGCAAAACAACATTACAAAGTGTGAAACACTTAAGCCTGGTTTATACTTCTGCGTCAAGTGATCAGCGTAACCCACGGCGCAAGCCTCGTGCGTTGCAGTGCATTTATACTTCTGCGCGCTGTTTCTGTTTCTCTGCAATACACTTCCGAAACACTAGCTGGCAGTAGGTGTTTATGTTTCTCTGTGTCGAGTTTCTTCGATGGTGTTTTGTTTTTTCTGAACACTTCCTTAATGTACAAGTGGCTCAAATTCGCTCATTTTGAGGCAGGAACCGGCGGACGTGCAACAACTTTAATCATGAGGTAAACACAAAACAACAGTCTCCATCCGGAGCTCCTTCACGGGACTCCACACTTGTAAACACTCGCTGCATCGGGCGTGCGGCTCTCACCTCTGCACACACTCGTCAGCGCTACCAAGCCGACCAATCACAAAGCTTGCGCTACGCGTACGCGTTACATTTTTTGATAGGTGCGCGTTAACATCGCCGACAGCCGCGGTGAGGGGCTATGCGTCCACGCGTAGGCTGCGTCGTAGCATACGCGTGCGTTTGCTCAGAAGTATAAATCGGCTTTTACGAAGCTTGAGACAAATTTACATTTTGGAAAACACTTTACCTGTCATAAGACACAATCACATAGGAAAAACGATTTCACCAAAGACTAAACAATTTTACAAAACGCAAAACACTTT
>CAIGQZ010032134.1:2982158-2995219 GCA_903798205.1 Danio tinwini
GCTGGTCATTTTCCAGCCTGACCAGCTAAGACCAGGCTGGAAATGGCTGGAAACCAGCCTTGAAATGGCCAAAACCCCTCTAAAACCAGGCTGGTCGACCAGCTAAAACCAGCTAACCAGCTTAGGCTGGTTTAAGCAGTTTTTTTCAGTAGAGATGATGGTGCTGTGAATATGTTACGAAATTATTCAAGGGCACAAAATGTCATCAGGGAGAATCAGCTACTGTTTAATTATAGTGACTTTACATGCAAGTACAGTATCTCCTGTTATCGATGGCTCTTTACAGGGGTCTCATGAAAAGTGTTGTTTGGCCGGGCTGTGAAATTCAAGTTTTTCCAGAATATTTCAAAAGTTGATCAGTTAAAGACAAGAGACCTTACAAGGTGGACAGTGCACACCTCTAGTGCCATTTTAAACCAGCATCAGCTAATTAGCCTTCAAGGAAACGACACATGGTCATTCATTCAGTTTCTCTCGGCTTAGTCCCTTATTTATCAGGGCTTGCCACAGTGAAATAAATCACCAACTATTCCAGCATATGTTGTACACAGTGGATGCCCTTCCAGCCACAATCCAATACTGGGAAACACCCATACACACTCATTCACACACATACACTACGGCCAATTTTATTAATTTGGCTTAGTCCCTGATTTTTCAGGGGATGCCACAGCGGAATGAACCTGCATATCCAGCATATGTTTTACATATGTTTCACGCAGCGGATGCCCTTCCAGCCGCAACCCAGTACTGGGAAACACCCATACACTCCAACTGGCCCAGCCGGGACTCGAAGCAGCAACCTTCTTGCTGTGACAGTGCTAATCACTAAGCCACCGTGCCCACATGGTCATTCACAGGCCATTTACACAACAACGTTTTCAGACAAAACAGCATGATTGTTCGTTTCCACATCGATGGTGTTTTTGAGACTGAACGCACATAAATCTGCACCCGCATAGAATGTACAGATTAAGGGAAAGCATGAACAAACACATAACAATGGTGTATTGTTGCTCACACATCACCACTGAGTCAACGACTGCGCAATGTCAGTTTCCTATGGGTACTGTTTACTAACAAGAGCACAGACAAACTCAATTCCTGGAGAGCTACAGCTCTGCAGAGTTTTGGTTTAACCCTTATTAAACACACCACTCAAACTATCTGAGTCCTTAAAGCTGGTTTGAAACTTACTGGTAAAGTCTGATTTATACTTCTGCGTCAAGCGCACGCATATGCTTTGATGCAGCCTACGCGTGGACGCATAACCCCTCGCCGTGGCCATCGGCGACGTTGACGCGCACCTCTCAAAAAATGTTGCGCATAGCGCAAGCTCTGTAATTGGTCGGCTTGGTAGAGCTGATGAGTGTGGGCGGAGGTGAGAGCCGCGCACCCGATGCAGCAAGTGTTTACAAGTGTGGAGTCCCGTGAAGGAGCTCCGGATGGAGACTGTTGTTTTGTGTTTACCTCATGATTAAAGTTGTTGCACATCCGCCGGTTCCCGCCTCATGATGAGCGAATTTTAGCCACTTGTACATTAAGGAAGTGTTCAGAAAACACAAAACACCAGCGAAGAAACTCGACACAGAGAAACAAACACCTACCGCCAGCTAGCCTTTCGGAAGTGTATTGCAGAGAAACAGAAACAGTGCAGAAGTATAAATGCACGGCGAGGCTTGCGCCGTGGGTCACACCGATCACTTGACATATAAGTTGAAGTATAAACCAGGCTTAAGTGTGTGGGTGACATGGTGGCTCAGTGGTTAGCACTGTCACCTCACAGCTAGAAGGTTGCTGGTTTAAGTCCCGGCTGAGCCAGTTGACGTTTGTGTGTAGAGTTTGCATGTTCTCACCGTGCTGGCGTGGGTTTCCTCCGGGTGCTCCGGTTTCCTCCACAGTCCAAACACATGCGCTATAGGTGAATTGAATAAACTAAATTGGCCGTAGTGTATGAGTGTAAATGTGAGTGTATGGGTGTTTCCCAGTACTGGGTTGCGGTTGGAAGGGCATCCATGTTGAGTAAAACACATGCCAGAATAGTTGGCGATTCATTCCGCTGTGGCGAATAAGTGTGTTGAAGCAGGGTTGGAACTAAACTCTGCAGGGCAGCAGTCCTCCATGGACTAAGTTTGAGAGACCTGAATAAGAGGCCAGTGCCAAATACCGGTCATGCAGTATTTTTGGTCATTTTCACAAATAATGTTAAATGTGGATCATTTTTTTAAAATGTGGTGTAAATGTAACCCCACCGGTCCTACACCACCCAACCTGCTCCGAGCTGTAATAGAACTGATGAGTTTCTGCATTGGGAGTCGATTGCTCTAATAAGGAGGCTAAAGATCATGGCGCCTAGCATCTGTAGAGCACCTTTTCAGGTTTAGAGGAGTGATATTTACCTGCACAGCACGTTACTGACCGGTTAAATAAATAAACATGCAAGAGAAAAACCTTTTAGTTTTTGGCTATATCATGTGCACAGGAAATTTTGTTTATCCTCTCTTAAAAAAAAACAAAAAACTCTTGTCCACGCATAGTTTCAAGAATCTTCCTCTACATCAGGGGTGCTCAATCTTGTTCCGGGAGATCTACCTTCCTGTAGAGTTCAGCTCCAGTTGAACACACCTGAACCAATTCATTAGGACCTGAACAGCACTGGATAATTCCAGGCAGGTGTGTTTGATATGGACTTATGTATTTTCTTATTTATTAAAACAATAATACAAAAAAGTTATTTTAGTAGTGGGTTTTTCTTCTTGTTGTTGAGTATGCCTCTGTTTGTTGTGGTTCTCGTCTCTCTGCCTCTATCCGCTGTCTTTCCAACAGGTTTCATTATTGGCCCGTTTCCACTGAGTGGTACGGTATGGTTCGGTATGCTTTTATGGCCGTTTCCACTGTCAAAAGGTACCTATAAGCAAACCGTACTGTACCACTTTTTGGTTACTCTTAGCAAAGGGTGCCTAGCAGGACTAAAGGGTACCAAAAAGCAGAACTAGACACGCAGCTGAACGATATTGGTTTACAGAGATGCATCACTAGCAAGTACACAAGCAGCAGAATGAAAACAAAGAAATAGCTATTTTTAAATACACAGTCGAGACATTACATCGTAATACTATATGCATATAATAACAAGCCATGGTTGACCCGAGCTTAAACAAACCTTGTCGTCATCTTGACCTGTACCGACTTGTACCGTACCATACTGTACCACTCAGTGGAAACTGGACACGTGGAAGCTTGCTGGCGTGTTGGTCCATTTAAACCAGGCTGGAACATTGTCTCCTCTCTTCCGGCTTGTTTTGTTTATTTGTGAAAAACTTGTATTTGCTCTGCCATATTGTCGAAATTTAACGCTGAGTGTTGACTATTTTTGAGATGTGATGAGGAGGGTGCTTTTTTGTTTATTAAGTTTTCTCTTGTTTTGTGGTTAGTAGTAAGGTAAGTGAATGTCGTTTAATTTGTTTTATTTCATGTGCAGGTAAGTGGGTTTAAAACTTAGCTTAGCTTAGTTTTTTTATTTGTTATTTTGGCTTTACCTCCGCAAGATGTTTATGTCTCCTTTAAAGGTAAATGTCAAATTAATTTGACTTTATGTTATTTCTTTGATCAACCATCTTTGTTGTTGATTTTTCTTTGGAACGGGAGATGAGACTCCAGGCTCCTCATTAATTTAGAGAAGTCCTATTTATTTTTATTTTATTTAATGTTACAGATCTGGCTTGCTTTGAGAAGCCATGCAAAGTTAGAAAACGTAACATATGGGTTGCAACTGAAATCTACAGGAAGGTAGATCTCCAGGAACAGGGTTGAGCACCACTGCTTTACACGAAAACACAAAAACTCCTAATGAAGCACTGTCAAGAGCATGCCAAAGCAACAGTTAACAATATATTCCCAACTGTAAAGTCATGTTGGTGAAATCAGAAGCCTCAAAAAAGGGTTGGCTGGCAACATTGTATGTTCTGAAACTAAGTGGGATAATTGTCCATGTATTAGTTTACATCAGAGATGCTCAAGCCTGTTCCTGGAGATCTACCTTCTTATGCTGCGTTTACACCAGACGCGAAATACGCAGATAAATTTCGCTATTCGAGCGTAAATAGAAGCATGAACATTTGAGTTTACTTGCTTCATTCGCGCGTCAAACTCCGCTTCAATCAAGCGTCAAATTCACTTCAGAACAGATGCAGATTCTCGTCATGGGCAGGGCTTCTGTCTGCCCGGTTACTGTAGCTTCGTTGCTAAACGGCTAACATGGATTTTATTGAGAAAACAACTGTGTTTATGTGCTTTATAAAGGCTGAAAAACAGTGTTGAAAAGTTTGGAGCAGTGTCTGAGTCCACTAGACACATTCAGAGGTCCACCCAGCTCTGTGAGCTCATAAACTCATCCAGAAACTTTAGCTGGATGACGGAGGCTTTTAGCGGTGCTTCTGACTGAGCCGAGCCCAGTTTGATGAACTGTTGTCAGTGTCAGCTGGAGGATTTCCCCCAGGACACAAACAACAGGTGCTACGTCACAATCATGCCCCCAAAAGAGCAAGCTCCTGATTGGTTAATGCGGCACGAATGTCCGCAGAAGTTCAGATTTTTGAACTGAAGCGATTTGTGCCTTAAGCGCGTCAAACGCGCGAAACGTTCAATTCGCACCGTGCCATTTGCGCGTATCACGCCATTCGCGCGTATCGCACCGCATGAGGTCTATTCGCGCCTTTGCATCGACTTAACATGTAAATCACTTGCGCTTGACGCTTCTTGCAGCATTACAGAGTTCAGCTCCAACCCGGTTTTCTGCGCTGCGAAAAGGGGCAGGATTAAACAAAATGATTAGACATTAAAAAAAGCGAGCGGTAGGTCCATGTTTTAAATTTCTGTCCAGAGAGGTCACGGAATCATATGATGCGATTTCGCAGGTCAGGGTTCACCAAGCTTGAACTTTCCAACACAGCGATCTGCAAAACTTGGCGCACGACCTTGCGTTTCCGGTCTGACGCATTCGCGTGCGTATGAATGGAAGTCTATGGATCAACAACAAGTCTACACATTAACCAATTAATTAGGACCCGAACAGCACTCGATAATTACAGGCAGGTGTGTATGATATGGGTAGCAAGTGATATCTGCAGAACTCCAAGAACAGGGTTGAGCACCCCTGGTTTACATGTTACAAACCCATTAGCGCAGGTATTAGAAGTATTTTGGTCATGTTGGCCATTGCACAGACATCTTGTAAACAACAGAGACTGCAGTGCACAAAGGAACACAAAGAATCGACAGCAAAGACAAGCCAAATACTAAGATTCTGGCTAAATGTATATTTCATCTTATTATATCGATCTACATGATGTAAATAGTTATTCAGTTCAGCTTAGTTTATTTGCAGAACTGTGGTTTGAATGTATTTTTTATTTCATTTATGAAAGAGAGACTGCTTTATAAATCGAGTATCCATTGGTGTGCTAATATGATCTAATATGTTTCCACACTATTGGCAAGCAAATCTCTTCTATCTAGCTTGAATCCTCATGTGGTTTCTAAAGCTTCCTTATAGGGTGAATGTCCTTCCATGGTGCTAGCAGGTGAAACGCTTTCTACATGTTGCGTTCTCATGTGCCTTTTAAGGGTCGCTTTTAAAATGAAGCTCATTCCACACTGTGGGCAGGTGTAAGGGTTTTCTCCAGTGTGAATTCTCATGTGGACTTTCAGGTTGCCTTTTCGAGTGAAACTTACTCCACACTGTGGGCAGATGAAAGTCTTTATTCCAGTGTGCAGTCTCATATGTTCATCAATACCTCCTTTTTGGGCAAAACGTATTCCACACTGTTGGCAAGTGAAAGGCCTTTCTCCAGTGTGAACTCTCATGTGGACTTTCAGGTTTCCTTTTCGATTGAAACTCTTTCCACACTGTTGGCAGGTGAACGTGTTCTCACTGTTGTGAACTACCATGTGGTTAACAAGGTTTCCCCTTTGACTGAAATTCTTTCCACACTGCTGGCAAGTAAATAGTTTTTCTCCAGTGTGAACTCTCATGTGGACGTTAAGGCTGCCTTGTTGATTGAATCTCTTTCCACACTGTTGGCAGCTGAAAGCCTTTTCTCCAGTGTGAATTGTCATGTGAACTTTGAGGTTTCCTTTTTTATTGAAACTCTTACCACACTGTTGGCAGCTGAAAGTCTTCTCTGTAGTGTGATTTTTTTGCAAGTTGAAATTACTAGTATGTGAACTATCAAACATACCTCCAGCTTCTTCTTCCGAAAAGGTATTTCCAGTTTGTGAGATACTACTTTTTTCTCCAGACATGAATTCATGATGCTTCTCATCCAGATCGATTTCCACCTTGATGATATTCAGCTCTTGAATCTCTTCTTCTTTCACAGGCATCAGGTCTAAGGTGGAAAGAGAGCAACACAATTTTGCCAAAATTTTATACAGTGGTTGGCGGTTCATTCCGCTTTGGCGACCCCTGATGAATAAAGGGACTAAGCCAAAGGAAAATGAATAAATGATTGAATACGGAGGTGTCTGATCCTGTTTCTGGAGATCTACCTACCTGCAGAGTTCAGCTGCAACCTTGATCAAACTCAACTGTCTTTAATTACCAAGTGCTCCTTCAGATCCTACTTAGTTGGTTTAGCTGTGTTTGATCAGGGTTAGAGCTGAACTTTGCAGGAAGGTGGATCTCCAGGAACAGGGATGAGCACCCCTGGCCTAATGCAACAGATTTCAATGCACTTAGACAAGTAAAGCAAGAGCAAATCTAGCATGTTTAATTTTTCCCTAAAGTCCATTATGGGTTCCTTTCCATGGGTAGCGTTGTCCAATAGGGTACAGAATTACTTTGGTACACATCTTTTAAAATGTCAATACAAAAGAGGACTGTGCTGATTGATGGACATGAAATGGAAGTTTTGTGAAGGCAACAGTACAGCTGCATCATTGAGGTACTAGAGTTACCATGAAATAATATAAAGTTACATGTTGGCAATCGATTGCCAAGTTACTTCAGCAATCTAGTGAGTCCTGAAATTAGCATGTAAACTACCACATCACTCATGTTCTCTTAATCACAATGTGGTGCGGGAAATTTCATATGAATGTATCTTTGAATGGCCCCCAAGATTGCAGCAGACCAGGACATGTAAAGTTCCCCTGTCAATACCACAAGCACCAGATGGTGCAAAGAGGATTGAAAGACTTTGAATATAACCGGATGTCTATTGAAGTGCAATTTGCCATATTAATTTGAAGTAACGTTAGAGTTTGTGAGTGCAGCTTGTGATAGTACATTTAATAATCAACTTCATATTTTGTGGAATGCAAAAAGCAGGATGTACCAGCCAACGTCAAGCCACACACATTGTAACTGTCCCAGAAAGATTTTCCAAAGTTTTGCATGAACTTGTGTCTACATGCATTGAGGGATATAAAATCTCACAGCTGTGGAGACTGAAACACAGTCACTTACACATTCACTCTAAAACTTTGTACCATGTCGTCCTGCAGGATTATTATAATAAACTATTTTTGCTTTACTTTAACCCTTGCCTAACTCAGTCAATTTAGAAGACTTTACAACAAGCTTGGAACCCCAGATGGAACCTCACTATTGAGTGGATGGAAAATCAGGGTTGGTGTCAGTATAGCTGATTGGCACTGAGGCTGAAAAAAACTAAATCATGGGCAAGTGAATTCTCACACCTTATGAGAAGAAAAGATTATTCTTAGACTTTGAAAGAATTTGCAAAGGTCCAGGACCTCCTGTAATGATAAACAATTGATTTAGATTTTGAATTTCTGAACTGACTTAACTTTTGGCAGAATATTTCTGAGAGGAAATTGGCCCTTTATATAAAAAAAGCAGGTCACAATATGCAAATCTCTTGACAAATTTAGATAAGGACTACTGGAGACAATGGGTTCGAGTGTAATGCGATACACTCAACTCCCAATGGTTAAAGCGGACCTGAGAGAAATCCAATCTTTGCCCATCCCCTATGAACATACAATTAACAAAGTTACCAACTCAAGGTCAGATCCAAGATATGGAGTCAGTTCAAGAGAATGGAGTGAGTGGCAACTATCAGTGTCAATCAGCTGTGGAAAAAATGAAACACAAGGCTTGAGGGGTTCAGGGACGGAGCATCCATAAAGGCGACCTAGGCGGCCGTGTAGGGCGATACCATAGGGAGGCCCCACCCCCCCTTCCGAGTCCTCACTTTCATCTGCGACACCACCACCGGTTAGAGCAGGGGTTCCCAAACCTGGTCCTGGAGGGTTGGTGTCCTGCAGATATTAGCTTTAACCCCAATTATACATACCTGAACCAGCTAATCAAGCTCTATCTGTATACTAGAAACTTCCAGGCAGGTGTGTTGAGGCAAGTTGGAGTCAGAGTTAAACTCTGCAGGACACCAGCCCAGTAGGTCTGAGTTTGGAAACCCCTGCGTTAGAGTAAAGCAAAAAATGTTTATTACAATAATAATTATTACAATAATCAAAAAATGTTTATTACAATAATCCTGCAGGATTATTGTTGGGAGCTGGAAGAGGAGGTTGACATGAAGACAATCAAGGAAGATGTGACAATAGATGCTTTGTTTGTGGTGCATTGGACCACTGGGATAAAGACTGTCCCAACAGACAGGAGTGCCTCAGGGATCTATTTTAGGACCTTTACTTTTTAGTATTTATATAAATGATTTACCAGCTACATGCATTGACGCTGATTTATTAATGTACGCTGATGATGCTGTTGCTTTACAATTATGGAGAAAATCCAACAGAAGTTGCTACTAAATTGACAAATGAAATGCAAAATGTTTTTAAATGGTTCAAATCTCACCTTAAAAACTGTATCCATGTGTTTCTCAAATAGGTATAAAGTTGGAAATGTTTTAGAAATTTTTATAAATGGGCAAAGTATTAAAAAGGTCACTGAATTCAAATATCTAGGTTGGACTCAAACCTTTTAAAACTCATATTAAAAAACTTGCTACCACACTGAGATTCAATCTAAGACATTTTAAACATATCAGAGATTCTCTGACTCATGAGGCCTCTGGTGTGTATTTAAATACTATGATTGTTCCACATTTGTTGTACTGTATAAGCTGTTGGAATAATTATACAAGAGAGCACTTAAAATTCATGATAAAAAGCCTCGTTTGTACCATCACTGCAATATCTTAAAAAAACATAGTCTCTTAAGCTTTGATAATATTATTAAATATTCCAATGTTTGTTTTGTTTTTAAAATTATTAACAAATCTTTCTGCTCCATCGTTAAAAATTTTTTTCCAATTCCAAATTAGAGAAAACATCGCGTATGACACGTTCTATGGTAGGAGGGGGATGTATTGTCCCTAGACGTAAGACCTCTTTTGGTCAATCTTCTTTTATTTACAGGGAGTGCAGAATTAATAGGCAAATGAGTATTTTGACCACATCATCCTCTTTATGCATGTTGTCGTACTCCAAGCTGTATAGGCTTGAAAGCCTACTACCAATTAAGCATATTAGGTGAAGTGCATCTCTGTAATGAGAAGGGGTGTGGTCTAATGACATCAACACCCTATATCAGGTGTGCATAATTATTAGACAACTTCCTTTCCTTTGGCAAAATGGGTCAAAAGAAGGACTTGACAGGCTCCGAAAAGTCAAAAATAGTGAGATATCTTGCAGAGGGATGCAGGACTCTTAAAATTGCCAAGCTTCTGAAGCATGATCATCGAAAAATCAAGTGTTTCATTCGAAATAGTCAACAGGGTCGCAAGAAGCGTGTGGAAAAACCAAGGTGCAAAATAACTGCCCATGAACTGAGAAAAGTCAAGCGTGCAGCTGCCAAGATGCCACTTGCCACCAGTTTTGCCATATTTCAGAGCTGCAACATCACTGGAGTGCCCAAAAGCACAAGGTGTGCAATATTCAGAGACATGGCCAAGGTAAGAAAGGCTGAAAAACAACCACCACTGAACAAGACACACAAGCTGAAACGTCAAGACTGGGCCAAGAAATATCTCAAGACTGATTTTTCCAAGGTTTTATGGACTGATGAAATGAGAGTGAGTCTTGATGGGCCAGATGGATGGGCCCGTGGCTGGATCGGTAAAGGGCAGAGAGCTCCAGTCCGACTCAGATGCCAGCAAGGTGGAGGTGGAGTACTGGTTTGGGCTGGCATCATCAAAGATGAGCTTGTGGGGCCTTTTCGGGTTGAGGATGGAGTCAAGCTCAACTCCCAGTCCTACTGCCAGTTTCTGGAAGACACCTTCTTCAAGCAGTGGTACAGGAAGAAGTCTGCATCCTTCAAGAAAAACATGATTTTCATGCAGGACAATGCTCCATCACAGGCATCCAAGTACTCCACAGCGTGGCTGTCAAGAAAGGGTCTAAAAGAAGAAAAACTAATGACATGGCCTCCTTGTTCACCTGATTTGAACCCCATAGAGAACCTGTGGTCCATCATCAAATGTGAGATTTACAAGGAGGGAAAACAGTACACCTCTCTGAACAGTGTCTGGGAGGCTGTGGTTGCTGCTGCACGCACTGTTGATGGTGAACAGATCAAAACACTGACAGAATCCATGGATGGCAGGCTTTTGAGTGTCCTTGCAAAGAAAGGTGGCTATATTGGCCACTGATTTGTTTTTGTTTTGTTTTTGAATGTCAGAAATGTATATTTGTGAATGTTGAGATGTTATATTGGTTTCACTGGTGAAAATAAATCATTGAAATGGGTATATATTTGTTTTTTGTTAAGTTGCCTAATAATTATGCACAGTAATAGTCACCTGCACACACAGATATCCTCCTAAAATAGCTCAAGCTAAAAACTACTTCCAAAAATATTTAGCTTTGATATTAATGAGTTTTTTGGGTTCATTGAGAACATGGTTGTTGTTCAATAATAAAATGAATGCTCAAAAATACAACTTGCCTAATAATTCTGCACTCCCTGTATAAAGTCACAAATCTATGGAATTCTCTCGCAACAGAAATAATCACATGTACAAATTATAAGATGCTTTCATGTCTGACTAGGAGATGTTTTTTGTCAAATCAGATTTGTACACACTGAGTGACATGTTTCTAATTTGTTAGTGTTTATATGCGATTATGCCTGTATGTTTTAAACTGACTTTTCAGTTAATTGGATATTATTGTTTTAATTTGTACCTGTATAGGGACTGCAGGTGGAAAATAGCAATCTTGCTACAACCTGGCACAATGCATCTTTCCTCTTTGAGGTTAATTTAATTTTTGTGCATTGTCCCTGCTATGTTCTCCCCGTGATCGCGTGGGTTTCCTCCGGGTGCTCCGGTTTCCCCCACAAGTCCAAAGACATGTGGTACAGGTGAATTGGGTAGGCTAAATTGTCCGTAGTGTGTGTGTGAATGAGTGTGTATGGATGTTTCCCAGTGATGGGTTGCAGCTGGAAGGACATCCGCTGCGTAAAAACACATGCTGGATAAGTTGGCGGTTCATTCCGCTGTGGCGACCCCAGATTAATAAAGGGACTAAGCCGAAAAGAAAATGAATGAATGAATGATAGTTGATGCCTTATAGAGTCCAAACAAAAATGTTAGGGGGGTAGATTGGGTACAAATCACCTGCGAATAGTAAATGAATTGAAAAATATACAGAACACAATAACTGAGCTTTGAGAATAAAAAAATCAACCTGTTTGTTCGTCAGGATCTTCATGTTTGACTCCTAATGTTTCTTCAATCTCCACATCTTCACTCTCCTCTTTAATAAACGCCATCTTTATAATAGTGTGTCACGTGGAGATCAGTCGCTTCAGCAGGAGCTTTTCTGTTTAAAATGAAAACAAGGAACAGAGAGAAAAAGAAATGCTCTGAGTAGTGAAATGCTACATTATTCATTCTTACTTAACCTAAATTGTTGATCAACTAAATAATGTCTTAGGTTTGGCTTCCATCACTCCTGAGATTTCCTTGGAATCTCTGATTATGTTATTCCTTTGAAAAGGCTTTTTAGTTTATCCTTTGCTGCCACAAACCTAGGAATTGGAATAATAAGCCTGATTATTCTGTTTACACAATCACCATACACAAGAAAAAATAAACATAATTTACCTGTAGTGCAGGTCGCACTACAGCACTAGCAATGTACTCAAGTAAAAGCACACACTTTTAAAACTACTCGATTACAGTAATTTGAGTAGTAGTAATTCGTTACTTTACAACGCTGGTTATACATTGACCACTATTTGAATTGTCTCATTCATTTTCAACACAGAAAAGGGCGAATCTGTGGTTTTAGTAATGGCGAAGTGACAGACAGTGTATCTGCACTGTTCATACACTGGAAAACATGTCCATGCTTGCTGCTAACAGCTGTTGGTGGCTGTTTAATATGCATAGGCTGTATGGGGCATAAAATACACACACAACCAAAGAGTCACATGAATTTACATGCTCATCTGCGTTCCTTTATAAAACATAAGCTTTCCTTTTGAAAGCACAAAAACGTTTTTGCACTGATGTCTGAATAGTTTTAAGCAGGGTCTCTATTATTCTACTAACAAAAAAAATACAAATAAATCAGTGATAAACCTCCCTCTATTAAAGGCTTACATTCAGTTATTATAGAGATCATTCGATTATCAGAGATTTATTCAGTTATTAGAGAGATTATTCTGTTATTAGAGAGATTATTTGGTGATTAGAGAGATTTATTCTGTTATTAGAGAGATTATTTGGTGATTAGAGAGATTTATTCTGTTATTAGAGAGATTATTCGGCTATTAGAGAGATTATTCTGTTATTAGAGAGACTATACAGTTATTAGAGAGATCATTATGTTTTTAGATAGATTGTTCTGTTATTAGAGAGATTATTTGGTTATTAGAGAGATTATTCGGTTATTAGAGAGATTTTTTTGTTTATTAAAGAGACTATTCTGTTATTAGAGACCTTATTCGGTTGCTAGGAAGATTATTCGATTATTACAGAGATTATTCGGTTATTAGAGAGATTATTATGTTATTAGAGAGACTATTCGGTTATTAGAGAGATTTATTCATTTATTAGAGATAT
>CAIGQZ010032134.1:2997751-3040393 GCA_903798205.1 Danio tinwini
GTAATATTTTAATTTATTTTAATTTGTAATATTTGATTTTAATTTGTTAATTAATTTTAATTTGTAATATTGTATTTTATTTTAATTTGTATTATTTTTTTAATTTTAATTTTTAAAATTGTATTTTATTTTAATTTGTAATATTTTAATTTAATTTGTAATATGTTTTATTTAAATTTGTATTATTTAATTTTTTTATATTTTATTTTGCTTTATTTTGTAATGTTTTATTTTAATTTGTTATTTTATTTTAATTTGTAATACTTTATTTAATTTGTAATAATGTATTTTATTTAAATTTGTATTATTTTATTTTAATTTGCAATATTTTAATTTACTTTAAGTTTTAAATTTTATTTTATGGGGGGTGGTGGGGGGGGGGGGCGGGGGGTTCTTCTTCTTCTTCTTTAGGTTTTAACAGCAGCTGGCATCCTGTTTGTTGCATTACTGTCCCCTTCTGTACTATTTTCCTTTTACTCTATATTCTTTTTTCCAGTCCAGTTTCCCTTAGGAAATTCATCAAACACGTCCTTCCTTTCTGTTCTTCTGCACATTCTAATATACTTTTGATACTTATTTCTGTATTTCCTAAACGTATCAGTTGAGTTACCATTTCTTGTCTTTCTTGTATAGGTTTACTACATGACATCAATACATGCTCCACTGTCTCATACTCCTGACACTGATTACATAATCCTGTTTCATGTTTTCCCATTATGAAAAGAGATCTATTTAAATGACTATGTCCCGTTCTCATTCTGCTTATAGTCACTTGCTCTTTTCTACTCATATTCTCATTTCTTACTGCCCCTACTCTATTCTGTATAGAACACACATGTCTTCCCTTTGCCTCTTCATTCCATTTTTGCTGCCATTTATTCATAATCTCTCTCCATATTATGCTCTTTCCCTCTAATTTCGATAACTTTACATTTATTTCAATATTTTCTTTTGTCGTTGCTTTTTTTTTGCCAACTTATCCGCCTTCTTATTTCCTGAGAACCCACATAAACATGATATGTTTCCCTTGTCTTTTCACTTTTGTATATGTACTTAAAATATCATATAGCAACCCCTGGAATAAGTATGTTTCACATGTTTACTGCACTTGCTCTTTACAATTCTAATTTATTCACAGCATTGTGCAAAAGAATAAACACAGCCTTATTTACAACAATCATAAACTCCCTTTAGGTAGAGCTGTGCACAACTGTAAACAATATTGCAGGACATATTGGAACTGAATCTGCAACACACACAGGTCTGTAAATCATTCATGAATTGTTCAATTTAGAAGACATTTTCAGAAAAAAAAAAGATTTAAAGTTTTAAAATAAAATGAGCTTGACAGATTTTGACAACTAGTTCAACATTTTTCTATGCAATGACTCAAGAAATGAAATGAGGACTATTAGTTTTATATGGAATGACTATTCAGCATCCCCAAGTTTAGGTCATTTTGACTGACATGACATAAGCAGATGATAACGTTATAAAACTGGAGAGTTGTATGAAAGCAATTGATGCATGTCCAAAAGCATTTGCAATTTGCTGGAAGGAATGAGAAACTGCTACTATGATGTGCACAAATGACTAATTGTTTTAAGAAATGCATTAACTGTTTTGCAAATGTAAATAGTGTCGTGAGAAACGCACCAAAGCCACTGAGAAAAACTGTAAAATGCACTCAACCGTTAATGACTGAATATAAGTCAGGCAAAAAAAAAATTTACTCTGAATGTCGTGTGTTTGAGGAAGAATGGACAACAAAATACATCGAACATAAAGCGGTATGTCTAATATGCCAAGAAAGTATTGCTGTTTTTATAGACTACAACCTAAGTCAGCATTTTTCAAGCAAACATTCGAATTATGCTGTCAACCAGTCACGTGCAGAAAAGGCAAACAAGGCTACAAAACTTGCCACAAACTTAAAAGCCCAGCAAAATACATTTATGACACAGAGCTCGTTTCAAGAGTCAGTTTTATAAATAAAAGTCATTTTTTTAAGGATTTGACATGTGGCCCTTCACTTGGTTTGCAAAACTTGATGTGGCCCTCTGGTCTAAAAAGTTTGCCCACCACTGTGCTAGTGTATATATAATATATATAAATACAGAAGAGCAGCACGGTGGTGTGGGTAGCACAATTGCCTCACAGCAAGAAGGTCGCTGATTTGAGCCCTGGCTGGGTCAGTTGGCATTTCTGTGTGGAGTTTGCATGTTTTCCCCATGTCGGCGTGGGTCCGACATGTCCAAAAACATGTGGTACAGGTGAATTGGATAAAATTGTCCGTAGTGTATGAGTGTGAATGAGAATGTATGGATGTTTCCCAGTGATCAGTTGCGTAAAACATATGCTGGATAAGTTGATGGTTCATTCCACTGTGGCGACCCCTGATTAATAAAGGGACTAAGCCGAAAAGAAAATGAATGAATGAATAATTGGGGAATTTGTGGTAAATTAACAGGATAGTTGACCCAAAAACGAAAATTGACTCAGTATTTACTCTCCCTTATGTGGTTCTAAACCATCATAACTTTCTTTCTTTTGTTTGAACACAAAAGATGTTTAGAAGAAAGCTGAAAACCTGTAACCATTGACTTCCTTAGTAGTTAAAACAAATACTATGGAAGTCGATGGTTACAGGTTTCCAGCTTTCCTCAAAGTATCTTCTTTTGTGTTCAAACAGAAGAACAATAACAAGTAAATGACTTACATCTAAATGACAAATCAATAAAAATAAATTTTTAGCCCACACAAAATCCTCCTTGACAAAGTATTTTTTGTCATTTTTGTCATGTATGTTCAGTATCATTTAATCAATATCAACAAAAAGACAAAATCAAATAGCTTCAAAAAAATTATGTACAAAATATATATATTTTTTTATTAATCTTTAAGTGTGCTCAAACATGCATGTAAAATGATGGAAATACTCCTTAAGTGAAGTTTATTTATAAACTGTCTCATTGGTTCGAGAGGATCACGTGATTATGATTGAACACGGCAGGTCATGCATTAACCATGTATGACCAACCAATCAGACGATTTCTAACCCACTATAAAGAGCCAGGGTTTCTTACTACAGTCATCTTCGTTTGAAGAATCCCCCCTTCCACCCCTACTCCTCCTCTTTTCCTTTCATAGGGCAGCACGGTGGCCCAGTGACTAGCACTGCGGCCTTACAGCAAGAACGTCACCGGTTCAAGTCCTTTAACAGACTGGCTGTCGTTTCTGTGTGAAGTTAGCATGTTCTTCCCGTGCTTGCGTGGGTTTCCCCCGGGTTCTCCGGTTTCCTCCCACGTTCCAAAAAACATGCACAAGTTAATTAAACAATCTAAATTTAGCACTAGTCAAACTTTTATCCATCAGCATATCTCTCTGTAGCAATTATTTTCTTCATCAACTCTTACAAAGGGGGGAGTTCTCGAGATCTACCCGAGCTCAAAGCTCCCCTCTCGCCCTGCAAACGGGAGGGAGCCCAGGGCTCAAGGACCTTTTGAGCTCAGGGCTCTCTCCCGGGACAGCATGCCAAACTTGCTTATTATCAATCATCAGCTAAGTGTGAACTCTTGAAATTTATGTGGGTTCAAACCTTTATGAGTTTCTTTCTTCTTTTAAAAACAAAAGAAGATATTTTGAAGAAAGCTGAAACCCTGTAACCATTGACTTCTATAATGAGGGCCAAATGTGACCTCATTATCACTGCTAGCGTGTTGCCGGCACTGGCATGCATAATGTCAGCCGAATGTGGCCCATGCATGGCAATGATGGCACTGCATGCATGACGGCAAACTACGTTTGGGCCAGTTGTGGATGGGAGGTGTGTGGCCCAGATCAGTGTAGCGATTGTTCACATTGTTTAGGTAACATTAGTCGGGGTTATGGCTCAGTTTTTGGAAGTTCTGGTTAAAGGGTGGTGTTGATATGGTTAACTTCCCACATAGCAAATGTTTTCTGGCCCAGCTCCGGGCCACTTAATAACAATTCCCTCGATCCAAGTACTGCAAAGAATGACAGTCCTGAAGTGGCCCATAACTGGATTAAAGACAAGGGCCACACATGGGCCATAACCAACCCGAATCTCAACCAATGTATTACCCTTAACTTGGGCCAAAACAGGTTTATTACTTTTGTTTTTTGGCGCGTCACTCTCGCGTTAGTCAGTTTCTGACAGGATCAGGTTTCAAAAGCACATCAATAATCAAGCGCACGTTATTATCATCAGCTCAAAAAGTTTGTTATTTCAGATATAGACGTGCGGCGAGCACAAGCAAGAAAGAAAAACCGCTCGCGCTTCAGACGGGCTCGTAAAAAACTACGGGGCACAGGGTAAAATCTGCTCTTCTTTTTGGCTTTGTGGCTGTTCATCAAGACGACGACAAGGTTCATTTGAGCCCAGATCGAACAGAGCTCGTTATTGTATGTTATTATATGGATATATAATCTCTCGGCTGTGTATGAAAACATGGCGGCTCCTTTGTTTTCATTCTGGCTTGTTGCGTGAGCTCTGTAAAACAATAGCGTTCAGCTGCGCATTTAGCTCCACCTTTGGGACCCTTTTGGTACCCTTTCTCGTGTTTGGTACCCTTTCGAAAGAGTGCCAAAAAAGTGGTTCGGTTCGGTACGCCTTTTGACAGTGTAAACGTCCCTAAAAGCGTACCGACCCGTACCGTACCAGTCAGTGGAAACGAGCCATTTGGTTGCAGAAGCATCATTTGCTGCTGTTTTGTCAGGCTTCTCCTTTGTTTTTTCGCTCTTCACTCTCGCTTTTGTCCGCATCTGAATGGATCGGATATCAGGGCGCTTCAATGATCAGGCGCACGTTAAAAATATGAGCTCAGAAAGTTCATTAATTTAAATATAGATGCGATCTCGAGCTCTCTGGACAAAGTGAAACCGCTCGCACTTGTAGACGAGCTCGTAAAACAACAACAGGACACGGCAGAATTTGTCTCCTTGGCTTTGTGGCTGTTTATCAAGATGACGACAAATTTTGTTTGACCTTGAGTCCACTATTGCTCGTTATTATATGCATAAAGTATTACGATAATGTCTCGGCTGTGTATTTAAAAACATGGCGGTTCCATTGTTTTGATTCTGGCTGACTCCACGAGCTCGTGACGCATCTCTGTAACCAATCAGCATTCAGCTGCGCGTGTAGCTCCACCTATTGGTACCCTTTCTTGTGTTTGGTACCCTTTCGAAAGGGTGCCGAAAAAGTGGTACAGTTCGGTACGCCTTTTGAGTGGAAACAGCCATAAAAGCATACCGTACAGTACCACTCAGTGGAAATGGGCCATTATTCTCAATAGGGGGGTGAGAGGTCACTTTATGATTACTTAAAGTCAAATAAATTGTGCTAAACTATTAGAATGACCATATGTTATTCATAACCTACGATAGATAAAAATAGTACTTAATAGTTGCATTAAAAACAACAGAAGTGTGCAAAAAAAAAAGCCATCAGCCTTGCCATTTCTTTTCAATATAATACACCTGAGGTGTTGACCTTAGATTAAGGCAGTGGTTCTCAATTCCAGTCCTCGGGCCCCTTACCGTAGTGATGTGACGTTGTGCATAGAGGTTTCGAAGCATGTATCAAAAAATGATACTTCCAGTGTTTTCCTTAGATTCACAGGGGGTTTTTTGTGGTGTGGCACGGCTGTTCAGAATGACACGACACAAGGAGTCACGGTGTTAATTTGTTTCTTTTAATAGCAGCAGTAAAAAAACTGAACAATTATTTGAACTGAACAACCGTACAAGCTAAAAATGAACATTTCTTTTTATATCTTTTTTTTGTCCACAAAGTGTGCAGCTTTTGTGTCTGCAGTGTGTAGGGGTAATTTACAGTTTTAACCCAAAGAAGGAGCAGTCTGTCAGATGAAGAGAGTCAATAAATAAATTAAGTTTACTGAAGATAGTTTGCAGTTTCATCAGCAGATGCCAGCTTCAAGACCCGCAATGAGTTCCTAGGCCGCTCTGACTTACAATACAACAATGCAACAATTATACTCTATACACAACTCCAGAAAAGGTGGGATCCAGGTAAACAGTTCTCACAGGGTTTCTGCTGGGTCTTAAGTCTAAAATTTGAAAATCTAAATTTTAGTCCTTTAAAAGTCTTAAATTTGCTGTTCTAGTTCTTAAATATTTTTGCACAGGTCTTATTTTTCCGATGTCCATGTAACGCTACATCTAATGCTAATTTAAATTCTTTTTTGTTGTTGTTGCTTGGTTTTCGTGGTGTTGTAGTTCTTTATTTCACTAGTCTAAATGTATTTTGCGGTATTACAACTACAAATGAGACCAACATGCAATAGCCAATCAGCTTTTTGGTATTGAACTCAGTGCGAGTGGCGAATGTGACGTCATCGCTGTGTTTGCGGAGGTTCGCTTTGGGTGCGTGTGATATAATTTAGCTTTTTTTGCTTTTATTTTTTCCATAATAAAAAATATAATTGTAGAGCAATGCATGTTCAGTTGTCAGTAATATTTAACTTTATTAGGTAGAACTGTCCGAGATATGAACAAAAGCAAGTGATGCATCATAGTTTAATTAAAAAAAACCTTGAATGGTTATAAAAATCCTTATAATCATTAAAATAATTTATAAAAATAACGAGTTTAAAAATGTTGAACGATATTAATGATATGACGTAGTTCCAGGAACGTCCTACTTCTCTGTTTATCCGTCTGACTTTACGGTGGGTTTCTTTTGACCGTCCCCTGATGTTTTAAAGAGCCTCGTCTGTTTTGTGAGGTGCGCGCAGTCAGCGTAGGTGCACGATGCGGTGCCAGGCGAAAGTATAAAGCAGCCTTAAGATGTTTGATGGTTTTTTTCCCTGTAGTTCAGTGATGCATCTAACCTGACTTCAGTACTGTTCAATTTGAACACATTCATCTTGCCCCTAATTTTGTGATTTTTGTATTTTCTCTTTGTGTATGCGTGTTATTGATAGTGATATAGGTCTTAAATTTAATACTTAATGGTCTTAAAGTCTTAAATTTTACATTGATATCTGCAGAAACCCTGTCTCATTGGTTACAGCAGAAATAGACAATTTTAAAGGTGTGCGTCAGGGAAGAATCATATCTGACTCTAGATATGGATGGCGGCACGGTGCTTGGGGGTCAGGCCGACTCTAAACTATTAAGAGCTGATCTCCGACCTGTAAAAAGCTGAACCATGGAGGCATACATAGACGCAAGAGACAATCTGTTATGGAAACTCAAAGTTGTTTCTTGTACTTTCAGCTGACTAGTTCAAACCTGACATTCGGCTACAATATCCTCACTACACACAAAGTCTATCTAATAATAATAATACATTTTATTTAAAGGCGCCTTTCTGACAACTCAAGGACACAGAACAGTAAAACAAGAGCAACAAAACAAGAAAAATAATATAAAAAATAAACAACAATAGTGCAGATACAATTAAGTATTAAAAGCCATCGTAAATAGGTGGGTTTTGATTTGAATAATGTGAGGGAGTCTGTGTTTCTGATGGCAGGTGTTAGTGAGTTCCAAAACCGGGGAGCAGAGCGGCTGAATGCTCTATTCCCCATGGACGATAGACGAGTGGAGGGAGGAAGAAGATCTCAGGGTGCGAGAGGGAGCAGCAATGTGGACTAGGACAGACCAATATGAAGGGGCGAGATTGTGGATGGCTTTGAATGTTACCATCAAAGTTTTAAAACCAATTTGAAGTTGAACGGGTAACCAGTGAAGCTGTTGCAGGACAGGGGTGATGTGATGAGAAGTCTGGTGATGAAACGGGCAGCTGAGTTCTGGACCAACTAAAGCTTACATAGGGATTTTTGAGTGAGACCGAAGAGAAGGGAGTTGCAGTAATCTATACGAGATGTGACAAGGCTATGGACAAGAACAGCAGTGGCATGAGGGGTAAGAGAAGAGCGGTTAATGTTGCGTAGGTGGTAGTAAGCAGACCGGGTGATGTTATTAATTTGAGAATCAAAAAATAGGGTGCTCTCGAGGATGACACCCAGACTCTTGACCTGTTTAGAGGGATAAATGAAACAGTCATCAATAGAAAGAGAGAAGCTGTCAGTTTTGGAGAGTGTTGATTTGGAACCAACAAGCAAAACCTCGGTTTTTGAACTATTCAATTTGAGAAAATTAAGAGAGAGCCAAGATTTGATTTCTGCACGGTGGGAAATAAGAGGGTTTGCCAGAGAGGTAGAGCTGGGGGTCATCAGCATAGCAGTGGAACTGTATGTTATATTTATGGAGAATATTACCAAGTGGAAGGAGATCGACGATAAAAAGCAGGGGCCTCAGGACTGAGCCCTGGGATACACCCGAAGACCCTGGAAAATGCTGAGAAGTGAATGATTTGAGGTGAATGAACTAAGTGCGGCCAGAGAGATAAGATTTGAACTAGTCAAGTGGGATATTGGAGATGCCAAGAGAAGATAGTCTATTGATGAGGGTGCTGTGACAAACTGTGTCAAAGGCCGCACTCAGGTCGAGGAGAATGAGAATAGATAGTAGTCCAGAATCAGCTGCCATAAGAAGGTCAGTAGTAATTTTAATAAGGGCTTATATGTAGCATGGAAAGGAATTACTTTAAGAAGAATTAACCCACGTGACTGCTTCATCTTTTGTTTAAACACCCTTGTGGCTTAGGCCCAATCCCAATTCTCCCCTTTAGCCCTTCCCCCTACCCCTCATTCATATGAACGAGTAGTGGTGTCCCAATTCTCTTTAGCATGAAGGCGTAGGGCTAAGGGAAAGGGGTATACACCCCTTCAAACAAAGTTTTTTCAGGACCACACTCGAAACCAAGGGAAAATTTCCCAGAATACACCAGCTACAACGGCAGTTTCGCTGCACCCAGAGGTAAGGACAGTCACAAATTAGTATTTTTTTTTCTCATTACGAATTTTTACGACAAACAAACACATGTTTTAATATATTCATAACCGCGTTTGTGTTTTACAGTCATGCTTTAAAAAAAGGGATGCGGTGGGGAGGTGGGGAGGGGTGATGAGAAGGGTGTGCGTCGTATTTTGAGGACCGGGAGGGATGACCTCCCGCCCTACTCATATGCTTATTACATATCCATAAAACACTGTGATATAGCCGGGCTCGGATCGTATCACTTTTTCACTACAATCGATCCGCTCCAGGGTTCGTTTCAATCGAGCCGAGACCACCTCATTCAGGCGGTCTCGGAGCGATTGCTTTGGCGCGGATCCGAGCGCGATTGGCCTGTTCACATATGCCAAGCGAACCGCGCTAACTGGGCAAACGCGCCAGGTTCCGGAACAAAAGTCTAGGTGAGAAAGCACCCTAATTAGAGTTTGAACTAAACTGTGCAGAGCTGCAGCCCTCCAGGAGCTGAGTTCGACACCTGTGATATAGGCCTATTATTGTGTGTGCATGTTTATAACCACCATCGAAAATAGTGGAAGTCACTAGCTGGCATTGTTATTTTGGAGGTCATGGGCTGTAATATTTGGGAACCCCTGTTTTAAAAAACCAAAAATAAATAAATATATATATATATTTATATATAAATATATATATACATACATACATACACACTGGCGATCAAAACAAGAACAATTTAATAATAATTGAACAATTCTGAAATAATGTCATCTTCACTGCTTAACAGTTGAAGGAGTTTTTGTCCCTTCTATATCATGCTACCAGAACACCTTTTCCCCAAAAAAACTATTATTATGCAGAAAACACACTGATCAAAATTAGAGAACAACAATGACTGTAGCAAGGAAAAAGATTACAACAAAAATTTCTAAAGGTGACAACAGTCAACAATTAGTAGGAAGTGTACAGGCCTCCTCTCTAAATGACTTCAGCCAATCTGCGGCCACAGACTGTAGTGGGTTTCTTGGCCTTTGTCGCCAAGGATTTTCCAGAGGTTCTCTATTAGGTTGTGATCAGGACTCTGGGCAGGTCATGTCATTATTTTAATGTTTTCAGTTTCAAGGAACTGCTTTACCCGTTTTGTTGTGTGACATGGAGCGTTGTCCTGCATGAACACTGCGGGCTGATTGGGTGATGAACACAGGGAAGGAATCATATGTTGTTGAAGAAGGTTCTGATAAACATTTGCATTCACTCTGCCATGTAGCTGCATAAGAGGCCCAACTCCCGCTGCAGAAAACATGTCCCAAACCATGACACTTCCTCCACATTTCACTGACTTCTTTACACACTTTGGGTTCAGTCTTCTTTACACACTTTGGGTTCAGTCTTTCTCCAGTTTGTCGCCGAACATAATGTTTCCCATCGGACCCAAATAAATTAAACTTGCTTTCATCACTGAAGCGAACTTTTTGGATCAGTTCTCCTCTGTCCACACAACATGCTCCTCAGCAAAGCTTAGTCTAGCTTTTTGATTCTTTCTGCTAATGAGAGGTTTGGCCACTGTAGAGTGGGCTTTCAGTCCAAATGTTCTTAAACGTCTAGACACTGTATGACCAGACAGATCTTAACCTTGTTTAGCGCTGAACTGGTGAGCAATTCCTCCTGCAGTGTCGAAACGATTGCCCATTGAGGTCCTCCGCAGTATCCGGTCCTCTCTTATATTTGTCTTCCGTGGACGACCAGCTTTCTTGGGGGACTTGAATGAGTTTGTGATGTTGTAAAGATTCAATATTCTTGAAATCACAGATTTGGAACGACCAACTTGTCTTGCTATGGCTCACAGGGTCATCCTTTGGCCTTCATGTGGACAACCTGCTGCCGGAGGCTTTCAGTCACTTTAGAAGGGCCCACCATCTTGCAAAATAACGTTTTTTATTGAAATGCCCTAGTTATTTTGGGGAAAAGGGTAAATGTATACATAACCTAAGAGCTAAAGAAATAAGATTTTCATTGAGGTGTATGGGTTATTAGGACACTATTTGGCTGAGATTCAACTATAAGAGTCTTAATCTAAGAGTTAAAGTGGCTTTAAAGTTCAAATAAACTTCTTAGCAATGCATATTACTAATCAAAAAATTACATTTTGATATATTAACAGTCGAAAAATTAGCAAAATGTCATCCTGTAACATGATTTTTACCTAATATTCTAATGATTTTTGCCATTTTAACCAATGTATTTGTTTTATTTTCATAATATACCCATGGAATATAAGAGTAGTTTTGTGCTCCAGGGTCAGTGAATGTTTTTAGACTCTCTGCAGATCAGGTGGACTTTTTCTAGTTTTATTCACTGAAGTTCTCCATTTCTCTCTAGAACGGTCATTTAAAATGGTCATAATGAGCAAGAGATCATTCCTCGTTCTTCAAGGTAAGCAAATAAACTGGGCATCATTAATACACACATGAGCCTTTCCACTGCACACAACAAGAGACAGGCTAATGATTATTCACACTGAAATAAACACACGAGACTCACTCATGGACATTTACTCAAAGGGGAAGTTCCCCCAAAATGTCAATATAGCTAATAGTCAATATTAGCAAAGTAAATCAAATATTTACCAGAAATAATTTTAAATTAGTCCTTCAAAAATGGCAGAATTTAAATCAAAGGTAAAATGTTTCATTTTATTTAAATATTATCATATTTTGTGTTTTTTTTATTGCTGTTAATGTCTTTTTATTATACAGTGTAAATATAATTGTGTATATACTGTATGTATGTATGTATATGTGTATATGAGTGCAGAATTATTAGGCAAGTTGTATTTTTGAGGATTAATTTTATTATTGAACAACAACCATGTTCTCAATGAACCCAAAAAACTCATTAATATCAAAGCTGAATATTTTTGGAAGTAGTTTTTAGTTTGAGCTATTTTAGGAGGATATCTGTGTGTGCAGGTGACTATTACTGTGCATAATTATTAGGCAACTTAACAAAAAACAAATATATACCCATTTCAATGATTTATTTTCACCAGTGAAACCAATATAACATCTCAACATTCACAAAAATACATTTCTGACATTCAAAAACAAAACAAAAACAAATCAGTGACCAATATAGCCACCTTTCTTTGCAAGGACACTCAAAAGCCTGCCATCCATGGATTGTAAATCCCTTCTTGTAAATCTCACATTTAATGATGGACCACAGGTTCTCTATGGGGTTCAGATCAGGTGAACAAGGAGGCCATGTCATTAGTTTTTCTTCTTTTAGACCCTTTCTTGCCAGCCACGCTGTGGAGTACTTGTGTGATGGAGCATTGTCCTGCATGAAAATCATGTTTTTCTTGAAGGATGCAGACTTCTTCCTGTACCACTGCTTGAAGAAGGTGTCTTCCAGAAACTGGCAGTAGGACTGGGAGTTGAGCTTGACTCCATCCTCAACCCGAAAAGGCCCCACAAGCTCATCTTTGATGATACCAGCTCAAACCAGTACTCCACCTTCACCTTGCTGGCGTCTGAGTCGGACTGGAGCTCTCTGCCCTTTACCGATCCAGCCATGGGCCCATCCATCTGGCCCATCAAGACTCACTCTCATTTCATCAGTCCATAAAACCTTAGAAAAATCAGTCTTGAGATATTTCTTGGCCCAGTCTTGACCTTTCAGCTTGTGTGTCTTGTTCAGTGGTGGTTGTTTTTCAGCCTTTCTTACCTTGGCCATGTCTCTGAGTATTGCACACCTTGTGCTTTTGGGCACTCCAGTGATGTTGCAGCTCTGAAATACGGCAAAACTAGTGGCAAGTGGCATCTTGGCAGCTGCACGCTTGACTTTTCTCAGTTCATGGGTAGTTATTTTGTGCCTTGGTTTTTGGTTTGGTTTTTTCACACGCTTGCGACCCTGTTGACTATTTTGAATGAAACGCTTGATTGTTCGATGATCACGCTTCAGAAGCTTGGCAATTTTAAGAGTGCTGCATCCCTCTGCAAGATATCTCACTACTGTTGACTTTTCGGAGCCTGTCAAGTCCTTCTTTTGACTTCTCGACTTCTAGTTGATCAATTGGAAAAAGTGTCAGAAGGTCGATTTTTCTGATGGATCATCTGTTGAGCTGCATCCCAATCATCACAAATACTGCAGAAGACCTACTGGAACCCGCATGGAGCCAAGATTCTCACAGAAATCAGTCAAGTTTGCTGAAGGAAAAATCATGGTTTGGGGTAACATTCAATATGGGGGCGTGCGAGAAATCTGCAACATCAACAGCCTGAGGTATCAAAACATTTGTGCTGCCTGTTACACTACAAACCACAGGAGAGGGCAAATTCTCCAGGACAATAGCTCTCCTACTCCTACTTCAGCCTCCGCATCAAAGCTCCTGAAAACAAAGAAGGTCAAGGTGCTCCAGGATTGGCCAGGCCAGTCACCAGACATGAACATTATTGAGCATGAACCTTACTATCCTAATAAAATAGGCCTGATCACGTTTTATTTTGGTCAAATAAGTGTAATCTTGAGGTCTTTGCCTTTTCATATGTATAATACAAACACATACACGTATATTATGTCTAAACAAACTTTTATTTTGAATGTGACTTAATCTTTATCCAGCAGTAGTTATAATCTATATATATGTTTTTGACAGAATAACTTTAAAGCTCCTCCATTTTGGGGTCTCTTTCAGGGCTGGATGTGCTAGGTTCATCCTAACGCCACTCTTCTTCAATTTGCTCACACACACGTCAAACCCTTCGTCAAGCTGCTTAGACCTACGCTGGTGGTCCTCCACATGGGCACTCATGACATCTCCTGCTGAGCTTGACGCTGAGCATTTTCCACCGGATGAAAGCTCTCACCGCACAGATCTCTCAAGCTAACCCACACGTTCTGTTCTTCGCCATCAGGGCCGTTTTACCACGACTGAGAGACGACTGCGTCACTAAAGCCACGGTCAAGCAGACCAACAGAATGATCCTGCGCTGGACCAAATACGAAACCAACATTCTCTTTCTCAACACCTCCAAAAGTTACCTCAAATACAGATGCATCGACCAAAGCCTGTACAAGGACGACGGACTTCACCTCAATCAACGAGGAAAGAGCAAACTTTTCCTTTACTTTAAGCGCTTCATCTGGCATTTCTGCCGGTTTTCTACATCACATTAGAGCTTAACTAGTTCTGGGCAAAGCTTAATCGAATCCAAAATTTGTTTTGACGTATGTGTGTATTTTCTATATTTATTAGGCATATATGATACACTCGCATGCATAGAAACAAAACTGTTTTATTACGTAGTGTGGAGAGGTAAGCATGATCGAACACCCAATGAGGGGGGAGAGCATGCTCGGAGCCCCGCAGCTAATCAGCAGGCCAATCAGAAATAATAAATAACACCTGTTTATTCTAGTGATTGGGCCGGAGAGACACCCTTCTTAAGGAGAAGGAGCAGCCGGGAGAGAGAGAGGAGAGAACACACACACACATACACACACACACACACCCGCACAGCTACACGTGGGGTGTGATTACCTGGAAAAAAATAAAAGTATTGTCTTTACCTGATATCGCCGACCCTGTCTTCTTCTTCCCTCATACAAACGAACTTTACTACACGTAGATTTTTAAATGTATAAATTATGCATGCCTATGTGTGTGTGTGTGTATATATATACATAATAAATATACACACTTAATTCGTCAGAAACTTATTTTGGATGTATTTTTTTTCCCCAAGCACTACTTTTAACACTAACTGGACTTTTTAAAGCACTAAAACGTGTTTTACTTAACAAAACGGACATCATTGTCTTCATCTTTAACCACACAAAGACTAAAGCCCTGTCGACACGAACATGGGTATTTTTTTTTCCCACGGTTTCGCTGTTTGTCCACATGAAAACGGAATATCAGATGACTGAAACCGAAATTTTCTGAAACTCTGTGTAGACAAAAACAGAGTTTTTAAAGGGCCATGAAACCCCCGTTTCAGCAGGGTGTTTTTACACCTCTAGTTTGGAAAAAGTCAGGATAGTGGGCGTGTCCAGCTTTGTTAAGGTGGGAGTGTCGAGGGAGGGAAAGAGGGGATGTTTTGCAAATATGGGAGTTTCTGTTTGGGCACGCAGACGCAGGGGAGAAAGACAGTGACTGTGTTTACATGGACATCAGTAATTGAATTACTTGCCAAATTATTAATTTATCGACTTTAACTGCAGTTTGGCACTTTCCTGCATGTCGCTCGTAACAAACGAGATATTGAAAGCGAGGAACTGCTGGAAGAGTGGAGTTTTAATGGTATGTTTAATACCGCACGGCGAATGGGAGAAAAAAATCCTCCGCATTTCTCAGTAACTTAGATGCACACAGTAGGTAGCGTCAGAAAGCGTGTGTGTATAGACTATGGTGTCACAAAATGCGGCGAAAATCCTGCATGGCAGGAATAGTTTAAGGTGTTTACATTCGGAGAGCAGCATTTACAGCGGATCTTTCAGTCTATAATATTGTACTATAATATTGCAGTGATATTAACGTACTGTAAACTTAACTCATTTTGACTATGGTATGTCTTTAAAAACTGAAAGAGCACTGCTGAGGATATGAACTAACTTGCCATCTGAACGAACAAACAAAGGGCACTGCTCACACACATTTACCAAATCTGTAGACACAGTACAATCAAACTGGAGCCGTGTCACTGGAGCGGCAAATCCAGATTTCATTATTTCCAGATGCGAAAAGCTCTCGGGTAAAAAATGTTCCTTACAAACGCATTCTGTCACGTGTCGCGCGCACTGTAATCCACATGTGAGTCCAGCTGCGCTCTCACAGCGGGAAAATGCAAACAAAACCTTCATTGCAGCACATTAAAAACCGCAGCACACTAATAAATGCAACATTGACGACCCATGTCTCCAAATTCTCGTTCTTTCACTTGTTTTGGCAACACAACATGGCGTCTCTCTGTCGTCTGAACACTGTAACAGGTAAAACAGTCTTCGAAGCGGTCATGCATATTAATGAAGTTGCACCGCAAACACAATAGAGCGCGCTGATTGGTTTGAACCCAGTCTATCATTAATTCTCACACTCAGAGACATCACAATGTACTCGCAGGTACAGACATCCACTCTCCATGTTGGATTTACACGCAAGTATCTAATCGGCGTGACGCAGCTTTAAAAATTCGTTTCAAACCGAAAGAACGAATTTGCAAAAAAATAACCCAAAAACTATTTTTTGGGTTATTTATTAAGCTATTTCAATTCAATTCAATTCAATTCATCTTTATTTGTATAGCGCTTATACAATGTAGATTGTGTCAAAGCAGCTTCACATGGAAATTTATAGTGAATTGAAACAGTGTCAGTTCAGTTTTCAGTGTTGAAGTTCAGTTCAGTTTGGCTCAGTTCAGTGTGGTTTAATAATCACTACTGAGAGTCCAAACACTGAAGAGCAATTCCATCGATGCACAGCTCTACAGATCCTGAACCATGCAAGCCAGTGGCGACAGCGGCGAGGAAAAACTTCACCAATTGGCGAAAGTGAAGAATTTTAAAAACCTCAAGAGAAACCAGGCTCAGTTGGGCACGACCATTTCTCCTATGGCCAAACGTCTTGTGCAGAGCTGCAGTCTAGGCGCAGTAGCTGGACCTCCGTGAAGACACGTCTGACCTTGGAGCATCACAGGAATCAGTCTCATGCTCTCCATCATGACCACCACAGCAGCAGCTCAGGATACAGCCTGGTCCGGAAACCTTGGGACCGTCTCGTCGCTGGTCTTGGATCGCATCTGTGGCACTGCATAGTCTGAGGGCCTCGAGATGAGTACCCCCAGGTGGAAATACAGAATAAGGAGAATAATTAGCGTAGCTGCTGTTCATAGTGTATATAAACAAGAAGCAAAATCGTGTGTGGGGCACATCATGCGTCATATCGCTATGTAATGCACTGAGTGTATGCTTTGCTAAAAAGATAGGTCTTTAATCTAGTTTTGAAGAGTGAGAGTGTGTCTGAGCCTCGGACATTATCAGGAAGGCTATTCCAGAGTTTAGGGGCCATATATGAGAAGGCTCGACCTCCTTTACTCGATTTAGCTATTCTAGGTACTACCAGAAGCCCTGAGTTTTGAGATCTTAAAGAGCGGGTTGGATTGTAGCGAGACAAGAGGTTGGTTAAATAAACAGGAGCTAGATTATTTAAGGCTTTATAGGTAAGAAGCAATATTTTAAATTCAATACGAAACTTAACAGGCAGCCAGTGTAAAGAGGATAAAATTGGGGTGATATGATCATATTTTCTAGACCTGGTAAGAACTCTGGCAGCTGCATTTTGTACTAGCTGAAGTTTGTTAATAGAGGATGCTGGGCAGCCAGCAAACAGAGCATTACAGTAATCCAGCCTAGAAGTCATGAAAGCATGAACTAGCTTTTCTGCATCTGAGATGGATAGCATATTTCGCAATTTAGCAATATTTCTTAGATGAAAGAAGGCAGTTTTTGTGACATGGGATATATGATTTTTGAAGGTTAAATTGCTGTCTAATATGACACCCAGATCTTTTATAGTAGAGCTAACGCTAACTTTGTATCCCTCTAATTGCAGGTCGAGTTGTGAGAACTGCTGTATACAGGATTTAGGCCCAATAAGTAATAATTCTGTTTTGTCTGAGTTTAAGAGAAGAAAATTGTTGGTCATCCAGTCTTTAACATCTTTAATACACTCAGTTAGCTTAGACAGTTTAGACATCTCATCCGGTTTAGTTGAAATGTATAATTGAGTATCATCTGCATAGCAGTGAAAACTGATCCCATGTTTTCTAATAATGTCCCCCAGGGGAAGCATGTATATTGTAAACAGCAAAGGGCCTAAAACTGATCCTTGAGGGACCCCGTACTTTACCAGTCTTACTTGTGAAAGTTGTCCATTAATATTCACAAACTGGTAACGATCAGCTAAGTATGACCTAAACCATTGAAGAGCCTGTTCTTGGACACCTGTAGAATATAAGCGGTCTATGAGGATATTGTGATCAATGGTGTCAAAAGCGGCGCTAAGATCTAGTAGAACTAATAGTGAGATGCACCCTTGGTCAGCAGCTAAGAGTAAATCGTTGGTTATTTTCACTAATGCGGTTTCTGTGCTGTGATGAGGCCTGAAACCTGACTGAAACACTTCAAAAATATTGTTCATCTGCAGAAAGGAGCATAATTGGGTAGAAACAACTTTTTCAAGTATTTTAGACATAAACGGAAGATTTGAAATAGGCCTATAATTAGCTCAGCTGCTGGGTCCAGTTGTGGTTTCTTAATAATAGGTTTAATAACAGCTAGCTTGTAAGGATTTTGAACATGGCCTAAAGCTAAAGAAGAGTTGATAACGTTAAGGAGAGGTTCTCCTATAACAGGTAGCAAATCTTTCAGTAATTTTGTTGGAATTGGATCTAACATACATGTAGCTGGTTTGGAACTATTTATAACTTTATCTAGCTCTTCCTGTTCTATTTTCACTTTGTAGTGCAATATATGTGTCCTCATAGTGTTTTAAGCAGCGTGGGACACAAATATGACTGTCAACAGCTCAAAACATGTGTTTTGGTGTTTCGTGACCCTTTAATTCATGATGGTTAGCATGTAGGCCCGGATTGGATAATCGGGAGGACTGGGAGAATTACCGGTGGGCCGGTTAATTTTTTTTGGCCGTGAGGGCGGTGTCCCTAGCTGCTTGCACTCTCAGCAGTCGCACTTTTTTTCATTTATTTATTTATTTCACCATAGCCTCACTCTTTTCATTCATTATTTTGCCGCAGCTCCGCTCTTTTTATTTATTTTCTTGCAGCCCCGTGAGCAAAATGCAGCCTGCAGATTAATGATGACGTAACTATCATTCGACCCCAAACACCGGCACATTAGTTAATATATAAGAATTTGAATAATTAATATTAATGAATATTACACCTTCTCAGTGTAATATTCATTGTTTCTGATTGGCCAACATGACTGGATTCACACCAAACTACAGTCCCTTAAAGGTGAGTCATTTCACTCTGTGGCCATCTTTGAAACACCTCTCGGGCATTCTGTCTAAATGGGGAAACATTAAAATCTCTAAAACTGTTTGCCAAGCTTACGATTCAATTTCATACTACGAATCACTAAAAACTTGAGCAACAGCTGTCTCATAAGTTTAGTTTCTAATGGCCCGTTTCCACTGAGTGGATTGATACGCTTTTATGGCCGTTTCCACTGTCAAAAGGTACCTAGAAGTGAACCGTACTGTACCACTTTTTGGGTACCCTTTCCAAAGGGTACCTAGCACGACAAAAGGGTACCAAAAGGTGGAGCTAGACGTTCAGCTGAACGCTATTGGTTTACAGAGATACGTCACTAGCGCGTACATAAGCAGGAGGATGAAAACAAAGGAACTGCCATGTTTTAAATACACAGCCAAGACATTACACCGTAATATGTACATATAATAACAACCAATGGTCGACACGAGCTCAAACCTTGTCATTGTCTTGAATCTGCCGTGTCCTGTTTTTGTTTTACGAGGCCGTTTTAAAAGCGTGAGCAGGTTCATTTTCTCTAGACAGCTCGCATGCACTTGCCACGCATCCTATATTAGAAATAAACGTCTTGAGTTAATAATAACGTGCGTGTGGAAACGCAAGCCTGATAAAGGTGACCCGTACCGTACTGTACCAATCAGTGGAAACGGGCTATAAACGTTCGTATCGCACAAAATCAGCTTAAACTGGCGTCTGGTCTAAGCATCTGTAGCGATCGTCGATTGGCTGCTGTAGTAGAAGGCGGGGCTTCGTTCTCCATATTGACCGTTACATATTATATTACATTTAATCTATATTGTAGCCTAGCTATATTAAAGGACATCCAATCACTTATATATAACTTGTATATAGCAGATATGATTTTCAACCAATTGCATACTGGCAGTTTTTAAAAAGAATCTGTGGAATTTGTCAATATGAAGACGTTATTTCCATTTGAAATGATCTTAATCTTTTTTTATGAACGTTTTCTATTCAGAATAAATGAATAAATGTATAGTGGTTGTTCTTTTGTAATAGAAATTTAGATTTTCTTTTACATTACAGGGAAGATATTAAGATGTATGAACGGTGATAGCTTGGTTAACCCTTCTCTGCAGCCACAAACTCAGAGGTGAGACTTTTATTTTGTTTTGAATGTGTGACGTCATAAGACCGCGCCGCTAATGTGTCCTCGAGCCAAAACAAAAGGTTTGTGCTTTAAGATTTTGATACTTTAGGAAGCGAAACAAACATTTAAGGTTATAGTTTCGTTTACACGCCGTACATTAAAGATTTGCTAAGTAAAATTGTAAATATAAAAATGCTGTAATACTTTGAAAATTATTAATTGGAGTTTAAAGCTTAACAGAAAATGCGCGTCTCGTTTCTCTCTCGTGAGTCTGTTAGTAAACAGGAACTAACTAACTGATAAGTAGAGGAGAAAACGGAGCTCGACAAATCTCCGAGTCATTTGAATCATGTTTCTCTAAATGATTCACTGTTTCGAGTCACGCGAATCACCGCGCCACGTTTACAGAGCTACTGTAAATCATTTCAAGAAAGTCTAATATCTGTAAATACGTTTATAAAATATAACAATTAAGTGTGTGTAATTTGTGTATAAATTATATATATAATATATATATATATATATATATATATACACGCACACCGGCCACTTTATTAGGTACACCTTACTGGTACTGGGTTGGACTTCCTTTTTGCCTTCAGAACTGCCTTAATCCTTTGTGCCATAGATTCAGCAAGGTACTGGAAAATTTCCAGGTCCAGGAGATTTTGCTCCATATTGACATGATAGCATCACGCAGTTGCTGCAGATTTGTCAGCTGCACATCCATGATGTGAATCTCCCGTTCCACCACATCCTAAAGGTGCTCTATTGGATTGAGATTTGGTGACTGTGGAGGACATTTGACTACAGTCAACTCATTGTCGTGTTCAAGAAACCAGTCTGAGATAATTCGCGCTTTATGACATGATGCGTTATCCTGCTGGAAGTAGCCATCAGAAGATGGGTACACTGTGGTCATAAAGGGATGGACATGGTCAGCAACAGTACTCAGGTAGGCTGTGGCGTTGACATGATGCTCAATCTGTACTAATGGGCCCAAAGTGTGCCAAGAAAATATCCCCCACACCATTACACCACCACAACCAGCCTGAATCGTTGATACAAGGCAGGATGGATCCATGCTTTCATGTTGTTGATGCCAAATTCTGACCCGACCATCTGAATGTCGCAGCAGAAATGGAGACTCATCAGACCAGGCAACATTTCTCCAATCTTCTATTGTCCGATTTTGGTGAGCCTGTGTGAATTGTAGCCTCAGTTTCCTGTTCTTAGCTGACAGGAATGGCACTCTGTGTGGTCTTCTGCTGCTGTAGCCCATCCACCTCAAGGTTGGACATGTGTGTTCAGAGATGACCTCGATTATAACGAGTGGTTATTTGAGTTACCAACTATTTTCAATAAAAAGGAGCTAAACTCTGCCCGAAAAGTCGCTAAATGTTGCTAGATTACGTCATACGTCAATTTGCATAGTACTGACGGCATCACATTCTGCCATTTCTGTTTGTTCAACAGCCTATGGTTAATAAAGGGGTATTTACATTTGCACTACGCCAATGGTCACCAATCTTGTTCCTGGAGGGCTGGCGCCCTGCAGGGTTTAGCTCCAACTTGCCTCAACACACCTGCCTGGGTGTTTCAAGTATATCTAGTAAGACCTTGATTAGCTTGTTCAGGTGTGTTTGATTAGGGTTGGAGCTCAAATCTGCAGGACACCGGACCTCCAGGAACAAGTTTGGTGACCCCTGCACTACGCTTTAAGTATGCATGTCAGTTTAACTAAATGTATTGCTGTTTGAATACAGTATATCAGTATAGATGTGTAGTGAATTTGCAGTGATCTCTCAGACGTAATGAACTAACATATACTATACAGATACTAAAATATTTGTGATTGTGAACAAGAAAAGAATAAACGGTCAAATTCAATATTTAAAATAAAAGAGAAGCAGATCAGTTTGACTGTACAATGGAAATACCTCACACTCCCGATGCTAACTCATCGCAGATGGCAGAGACTGCTGTACGAGGACTGGGCCACCTGTCAGTGATCTGAGGGCTGACGGCTCATTGAGAAGAGTAGGGACAGTACAGTATGGACACATAAGAGTATAAAAATCTCCAAGTAACACCAAACAAAGTCACTAGATTTGTCTCCAGTCTCTTTTTTGAAAATTTGTCGATAAGGGGGTCTGAAAAGTCGCTAAATATATCGACAAAGTTGCTAAGTTAGCAACACTGAGTTACTGTTGCCTTTCTATCAGCTGGAACCAGTCTGACCTCTGGCATCAACAAGGCATTTATGCCCACAGAACTGCCGCTCACTGGAGATTTTCTCTTTTTCAGAACATTCTCTGTAAACCCTAGAGATGGTTGTGCGTGAAAATCTCAGTAGATCAGCAGTTTCTGAAATACTCAGACCAGCCCGTCTGGCACCAACAACCATGCCACAGTCTAAGTCACTTAAATCACCTTTCTTCCCCATTCTGATGCTTGGTTTAAACTGCAGCGGATCGTCTTGACCATGTCTACATGCCTAAATGCATTGAGTTGCTGCCATGTGATTGGCTGATTAGAAATTTGTGTTAAGGAGCAGTTGGACGGGTGCACCTGATAAAGTAACCGGTGAGTGTTTGTATTTGTATTTTTGAAAATCTGTAACATGTAGTCTATACCTCTTAAAGGAATAGTTCACCCAAAACCGAAAATTCTTTATTTGTTCAAAACAAGTAATGATTTATTTCTTCTAAAAGAATCGCAAAAGAAAATTTTTTTGAAGAATGCTGGAAACCTGTAACCATTGACGTCCATAGTAGGACAAACAAACACTATGGAAGTCAACATTCTTCAAACTATCTTCTTTTGTGTTCAACAAAAGAAAGAAACTTAAAAAAAAGTTTTAAAAAGGGGGAGTAAACCATCCCTTTTATCGTCTCAAAATTGTTTGGGGTTTCATGACCTTTATCTCTCCCTCAGTCTGACTCAGTCAGCAGTGCACTTAATAGTGAACTAGAGAGCTGATTGAGACGCAGATTGAGTGTGGATTTCTCTTATTTCTGCTCACTGTTCTCATTTTAAACAGGACAAAGTGTCCAAACACAGAGGAAAACTCCTGCTAAAGCCACTGATCTATTATAAAGATGGCGTTTATTAAAGAGGAGAGCGAAGACCTGAAGATTGAAGACACATTCACAGTCAAACGTGAAGATCCAGAGGAACAAACAGGTTGGTTTTCTTTCTCAAAGATCAACTCATTTCATTAAAACGCTGCTGATACAATTAGATTTAGCATAAATATTGAATCTAAAGCTTATGAATAATTTCCCCAGCAGGTATAAATCTCAGTATGCTGAGGCAAGTTTACTGTGTAGTCTAAAGACTAATACTATTAGCCAACAACCCTACATATTGTAATGAACCGTATTGACATTTATGTCCGTCAGAAAAATACCACACACGCTGTAACGTACAAAAGAGAAAATGCTTTATTTAATTAAGGAACAGGGGCACTTTAAATGCGGGAACCAGGGCGAGAGATATAGATGTCAAGGGCTACACGCGATCATCACGCCCATTCCTTTAAACACAGTGAATTTAACACACTACAACAGTGTTTCGAACACCACCCGACACCTCAATTTACACTGCACACAAATTAAGGCGTCTCCTATAATCATACCCCCCCCCCCCCCCCCACTTGTCTCCCGCACTAGTCACCTTTCACACACAATCACATTCAACATACAAGTATAAGCACAAATAAAAGTTTAAAAAGACTTTCCTCCACACAGCCTTTGAGACCCAGTCCACGAGACAGGCACCAGCGTCATCACATAGGGCAGGACAGAACACGGTCCACGAACACACAGGATTAGTCCGTTCACAGTCTAGAGGCGGGGATAAGATAATCAGTTCATTCACAATTTGAGGCGAGAAGGCAGGGCTGGACTCCATTCACCCCAACACATAACTTGGTGAGGAGAAAGGCTTAGGCCGAGGTAGTGTCACTAACCATGAATTAATCCCCCCCCCCTAACTCAACTATCTCACATAAGAGATCCCTGTCTAACTAACTATCTTCATCTCCAGAGGGCATATTGCCCCCGAGAGATGGCTCAACGGAACCCACAACTCACCACCTCGGAGCTCGCGTCTCTCTCCCGCACACCTCTTTTAAAGAGTCTCATCATAAGCGGTCCACAGGTGAATCCACTCAGGAAAAAATCACATGGTCCTGCGATCTCAACATCTGTACCTGCTTTAATGTATTATTATTAAGAATCAGGTTCACTTCTACAGTATGAATAGGCAAACATTATTACAGAAAAGGCTAATCATTATAATGACAAGAAGTTGTTTTAGTTACAGTTGAAACCAGAAGTTTACATGCACTAAAAAAAGGAACATAACCATTTTTTTTTTTATGTCTGATGGTAAATCATACTAAACGTTTACTATTTTAGGTCTGTTAGGATTACCTAAATCATTTTATGAGAGAAATTTTTAGACAGTCAAAAGTTTACACTCATTTCCTTGGTATTTTTTTTTAGCTTTGCTTTTAAACTCTATAACTTTGGTCAAATGTTTTGGATATCCTTCCACAAGCTTCTCGCAATAGTTTGCCGGAATTCTGGCCCATTCCTCCTGACAGAGTTGGTGTAAATGAGTCAGATTTGTTGGCTGTCTTGCTCCCACAAGCTTCATCAACTCTGCCCACACATTTTCTATAGGATTGAGATCATGGCTTTGTGATGGCCACTTCAAAACATTCACTCGGTTATCCTTAAAGCACATGTGAACTAATTTGGCGGTATGCTTAGGGTCATGGTCTGTTTGGAAGACCCGTTTGTGGCCAAGTTTTAAGTTCCTGCCTGAAGTCTTGAGATGTTGCTTCAGTATAATGTTCTTTCTTCATGATGCCATTTATGCTGTGAAGTGGACCAGTGCCTCCTGCAGCAAAGCAGCCCCACAACATGATGCTGCCGCCCCCATACTTCACAGTTGGGATGGTGTTCCTAGGCTTGTAAGCTTTCCCTTTTGTCCACCAAATGTAACACTAATCATTATGGCCAAACAGTTCAATCTTAGTTCCATCAGACCACAGGACATATCTCCAAAAATCAGTCTTTTCCCCAGTGTAATTTAGCAAATAGTAATCTGGCTTTTGTGTTGATTCTGGTTGATTTTCCCATGTTGTCACACATGGAAGCAGTATGTTTGAGGTTTTCCTTAAATACTTTTCTACAGTTGTGCCTCCATTTAACTCAAATGTTGTCAATTAGCCAATCAGAAACGTCCAAAACCTTGACACCATCATCTGAGCTTTTTCAGAGGCGTAATAAGCTTATTGTATGTAAACTTGACTTTCAAGAGAAGTTATAACAATTTCTCAAACAATATCTCTCTCATTATTGTGCTATTAAGCAGAACAGAAACAAATCTGATAATCCTAATTTACTTAAAAGAGAAAAAGTTTAGTCACATTAACATCTGACTTTTTTGGTTATGTGGTTAAGTGCCTTTTTATACAGTGTATGTAAACTTCTGGTTTCAACTGAGCTGAACATGCTCAAAACAGTGGAGATGATAGTGGACTTTAGGAGAAACCCCCCTGCACTCCCCCCACTCACCATCATGAACAGCACCGTGGTTGCAGTAGAGTCATTCAGGTTCCTGGGCACCACCATTTCTCAGGATCTGAAGTGGGACATTCACATAGACTCCATTGTAAAGAAAGCCCAGCAGAGACTGTACTTCCTTCGTCAGCTGAAGAAGTTCAACCTGCCACAGGCGCTGCTTGTACAGTTCTACTCAGCTGTCATCCAATCCATCCTCTGCACTTCAATCACCGTGTGGTTCAGCTCAGCTGCCAAAACCGACCTCCGTAGACTACAGCGAATAGTCCGGACTGCTGAACGAATCACTGGCACTACCCTTCCTACACTTTAAGAACTGTACTCTTCCAGAGTGAGTAAAAGGGCTCGTAAAATCACTCTGGACGCCTCACACCCAGCACACTACCTGTTCGAACTGTTACCGTCTGGTCGACGCTACAGAGCACCAAGCACAAAAACAGCCAGAGACAGGAAAAGTTTCTTTCCTCAGGCCATCTACCTCATGAACAGTTAAATATTCCCCTACCGTGCAATACTTTCTCATACGCACTTGTACACAGCACCTTATAACCTGTATATTTACAGCATATCTGTACATACAACTCAACATCCAGATCTTTTTGACTAACTGCATCTCTGTTTAATGTTTAATGCCTTTTCTTTCTTGTATTTAATTTTGTGTTGTCACTCGTCACTTTATGTACACTGAAAGCTTCTGTTGCCAAAACAAATTCCTTGTGTGTGTGAAGCACACTTGGCAATAAAACTGATTCTGATATAAGTAATTACAAGATCATAACATTTCGAAACCTTCCTGTCGTGTTCGGGTTAAATCTGACCGATTTACAACTTAAAACACTCATAATTATTATGTTTTACATCTGATTGCCTCAAGATCGTATGATGTCCTCCACACTCTGCACTTGAACATATAAAAGCGATGATCACCTCTTTCATTAAATTTTGAGTGTTTTAATCAATCTTGTTACACCTGTGGTGTTCCTGGTCAAAAGTGACCGCCATAGAAAATGAATGGGTATCCAGATTATATTCATCCATCAGACGGAAAACATCCCCATACACACCACCCCAACTCACTCACTCACACACACATTTCAGACTGAACGATGTTTTTTTGCAGGTACACATCTCTTTTCCGAACTTATGTTCGTACACGTTCAATCGTATAAAAATTTACACTTTTTAAAAGGAGGCGTGACACCCAACCCCACCCCTAAACCCAACCGTCATTGGGGATATGCTAATTGTACTAAATAGTATGTATGAGATTGTACAAGTTCATATGGATTAGCCACTAAACCCATAAGTTATGAATTGCCACAAGATAGGGTTGGATTCTCCAACAAGAATTAACTTATATAGCACATTTATCGTGTATGGTCATACACCCAAAGCACTTCACAATCATGAGGGGGGTCTCTCCACACCACCACCGGTGTGCAGCATTCACTTGGATGATGCTACAGCAGCCACAGGACAATGGCGTCAGTGGGCTCACCACCCACCAGCTATAGGTGGAGTGCAGAGACAGTGATAGAACCAATTCGGTGAATCCATCTGTGTGTGTTTGTTTCTTTCTTTCTGTTATTCTTTGTTCAGCCTATCTCTGGGTGTAACAGGAGCACTTAGCATCCATTATTTTATTGGATTAGACCAGGGGTGTCAAACTCCATTCCTGGAGGGCCGCAGCCCTGCACAGTTTAGTTCCAACCCTAATTAAACACACCTGATCAAACTAAATGAGTGCTTTAGGCTTGTTTGATACCTGAAGATAGGTGTGTTGAAGCAGGGCTGGAACAAAACTCTGCAGGGCTGCGGCCCTCTAGGAATTGAGTTTGACACCCCTGGATTAGACCATTAGCATCTCGCTCAAAAATGAGTATAACTAGTGCTAGTTCTGTGTCTATGCTCACTGTCTATACCCTCAGTCGCTGTTCCCTATATTATTACACTAATGTTGTCCAATTGAAGGACTTAATCAAATTTCGAGCACTCAAAACACAGGAAAGTGTATTGTTTTGTTTGTGCTTTGCTGGTTGATAAGTCATTCAGATGAATTAAAATTTCAATTTCTTCGGTCAAACCCTGTGATAGATTCATTTCTAATAGACAGCTCGCTAAAATAACTAAGTATTTTGATTTCTGTCATCTATTCTTCATTTTGTAAACATTTTCAGCACCTATTTGTATTTCCACTGCAGTTCTTTTATGTCTAATTCTATAAATTCATGTTAAACACTACTTTAAAGCATTGTTTACAGCTAAAGAATGTTGAATAAAAAATTTGCGTTTTTTTTGTGCTAATAAAGTAGCAGTTAAAACAAACCGGTCAATTTTGATCGGGAACACTAAAGTAAGGGGCAGGATGTGAACACGACAGGAGGGTTAAAATGTGTGTTTTGCAATCGTGCTTTAAAAGTGTCTGTCAAAGCACCTGGTAATATTCAATTATTTGAACTGATCATTGTTTATATATTTTTGCAACTATGTAGTTAAATAAATAGAAAATAGTATAAGCATAATGGTAAAAACCAATTGTAATAGACAAAATGCTAGAAATCACGTTGACACGTCCACAAATGCCAACATAAATCCCAGAGAATACTATGGTCTGTATTGTCAGAGGATCGAGTAGCAGTAAATGAGGGATTGCACTGTAATAAGTGCAGTATCTGAGCAGTTATTGGACTTAAAGAGCACATATTTTACCCCTTTTTCAAGATTTAAGACAAGTCTTTTGTGTCTCCAGAATGTGTCTGTACGGTTTCAGCTCAAAACACCCATCAGATTATTTATTGTAGCTTTCAGACTATTGGATTTTTTAGCTCTGAACGCAATGTAGCTGTTTTTGTGGCCCGTGCCTTTAATGCTAGTTCTCCCCGCCTGTCAAGAGTGTGCCTCAATCTCCACCTCGGCTGAGTCAGATAAACAGCACAGTGACAGACATGAAGGAAGCAGATCTCACATAGCGTTTGTGAGACATACTACAGTAGGACCATTCCCAATGATAATAACTTTGCAATGTGACAGGATACACGTTTATGTGCACTGCTGTGTGGATATCCGTTATGTTAATGTACAAAATAAACCTTATTTAACGTCCACAAACCGGGATTGAAGCGTCTTCTTTTATAGTTGTACTGACACGCGGCTGATGGGATAAAATCGCTGTAATTCATTACAAACATGCACTGTTTTAAAGGGCACCTATTTTACCCCTTTTTAAAGATGTAATATTAATATTTTGGTTCTTCTGAGTGTGCCAGTTTAGGCTCAGTTCAAAACACAATTCAGATTTCTTTATTATGATGTGTTAAAAAGTGTCATTTTGGGGGCGTGTACACAGCTCGCTGTTTTAGGGGCGTGTTGCTTCACATGAAAATTTGTCTCGACTTCCCGCCCAACTTAACAAGGGGGCGGAGCCAAAAGCTCCTCTCTTTGTGTATGGCAACAGACAGGCAGACAGAGAGAAGCAACATGAGTGAGAGGAGAGGACCAGATAACGCTCTGTGGCGCGGCAGAAATATGAACAGTGTCCTGAGCAGGGCCAGCGCGTCCATAGAGGCGACCTAGGCGGCAGAATAGTGAGCAAACCCCCCGGTCTCACTTTCATCCGCGACATCCTCCTGGTTCTCATTTTCATTCGCGACAACGCGAAATGCATGGCGCTACGCATCGTTAGTTAGTTATTTCTAATAGAGGGACGTGCACGTGAGGCAACGAGCTCGCACTTTCCAGCTGCACCTAGTTAAGATGACAGGGAGCTTCTGTGATGGCGGGAAATGCAAACCGCTGAAGTTTAAGGTAGACGCAATGAAAAGTACACATGTATGCAAACCCACCAAAACTCAAACTCAAAACTCTTTATTTATCATAAACCACTTATCCAGTGTCAAGTTGTATAGGGTTTAATACAGGGGTGTCCAAACTCGGTCCTGGAGGGCCGGTGTCCTGCATATTTTGTCTCCAGCCCCAATTAAACACACCTGAACCAGCTAATCAAGCTCTTTCTAGCTGTACTAGAACCTTCCAGGGAGGTGTGTTGAAGCAAGTTGGAGCTAAACCATGCAGGACACCGGCCCTCAAGGACTGAGTTTGGACACCCCCGGTTTAATAACTATCCACTTTTGTGTGTCCTGAAGAAAGCAAAGAGTTTAATATATCAAGACTCTCAATATAAAGTTTTGCCTTGTGCTTTTGAACGAGGGCTAATTTGTATTTTTCTCTCTTTAGAGCTGATGTTGCTGAAAGAAGAGACGCAAGACATGAATGAAATGGAGGGGAAAGATCAGATTGAGAAGCACCAAGATTTAACGACTGATGACAAACCATCATGTAAAAGATCTCAGAAAACCAAATCTAATAGTGATTTCATTTGTTGTCAGTGTGGAAAAGGTTTTAATCATAAACAAAACCTTAATGTTCACATGAGAATTCACACTGGAGAGAAGCCTTTCTCATGTGATCAGTGTGGAAAGAGTTTCAGCCAGAATGAAAAACTCAAAGTCCACATGAGAGTTCACACCGGAGAGAGGCCTTACACGTGTCCTCAGTGTGGGAAGAGTTTCACTCAAAAGGAAACCCTTAATGTACATATTAGAGTTCACACGGGGGAGAAGCCATTTCCTTGCCAACATTGTGGAAAGAGATTCAGTCAACTACATGCCCTAAAAGGGCATGTTACAATTCACACTGGAGAAAGGCCGCATGCCTGCACTGTGTGTAGGAAGACTTTCTATCAAAAACAGAAACTTGAAATGCACATGACCGTTCACACCGGAGAGAAGCTTTTCGACTGCCAACAGTGTGGAAAGAGATTTGGTCAAAAAGACAGCCTGAGAATCCACATGAAACTTCACACTAAAGACAAACCACACACCAAAGAGAAGCCTTACATCTGCACAGAGTGCGATAAAACCTTCGCAAGTAAAAGCCATCTTAATCAGCACATGATCAATCACACTGGAGAGAAGCCTTTCTCATGTGATCAGTGTGGAAAGAGTTTCGGTCTTAATTCAAAACTTAAAGTCCACATGAGAGTTCACACCAAAGAGAAACCTTACTCATGCGATCAGTGTGGAAAGAGTTTCAGCCAGAATGAAAAACTCAAAGTCCACATGAGAGTTCACACCAAAGAGAGACCTTACACGTGTCCTCAGTGTGGGAAGAGTTTCACTCAAAAGGAAAACCTTAAAGTACACATTAGAGTTCACACTGGAGAGAAGCCTTTCCCTTGCCAAGAGTGCGGAAAAAGATTCAAGCAATTACATGTCCTTAAAGAGCATCTTAGAACTCACACTGGAGAAAAGCCTTTTGCCTGCCCTCAGTGTAGCAAGACTTACTGTCAAAAACAGAAACTTGAAATGCACATGACAGTTCACGCTGAAGAGAAGCTTTTCGCCTGCCAACTGTGCGGAAAGAGGTTTGGTTATAGGGACAGCCTGAAAAGCCACATGAAACTTCACGCTGAAGACAAACGTCACACTTGCTCTCAATGTGGTGAGGGTTTTACTATGAAAAGTCATCTTAATTCTCACATGAGAACTCACACTGGAGAGCCGACTTACAGCTGCACACAGTGCTATAAAACCTTCTCACGTAAATACGTTCTTAATTGCCACATGACAACTCACACTGGAGAGAAGTCATGTTCATGAGGTCAGTCTCAAGAGTCTCTATCCTCAACCTTGAGTGTGGTGGTGTGTGTTTGTCTGGATAACACAGTTGAGAACTGGGTTAGAAACTGTACTGTGGTGTTAGTAACTGTACTATGGACCGAGTTTTGTGTGGCCGATTTAACTGGATACTATACCAGAGTTGGCAACCCGGGGGTGTTACAGACCGTACCATAAAGCTGAGGACCGGGGTCAGACTGAAATTAAAGGAGTTTTCCAGGAGAAAGTGCAAAACGGGAGGGAGGTGGGAGATGGGTCTGAAATACAGGAGACTCCTGGGAAAAACGGGAGTGTTTACTGTGTGTGAATTTCTGTCGGGTTCACCTTAAATACTTTGAAAACTCACTTTTAACCCTCTAAAACCAGGGTGCCCAAACTTGGTCCTGGAGGGCTGGTGTTCTGCATAGTTCAGATCCAAGTCCAATCAGACACTCCTGGGCTACCTAATCAAGCTCTTAGTAGGCTTGCTAGAAATGCAGGTGTGTTGAGGGAAGTTGGTGCTAAACTCTGCAGGACATCGGCCCTCCAGGACTGAGTTTGGGCACCCCTGCCCTAAAACATATGCTGGAATCTTTTGTTAACCCAGCTGTGCATGCCTCTCCTGCTCTTGACATATTAATGTATGTACCATCCCCCTTAAAGTAAATAAACAAACAAAGAAATAAATAAAATCCCTCTGACTATAAGCATAAATGTCTCTGTGGTGGAAGCATGGAGAACTGTCTTCAGTAAACACTGTCAACTAATTTAACTCTGACTCATGCTCACAAAACGTGTTGCTATTTTCTTGGGTCCACTAAGGAGACCAATTACTGAGTTTGTATGTAAACGGGCCAATGAAAAATAGCATTCAATTGGAGGTTCATGCACATATGGTATTGCAGAGTGTCATTAGAATCTTGCCTTCAATGTAATCCCTTGTATGATGGTTGACTGACTGGGCACACAGACATATTGGGCCAAACACCTGGCTTCTTCACCAACTTGGATGTTGGTGCACTGGAGGAATTCTTTATGGTTTGTCAGCTGGGGAACTGACTAAAAGACCAAGATAGGTGCATACACCTCCAAGTGAGAGAGAATAACATGTAGCACCAATCAAGTTGCCTCTCAATTACCTGTTGTTACCTATTACGAGTCCAGTCAGAGATTGCTCATCTTGTGACTGGTATGCCAAGGCAATGGCATCCAATATCTAGAAAGTCAACCAAAAAATGGCACTTTCCTTCTAACAACCTCTGAAACAGGAAAGTACTGTTAAGAACTTAAGATGGTCCAAATAAGACTGGCTTTGCCCCTCCAAAGGTAGTGTTTATAGGTTCGACTGAATCGAGTGGTGGATCTATCTGCAGACCTGCCAGCACCACAGTGAAATACCAAGAAGATACGTGGGGTAACCAAGGAGCGTGCATTCTCCTTTAATGCTTTAGAAACAGGATGATCAGGTCAAGTTTCTCAAGTGTTTTGCCAACCACTGAATTATAGTGAGCAGAGATGTCAAGGACAACAACCTTCAACTTATTCTGCTAAAAGGATAACATGAAATTGATTTGCAAGTCAGGGGGTTTTCTTGGTGAGTTGAACACTACTTAGTGCAGGGGTTGGCAAGCAGTCCTGTGGAGTTTTGATTCAAGCCTTTTTATTTAAAATCTCACTTTGCCATGCATTCAAGTAACACTCAGCCCATATTCAGGTTTATATAATTAGGTTTGGAGAAATATTTTGCAGGATTGCAACCCTTCATGAACAAACTTACCAACCCCTTACCTATTGAATAGCTTCCTCTTGAGGGTGTAGATGCACCTCATCAAGATGACTGTTAGGGTCAACTACAACTGGTGGAAGGTCACTAAAGTCTTCCATGTTCCATCTTGGAGCTACACAGGAAGGTTTTAAAGATTTAGATGCAGCTGCCAGATGGTGTCTCATTCCTGAGAAAGGAGGTCCTTCCACAGGGGAATTAATCTGGGTCTGTGGGTTCTGGGAATCCAGTCCGGGTAAGCCAGTCCAGTGCATCCAGCACGATCTGATCCTTGTTCTCCCTGATCTTGCACAGGGTCTGTGCAAGTAGGCTTACTAGGGGAAATGCATTTTTTTCTTTCACAGGCCCAAGAGCAGGGCGAGGATTTGTGGGAAGCAAACAAATCTACCTGGGCTTCCCAGCATTGGTCGTAGATCAGTTGAATAGCCAAGCTGAATTTTTTGTTTGAGCTGTTCTAGAGCCTCTCGGTTGTAGAATTGAGCTCACCTGGCACAATACTGCTAACAGTTCTAGGTAATTTATATGTCCACAAACTGTTGAGACAGCAATATACCTAGACACTTGTTCTGAGGGCACTCTGGCCCATAGAAAAGTTCATGTCCCACCAGGGGTTGAATGCACTGCTACACATGGGATTCATGGACACTTCTGCTTAAAGATAATTTTGAATATTGATGCATCTTTGTTGTAAACTTTTAAAGACATTTGTGAGCTTTAGCTGTCAGTCTGAGGTTTGCTAAGTGAGACTATGTGAGCTGTAGCAACATGCTCAGATCTGAACTCTCCTGTGCAGCCAGTGCTGAAACAATCTCATATAAATGCATCTCAGCAGCATGATTACATCCTTAACTAGAAGAACAGCGATCTCCTGTTTTTCAGCAGTGTCAGCTTTAGCGTTTAGAGAAGCAGAGTCTTAGATGTCTTGAATTTGAGCCTCGTGGAAGGTGCTACTGTTGGCAGGCCCTGCTCAAATAATTTAAAAAGTAATGGACAAGAGCTACAAGCAGCTGCTACAATTTGCATTACACTTTGTGAGGATTTCAGATGATCCCAACATCTAAGTTTTTTTTTTTTTACCTTGAATACTTGTTTTAGATAACTTTAGATAAATCTCTGTATCTTATATATTGTATACAATTGTAATATTATATGCATATACTAAATTAACTTGTTTGTCATATTGTCTGCTTCTCTATGGACATTTCCAGAATCTTTTATATTCCTTTCAACTGTTAAAAGCAGTTTTTAAAGTTAAGTTGCCAGATTGAGGCAAGAACTGATTTGAATATGTCATTAATTTATGAGGTGATGAGCTTCCTACAAAATCTGGCAAGTTAACAAACAAGGACAAAAAGTCATTTTTCGTAACTAGATTAGGCTATATAAATGACTCGAGTTTCCTGGGAGAAATAACAAAAATGGACGGTGATGGGAGGTGGGTGTTAAAATTCGGGAGACTCCCATGAAAAACCGAAGTGTTGACAAGTGTGCAAGAAGCTAAAACCCACTTTGATGCATGTTAAGGGCATGCTAAATCAACAGGCGGCGGTAAAACATGAGAACAGAGGTGGATTACCGTCCTGTGGTGCGAACGGCATGGAATACGTAACATGTTTGCAGCCAACTTGCGGAATTTGCCTCATTTGCCTTAAAGGTTTTCGTGTTTGATGTGAGGTCAGTACCATAACAACGGCACTTGTTCACAACAGTAAAGGATTTGATTAGTTCCACCTGTTCCTTGTTTGGTTTGTTTTTTGTTGGCTGTATTGTCATGAGGGCTGCACGGTGGTGCAGTAAGAAAGTCAAGAAGCAAGAAGGTTGCTGGTTTAGTTTGCATCTCTGTGGAGTTTGCATGTTCTCCCCGTGTTTGCGTGGGTTTTCTCCGCATGCTCCGGTTTCCCCCACAGTCCAAAAACATGTGGTATAGTTGAATTGGGTACAATAAAATTGTCCGTAGTGTATGTGTGTGAATGAGTGTGTATGGGTGTTTCCCAGTGATGGGTTGCAGCTGGAAAATGTGTTTTAGTAAAACACATTTTGATTTGCAAAAAGACACAAAAATAAAACAAATAGTAATACTATTATGTACTATTATATACAATGAATATAAACTACTTTTGATGCAATTATACAATGGATCAACTGGGTGTTAAGATGGGTACAATATCTTTAATAAAATACTCTTTCCTGGTCTTGATGATACAATCCCATGAAATTCAACAGTATTATTTATTATTTTATTATTTCTAGATGAAGAGTAACTAATGTTTTTCCCCCTAGAAGTTAAGGCTTTAATTAATGAACAATTATTTTTAGTGTAATATAAAATTGCATTATAATTCCTTATATAAAAGAACACACTATGGAAATTGATGGTATTTATTTAAACTTTTAAGTGTTGATCTAAAACTTTTTAGGGAATAAAATAATGTTTGTGAATCAGTTAACACTAAAGGAAATTAATTTAATTAATTAGCCATATAAGATTAATTATTAACTCGATTATCTTTTATTTGAAATAAGGGACTAAGCCGAAAGAAAATAAAATAATCTTTAATTTGATTTTAAGCTCAAATTACAAACTGAAGATTTTAATAAAGATAAACTTGTTAAAATCTAAATTCCCTGCTGAAAAAAAACTGCTTAAACCAGCCTAAGCTGGTTGGCTGGTTTTAGCTGGTCGACCAGCCTGGTTTTAGAGGGGTTTTGGCCATTTCCAGGCTGGTTTCCAGCCTGGTTTTAGCTGGTAAGGCTGGAAAATGACCAGCTTGTCCAGCCTGGTTTAAGCTGTACATAGCTGGTTTTGGCTGGTCAAGCTGGTTTTAGCTGGTCAACTCCCAGCCTGACCAGCTAAGACCAGGCTGGAAATGGCCAAAACCCCACTTAAACCAGGCAGGTCAACCAACTAAAACCAGCCAACCAGCTTAGGCTGGTTTAAGCTGGATTTTTCAGCAGGGAATTACCATCAGTAGTCAGTTATGGCCTTATGTTCTTCTTATATTTTGCCTATTTAGAATATCAGTGTATATATATATACTTTTATTTAAATTAAATACTTTATATTTATATTAAAAAATATAAAAACTTTAAATGTAATTTAATCTAATAAATTAAATTCGTTTTCATTAGTTAGGCAGCAACTCTTCACGTTTTTCGTTTTGAGAATACCAAATACCTTTGAAGTTATCAAACCTGTTTAGATTTATAAATTGGTAGGAATCTTTATATTATCCCTTTAAGTTAATTCATTACTTATTTTTTCTATTTTTATTTTATTATTAGAAGACTTTTATTTTGGCTTGTGAGAACGTCATAAGGCTGCGCTCCTATGATCCGAAAAAAAAGGTTAGTGCTTTAAAGTTTTTACGGTTTATAGGTCGACATAAGTCGTAGTTATAAGCAGTGCTTGATTAATTATGTGTCATAAAGCGCAACATATATAAAGCTTTGTCTAAAACAAGTTTATTTGAGCGAATGTAAAGTGCACTTGAGTTACAAAAAAGATGCTCGTCCTTTCGGCTCCCTGTATCGTAAATCTGGTGACAGATTAATTCAGTCTCTGGCCAGATTTTTTCGTAAATATTGATGTTCACCATTATACAATAATACAAACGTTCATAAACAACGAGCATAGTCTACACACAGCGAGAGATTTAGATGGTAAACAGAGAACACGTTGAAATGAAACATGTATTATTGTACGCAAATAAGCGTCTATTTCATTTCGTTTTGATTCTTAAGGATGGATAAGGGAAAAAAATGACTCGATAATCTGATTTAAAGCCGTATTTCACCACAAAATCACAATTCTGCCATCATTTTTGCACCCTCAGGTTGTTCAAATTCTAAATATTTTTGACAAAGGAGGATATTTACTGCCGTAGTTATGCCGAAATAAATACTATGGGAGTCATAAAATACATATTTCCTACAAATTTGTATTCAGTGTATATTTTGTAATACATAAAAATATATATATATATATAAATAAAACGTGTCTTTAGCATTTGTGGATACCACAACATATACCACTGAGGTAAAGTTGGTTTTATATTCACACATTCTGACTTTCTCCTGAATAAAATCATTTCAGACAAGTATTATATGCAAATTCTAATGTTAATAGTGAAATCATATTAACAGCCAATGATTGTTCGCGGTCAGTTAAGTAATGCTAATGTTGTTTGGAAGTCATACTTGCATTTCAAGGTGAATATTCAAAGTAGCGTGGTGACGTCAAACAATATAGGGACAAAAATGTCAAAAAAATGAATGAATGTGCGAATATAAACCCGACTTTACCTCAATATTGTCCACAAGCAGACGTTTCCTTACATTTCACAGATTAAGTGGCTAGTGTTGGCACTATACGCTTAGTGAAGTATGTTTAGAACCAGGGCCGGCGCGTCCATAGAGGCGACCTAGGCGGCCGCCTAGAGCGGCATAATAATGAGGGCGGCAAACGCGCCGTCCAACCCAACGTACTGACTTTCATCCACAACATCAACAGAACACTTGCATAATAGGGGTCTGGCATAATAGTGAGGGTGGCAAACGCTCCCCGCCGCCCAACCCAACGTACTGACTCATTCGCAACATCAACCCCGCGTCCTCACTTTATGAACTGGTCAGGTTCGTTTTCACTTTCAGGTTGAGGGCGGCGTGCTAGTCCATTGCCTAGAGCGGCAGTTCGGCTTGCTCCAGCCCTGTTTAGAGTACATATTTAAAAATGTTTGACTGACATTCCCTATATTTTTTACATTTTCTCCTATATTGGCAAGTTCCCTGCTGAAAAATCCAGCGTAAACCAGCCTAAGCTGGTTTTAGCTGGTCGACCATCCTGGTTTTAGAGGGGTTTTGGCCATTTCCAGCCTGGTCTTAGCTGGTCAGGCTGGAAAATGACCAGCTAAAACCAGCTATTGACCAGCCTGGTTTAAGCTGGACATCGGTGGTTTTGACTGGGCTCCCAGCCTAGCTAGGCTGGTCAAGCTGGTTTTAGCTGGTCATTTCCCAGCCTGACCAGCTAAGACCAGGCTGGAAATGGCCCAAACCCCTCTAAAACCAGGCTAGTCAACCAGCTAAAACCAGCCAACAATCCTAGGCTGGTTTAAGCTGGATTTTTCAGCAGGGTTAGAGGCTACTTTTTGCCTTTAATGGTTAGTTCACCACAAAAATCTAATTTTATTCACTATTTCCTTGAATCTTTCCAAACTTTTATGAGTTTCTTTTTTTCTGTTAAACACAAAGTGAAGTTTTGTATGAACAAATTTCGAGAGGATCACGTGCTTATGATTGTTCTCAGCTGTTCCAGCATCAGCTCATGATTGATTATCCAATCAGACGACTCCTAACTCACTATAAATAACCAGTTTTCTTATCTCAATATCTTCGTCTTAAAGAACCCCCCCCAGCCACCCCTACTTTCCCTCCTTTTTAGATGGGCGACACGGTGGCCCAGTGATTAGCACTGTTGCCTCACAGCAAGAATGCCGCTGGTCCTACTAAAGCAGATGACATTTCTGTGTGGAGTTTCGCTTGTTCTCTCCGTGCTCGTGTGGGTTTTTCCCGGTTTCCTCCCAGAGTCCAAATAAGACGCACCCTAATGTTAATTGAACACACAAAAATTTATACCATAGCCAAGCTCTTAGCAAGTACACCCCTCCTCAGTCATCCATATCCGTCATTCAGCTAGAATAAGCCGGGGGAGTTTATTGAGATCTACCTGAGCTCAAACTCCCCGCTCGCCCTGCACTCGGGAGAGAGCCCAGGGCTCGAGGATCTCATAAGCTCAGGGCAATCATCAGCTAAGTGTGAACTCTTGAAAGAAGATCATTTGAAGAATGGTGAAAACCTGTAACTATTGACTTACATAGTAGGAAAGACTATGGGCGAATGGTCTCTTTAATATATTTATATATCCTCAGTAAGAAATCACAATAATTTGCTTAAACGGCTTCACTTTTTTAACGTTCTCATCCTGCTTGCCCCATTACACTTTATATCAGGAATATAATCATTGAAATTATTACTGAAGTTACAGACTTTACAATACTCGTGTATGATACAATACACATACTGATGGAATGAATGAATTCAAACACTAGTTGGTATTTAAATGGTAAATTTAAAGTTTTTTTTGTTGCCAAGTTGTTAATACACTGCAGAGAAAGTACATATCACATAAATATGCCTTTATATCACCGCTATAATGATAAATTACAGCATTCGGGTGTAATATTCATCATAAATATTATGTGTGTTTAATTTATACTCCTTTTTAATTTTGTGGTGCTGGTTTTAAATAGTTTTTTTTTTTTGAGAGGTGGATTTCTCTTATTTCTGTTCATTGTTCTCATTTTAAACAGGACAAAGTGTCCAAACACAGAGGAAAACTCCTGCTGACGCGACTGATCTATTATAAAGATGGCGTTTATTAAAGAAGAGAGCGAAGACCTGAAGATTGAGGAAACATTCACAGTCAAACATGAAGATCCAGAGGAACAAACAGGTGTGTATTCTTTCTCAAAGATCAACATTTGATTAAATGTCTGGTTTTGCAGCATGTCACATCGTAAATTAGAAAAAAACTGTCGAAATGGGTCATAAAAGGTTATAAACAACCCAAAAACCAGTGATTGTGTCGGCACTCTTGTAGTGTGACACAACTAATGGCCCATTATGTTTTTGACATATTTCAAGCGCTTGTGCTTTATTTACATTTAGTTACTTAGTGGATGCATTCACTCAAAGTGACTTACAAAGAGTCACTCAAAGTGACTTACAAAGAGGTGAGGCATAAATGGCTCATTTCCACTGACTGGTATGGTATGGGTCGGTACGCTTTTATGGCCGTTTCCACTGTCAAAAGGTGCACCGAACCGAACCGTACCATACCCCTTTTTGGGCACCCTTTCGAAAGGGTACCAAACACGAGAAAGGGTACCAAAAGGGTCCCAAAGGACACGCAGCTGAACGCTATTGGTTTACAGAGATACGTCACAAGCTCACGCAACAAGCCAGAATAAAAACAAAAGAGCCGCCATGTTTTCATACACAGCTGAGAGATTATATATACATATAATAACGAGTCCTGTTCGATCTGGGCTCAAATGAACCTTGTCGTCGTCTTGATGAACAGCCACAAAGCCAAAAAAAAAAGAGCAGATTTTAGATTAGATGATTAGATTCAACTTTATTGTCATCACACATGTACAAGTACAAGGAAACGAAATGCAGTTTAGGTCTAACCAGGAGTGCAATAGCAGCAAGTGCAGGATACAGGTATAAGTTATAAAGTGCAGTTATAGAAAAACTATGGTGATATTTACAAATGGATGTACTATGAACATTATATACAGGTTGTGTTAGCTATGAACAGAGATTTACAATAGATGGATAAATGTACAGGTTGCTATTAATAATCAGAAGTGTGCAGATAGATAAACATAATTACAAATGTATATGTACAGTGGATGTGTACATAATTAACAAATGTACATGTGCAGTAGGTGTGTACAGTTCAAATAAATGAATCAGTGCAATGAATATGTGCAATTTTTAAATGTGCAAATGTTAAGTAGTGCAGTGATTATGATGAGTCTGAGTTATGAGGAGAGGAGAGTGGGGTGTATTAAGGGGGCAAAAAGTCAGTGGGGAGCAGAGTTCAAGAGGGAGACAGCTCTGGGGAAGAAGCTGTTCTTTAGTCTGCTGGTTTTTGTCCGGGGGAGCCTGAAGCGCCTGCCAGAAGGCAGGAGAGAAAACAGTCTGTGAGCAGGGTGAGAGAAATCTTTAAGAATACTGCGTGCTCGGCGCAGACAGTGTTTCCTCTGGATGTCCTCTATGGCTGGCAGTGTGGTCCCTGTGATGCGTTGGGCAGTTTTCACCACCCGCTGCAGTGCCTTACGCTCCGCAACAGAGCAGCTTCCATACCAGACTGTGACACAGTTCGTCAGGATGCTTTCTATTGTGCCGCGGTAGAAGTTCACCAAGACGGCTGATGACAGCTAGTTCTTCTTAAGTTGCCTTAAGAAAAATAGGCGCTGGTGAGCCTTCTTGACCAGGCTGGAGGTGTTGGTGGTCCAGGAAAGGTCCTTGGAGATGTGGGTCCCCAGGAACTTGAAGGATGATACAGGCTCGACGGCCATCCCATTGATGTAGATGGGATCATGTGAGCCTGTTCGTCCCTTCCTGAAGTCCACAATGAGCTCCTTGGTCTTGTCGGTGTTAAGGAGCAGATTATTGTTGGTGCACCACGTGGCCAGATGCTGTATCTCCTCCCTGTAGGCAGTCTCATCATTGTTGCTGATTAGACCAATCACTGTGGTGTCATCTGCAAATTTGATGATGGCGTTGGATCTGTTCACAGGCCTACAGTCGATGGTGAAAAGGGAGTAGAGGAAGGGGCTCAGCACACAGCCCTGTGGTACACCAGTGTTGAGTGTGACGTGGTGGAGCAAATGTGGTCTGATCTAACATTCTGAGGTCTGTTAGTCAGAAAGTCCATAACCCAGTTACAGAGAGACGTGTCTATATCCAGGTCTCTAAGTTTGATCACTAACTTAGAGGGTATGACAGTGTTGAATGCTGAGCTGAAGTCAACAAACAGCATTCGTGCGTAAGTGTTTTTATTGTCCAGGTGTGTGAGTACAGAGTGCAGTGCTATGGAGACTGCATCTTCTGTGCTCCTGTTGCCACGGTAGGCAAACTGATGTGGGTCCAGTGTGGATGGCAGAGAGTCTTTCAGATGTGCCAGGACCAACCGCTCGAAGCACTTCATGATGATGGGTGTGAGTGCTACCGGGCGGTAGTCATTCAGGCATGTTGGGCTGGAGTGTTTCGGCACTGGCACAATAGAGGTGGTTTTAAAGCATGTTGGCACAGCTGCTAGGTTAAGGGACAGGTTGAAAATGTCTGAATACGTCAGCGAGCTGTTCTGCACATGCTTTGAGGACACGCCCAGGAATACCGTCTGGTCCAGCAGCCTTACGCACATTGATCCGACTCAGTGCAGTGTAGACTTCTGAGGAGGTGAGTGTAATGGGTGAGTGGTCGGTTGAGGAAGTGATCCTGATGTATGATGTAGGTTCATTATTGTCTCTTTCAAAGCGGGCATAAAAGTCATTAAGCTCGTTCAGGAAGGAGACATTTGTGGCTGTGGGTGTGGAATGGCTGGGTTTGTAGTTGCTGATGGCCTGTATGCCCTGCCACATGCGCCGAGGATCAGAGTTGGAAAAGTGCTCCTCTAGCTTTAGCTTGTAGCAGTGCTTGGCCTTTTTGATGCCCCTCTTCAGATTAGCCCTGGAAGTGCTGTAGGCCTGTGCATCCCCTGATCTGAAGGCAGTGTTGCGTGCCTTCAGCAGGAGGCGCACCTCCTTGTTCATCCATGGCTTTTGATTTGGGTATGTGGTGATCTGTTTCTGGGTTGTAACACTGTCAATGGTGGTGTTGATGTATTCCAGAACAGAGGAAGTGTAGCTGTTAATGTCTGTGTGAGAGCCACATGTGGCCTGGGAAGCAAACATACTCCAGTCTGTGTGTTGAAACCTGTCCTGGAGTG
>CAIGQZ010032134.1:3044421-3057903 GCA_903798205.1 Danio tinwini
TATATATATACACACACACACATATACAGTGAGGGAAATAAGTAAGTATTTGATCACACTGTGATTTTTCAAGATCTCCTACTTAGAAATCATGGAGTGGTCTAGAATTTTCAGTATAGGTGCAATTCCACTGTGAGAGACAGAATCAAAATAAAAATGCAGAAATCACATTGTATGACTTTTTAACAATTTATTTGTAAATTACTGTGTCAAATAAGTATTTGATCACTTACTTTTCAGCCAAATTTCTGACCCTCAAAGACCTGTTATTTTGCTTTAAAATAGTCCAGCTACACTCTGCTCATGATTCTAATTTAGTAGCACTTGTTTGAGGTCACTAGCTGTCATAAAGACACCTGTGCACCCCACAATCAGTCAAAAGTCTAAGTAGCAACATGGCCAAAACCAATAAGCTGTCAAAGGACACAAGAGACAAAATTGTAGACCTTCATGAAGCTGAAACTGCTACGAGGCAATTGCCCAACAGATTGGTGAAAAAAGAGCAACTGTTGGAGCAATTGTCAAAAAATGGATGAGGCTATTGATGACTGTCAATATCCCTCGGACTGGGGCCCCACGGAAGATCTCTCCTCGTGGGGTATTAATGATGCCAAGAAGGGTCTAGAATCAGCCCAGAACTACATGGTAAGAGCTGATCAATGCCGTGAAGAGAGCTGGGACCACCGTTTTCAAGGCTATTATCAGTAATGCGCTAAGATGTCATGTTTTAAAACCATGCATCGCACTGAAGGTTCCCCTGCTTAAGTTAGCCCATGTCAAGACCCGTCTGAAGTTTGCCAGGGACCATCTGGATGATCCAGTGGAGTCATGGGAGAAAGTCCTGTGGTCAGATGAGACCAAAGTAAAACTTTTTGGTCTTAACTCCATTCACCATGTTTGGAGGAAGAAGAATGATGTGTATCATCCCAATAATACCATACCTACAGTGAAGCATGGGGCTGGAAGCATCATGCTCTGGGGGTGTTTTTCTGCACAGAGAACAGGACAACTGCAATGTATTAAGGAGAGGATGAACGTGGCCATGTATTGTGAGATATTGGGCAAAAACCTCCTTCCCTCAGTCAGAGCATTAAAGATGGGTCGTGGCTGGGTCTTCCAACATGACAATGACCCAAAGCACACAGCCAGGAAAACCAAGGAGTGGCTTCGTAAGAAGCATATCAAGGTTTTGGAGTGGCCTAGCCGGTCTCCAAACCTATCCAATAGAAAATCTTTGGAGGGAGCTGAAACTCCATGTTCCTCAGCGACAGCCCCAAAACCTGACAGATCTAGAGAAGATCAGTGGGCCAAAATCCCTCCTTCAGTGTGTGCAAACCTGGTGAAGAACTACAGGAACCCTTTGACCTTTGTAATTGTAAACAAAGGCTTCTGTACTAAATATTTAAAATGCTTGACTCAAGTGATCAAATACTTATTTGACACAGTAATTTACAAATAAATTGTTAAAAAATAATACAATGTGATTTCTGCATTTTTATTTTTAGATTCTGTCTCTCACAGTGGAGTTGCACCTATACTGAAAATTCTAGACCCCTCTATGATTTCTAAGTAGGAGATCTTGAAAAATCACAGTGTGATCAAATACTTATTTCCCTCACTGTGTATGTGTATATATATATATATATATATATATATATATATATATATATATATATAACCTTTCAGTTATTTTCACATACTTTTATTGTACAGCATACTGTATATGCCATGTCTAAAATTAATGAAGATTAATGAGTTGATTAATGTCTTAGACCCGACTCATGGCCGACAATTACAGTTTTTCTCGATTGCTTTGATGCAGCCGTCAACTGAAACTCCACATTTTCAAAACAGTTAACACACAGGCCTAAACAGCGGCGCTCATGGTCAAAATTACATATTTTGCTGGCAAAATGCACATACCCTGTCAAAACATTTAAAATGTGCAACAAAAGCAAATTTTACCATCAAACAACACAACTTGCAAACAAGTACAACAACAACAAAATACAAGTGGACAACAAAATACAGAACTCAGTGTGAATCACTGCACCATTGCTTGCCATTGTAGCCTATTGCCAGTGCCATTTCGTCACCTTAGAATTATAAGGTTCAATCTGACATTTTTGTCCAAATTGAGTTATTGACATGTTTGCAATTTAAGACTTTTTATTTACAGTAAAAAACAAATGTCACACACGTACTGTTTGCTATGGAATGCAAAAACTTTGAAGCTCAATATCTCAAAATCATTCAGAACGCAGATAGAACCTTATTTTCCCAAGGTGACAGGGCTGTGAAGTTGGCCTTTTTGCAAATAATTGCATCCAGAATAAGTTTTGATTACAGTAAATTTATATTGAATTCATGACACTTTTTTTAAACTGTGGCTGAAAACCGAAATACTGTGAAAAAAACAAACCACAAAAAAAACAGACAAAAATAATAAAATACTGTAAATATTAGAGAAAACACATGTAAACCAATATACAGTCAAATCTATTGTGAGTATAAGACAAAGCCGCTATTGACCTCCTCTATCCATGCTGACACAGAACAACACAGACCTTCCACTGCTTTGATAAGGTTTGCGGACTGATTGCTAATTGAAGATTTGTGTGACGATGGGTCAAACCACTGGTTCAGTGATTTCATACTGATGTTGGTAGTTTCTAACGGTTCGGAATAGATGGTTTCTGTTTGGTTACCATAGCTAAAACAATGGATTTTGGACTGCTTGAATGACCACCCGTGTTAACTGTTTCGAAAAATGTTGGGGAAAATGTGTCAATCCAATGAGTTTACACATTTGCAAGACATGTCTTCTGCTCTGATGGGATAGTGATGATGAAGATCAAGTGAATCTTAGTTTCACTGAGCGTGTCTTAGCAAATGAGAAAAACTGTAATGTTATGAAGTCTTAGCTCCCTGACTCTTTATCCTTCCTTTCTGCTTTATAGCCATGCTTGGTGAAAGTAACATCATCATCATCATATTGCATGAACTTTAGTTTTGTCGACTTGCAAACTTCGCTACATGCCGACACTTCTGCATAAAAGGCTTTTACTTTGGTTTTTACTGACTTGAATGTAAACAACCGGGATTCACACAGGAGCGTGTGAGGCGCACGGAATGGTTTTCTGCGCCTAAATCCGCCACTGGGGGAGGAGGAGGGGCAGTGAATCAGCTACGTCAGTGGCACCAATAATAATTTGGTGGCTGCGTTTTATGTATTTATTTATTTAAATATTGTGAATTTACATAAGTACATTTAAATTAATATTATCAACAGCAAAATCATATTGGGGTGGCCACAAGGGCGGCCAGAGTTTACCCAGGGGTGGCCCCTGTGAAAGTATGATGTTTCTGTTAGCTATGCTACATGTTTTTGGCTAAAACCTGATTTTACCTCTGTGATCTGTCTTTCTGTATCTCACGGTACATATTTTGTTCATAGCTGATGCCATTGTGAGCATTTATACCTCTGCATTCTATCTGTGCTGCTCTGCAGTAACACTTCTGAAACACTAGTAGTCAGTGGGGTTTAGTTTCTTTGCCCGTGTTTTGGCTTTTCACTGGAAATGTGTGCAATACTGCTGTAGTAACTCTCACATTAATTAGGGGAAGAAAGAGGTGGAAACATGTAAACACCAGTTTGACTGTATTCTAGTCTACTTTTAGACATGCACTTGTGAACTTTCCTTCACTCATTTCCTCGGTGGAATCCCCAACGCCATTTTAAAGTGTATTCCACTTCATCAAGTGATTGAGGGAAGCTTACTTGAACATAACCTCAGTCCCTCAAATCTGACCGAGAGAACAAGTCAACATCATATGTCCACTCCAGCACCTCTATATCCCAGAATGCAATACAATTGTGACATCAAGTGCTCAAGTTTAGGGCATTCCATTAAACCGTGGGTCTCAAATTCAATTCCTGGAGGGCCGCAGCTCTGCACAGTTTTGCTCTAACCCTAATCAAACACAACTGATGCAATTAATCAAGGTGTCAGAGACTCTTTGAACAACTTGATTATATGGATCAGCGGTGTTTGATTAGGGTTGGAGCAAAGCTGCGGCCCTCCAGGAATTGAGTTTGAAACCCATCTCATTCAGATGTTCCTCCAGGAGTGGACACTTGTGTAACATAATCAATGACATACATCAGAGGGAACAAGACAGAGGAAAGTTGGCAAATGTAGGGAACAAAGTATTGGACTGGAATGCAGCCTTCTTCTGTGGGACTTGATACTTGTTAAACACTCCCACCACCTGCCTCGCTCCACTCCCACAACTTTCAGCCACGCCCACACCTGTCACCACTTCCAACCAACCTTTTTCAGGTCGAGCACCTTGACCTCTTTGCTGTATAACACCTGGCTTTTTCCATCCCAGTGCACGCTGATGATCCCTGTCCGTTAAGGCCAACAGGACACCATCATCTGCAAATAACAGAGATGAAATCTTGTGGTCCTCAAACCAGACCCCACTGGCCCAAAGCTACGCCTAGAAATTCTGTCTATAAAAATAATGAACAGAACCAGTGACAAAGGGCAGCACGCACTAGGAACCAGTCTGACTTCTTTCAAGCTCCATTCACACAGAGACTGCCCAGATAGCCCTTAGCAGAACGCCTAGGACCCTATGTCTCCACAACACCCCCTGCAGAATACCATCTTCTGGTCAACAGAGCAAATGTGGAATGATCAGCCGAATTCCCATGAATGGTTGAGCACCCTAGTGAGGGTATAAATCTGGTCCTGAGTTCCACAGCCCAGAAGAAAACTGTACTGTTCCTCCTGAATCTGAGGTTCTCTTCCTGTCTGGAGTTGTTTCCTTTGCTCACTTCCTTTCGTTTTGTCTCAGCTCCACCCCTTCAGGATTCCAGGATAGGATGCAAGAATCAAATCAATCAGAATCAGAAAGAGCTTTATTGCCAGGTATGTTTACACATATGAGGAATTTGTTTTCGTGACAGAGCTTCTACAGTGCAACAGAATTACAGACAGGACTGAAAAACAGATAATAAATATATTTTAAAAAGTAGTGAATGCAATATACAAATTGACAAGTGCATGTACAGCTATATTACTATATACAACATAATATGTGCAGCTGTTATGTGCAAATTGGCATGTAAAGTGTGTTGTTAAATAAGTGTATTTGTGTATAAAGTATATAGCAGGTAGTGATGTTGGTTCCACAATTATTATCATCAAGTGTTCATGAGATGGATTGCCTGAGGGAAGAAACTCACCTGTGTCGGGCTGTTCTGGTGCGCAGTGCTCTGTAGCGTCGACCAGAAGGTAAAAGTTCAAAGAGGCAGTGTGCTGGGTGTGAGGGGTCCAGAGTGATTTTGGCAGTCCTTCTGCTCGCTCTGGATAAGTACATTTCTTGAAGAGTAGGGAGGGTTGTACCAATGATTCGCTCAGCAGTCCGAACTATTCGACGTAGTCTTCAGAGGTCTGATAAACCAGACAGTTATTGATGTGCAGATGACTGATTCAATGATGGAGGTGTAGAACTGTGTCAGCAGCTCCTTTGGGAGGTTGAACTTCCTCAGCTGACGAAGAAAGTACAGCCTCTGTTGAGCTTTTTTGACAATGGAGTCAATGTGAGTGTCCCACTTCAGGTCCTGAGAGATGGTGGTGCCCAGGAACCTGAATGACTCCACTGCTGCCACAATGCTGTCCATGATGCTCAGTGGGGGAAGAGCCGGGGGGTTTCTCCTAAAGTCCACTATCATCTCCACAGTTTTGAGCGTGCTTAGCTCCAGGTTGTTATGACTGCACCAGACAGCCAACTCCTTAACCTCCTGTCTGTAAGCAGACTGGAGGTTAAGGAGTTGGCTGTCTGGTGAAATGATCAAGTGAAATGATGTATCCTCGCTTCCTAAAGAATCGCTTCAGAGCGTTGTTACCTAATGAATAATACTCTACACCCCAGATTTTGCTTGCATGCCAGGATTCTTGAGTTTTAGACAAATATTTATATTGTAATGACCACAATTGCTTGTTTATATATTTTTTATTTTACCAGTTGATGTTAAAAAGGATTTACCATTATTAAATGCTTTTTATTTATGCTTAAAAGTATGTTATGCATTAAAATAAAATAAAAAGCTATTTACAATAACTTAACTCTTAATGGTGCAGTATGTAGGATTGACACCTTGTGGTTAAACTAGGTATTGCAGTCCAAATTCAAAGCAAATCCTCCAACGTCTTCACGCAAGTGCAGGCTGCCAGATTGACGACACCAACAAGAGCGAGCGTGCTTGACTATCAAGCCTACACCACGTTCTAACTACACTTGTTAAATGGAATCTTTACTTACTTACTCCCAGACCATATTGGTGTTTCGTAACATCTAGTTTGTTTTTGTTTTTTTAAGAGGTGGGTTGTTAACCCAACATTCAACCCCCAACCTGGAAGACCAGAACATACCCACATACGCTACAGACAAATTTAGCTTACCCAATTCAACTACAGCACATGTCTTTGGACAGTGGTGGAAACTGGAGCACCCGATGGAAACCCACGCCAACACAGGGGAAAACATGCAAACTCCACACAGAAATGCCAACTGACCCAGCCGGGGCTTGAACCAGCCACCTTCTTCACCTTGTGTTGCCCAAATGGAATCTTTACTATGTTAAGATGAGTTTTGTTCTAATCATCATCTTGAAATTTTTATTTTGGAAACTGTCTCCGGGCGCATTCACACTATGCTATCCGAACCGTGCCCAGGCGTGTTTCCTGGATCGTTTGAGAAGTGTGAGTGCTCTGAATTGGTGAATAGGTGCGCTTCAGTTGGCCGGCCCTGGCCCGGTTGGAAGAGGTGTGCCAGAGCGCGGTTTACTTGGGATTTGGCGCGGTACGCTTGTAGTGTGAATGCAAAGCGTGCCTAAGTCCAAAACTGAAGACGAGACGTGACTTTTAAGGGATTGTTAGATATGGAGTTATTAATCATTCTTACTGTTCAATGAACGCAAACTGTCGTAGTTAAAGACTCGCTGCACCTTCAGCAAACCTCCTAATACCTGCAGCATGAGGACTTTATGATTATTTATGAGCGTCAAAAGTGGTGGATCTGTTCGGCGAAATTTTCCAAGCGACTAAAATGATATAACTAAAGGAATCTCCACTGTGCTGAGCGAGAGTGCTTTTCTTTTGTTAAACTGAACAGTGCGTCATCGATGCAATTTGAGTGCAGGGGGAGACAAGCGTGCTTCTGCACCGCTCAAGGCAATTGTACATAGCGTGAGTATGCCCTTTATTTCCACAATGTCGTAGTTGAACAACAACATCAACTAGGCTACTATGACAATTATCAACTCGGGTACTGATTATGTGCTTTATTTAGGGCTGGGCGGTATATTGAGTTCTGGGGATATGTTGGTATTCAACTTGTTGGGATTCCACCGCACGATGCGGGATTATCTAATATCTTTCGTATCGATATGGTTTGAGGCCACATGTGCGCATTCAGCACGCAAGCTCCATTGCACAAATGAGCGCATGCGCGAATGAATGATTCACTCCCTGAGTCATACAAAAGATTTGTTCAAAATGAATGGATTGTTCCAAGAACGACCCATCACTGATGCGGCATGAAGGAACATCGAAATCTAACTCCCCCTCGCATGCATGTGCATTTGTCAGCGCCTGCAGCTGTCACGGCGGTTTATCAGAAACCTTTTATCGATCATTCCTTCCACGATTGACAGCAAGAACGAACATGGAAACCTTGTCAAATTGACAAGCAGCACCTGAATGTGTTCAAAAGAATTAAAAACGCCAAAATGGGAGGAATTTATACCGCATTTCGAAAGTAAAACCACCTCATATTCACTGATCAAAAGTTCAGTATTTATTACACGACGGTCTCTTCTTTACATTTACGTTATAACACATTCAGCTCTGCGTTCTGCTCTGTTATAGCATATTGGCTTCAATTCCGATTATATTCTAATCATTGTGTTTATTTATTCTGTTTAATTGATTGATTTATTTTAGCCTATAGTGTACAAACGGTTGGTGGTTTAAACGATTGTTTAAAAAAAGCATGCATTTGTCTGCCAAACATTTCTTTTTCTATTTTAATATCTCGCTGTTAGCTACTCTTTCAACAAATATCAATATAAGAATGCTAATTATATTGATGATGATAATAACAGGGAGGGAAACTCCTGTGTTTGAATTATATTTTGCTGAAAATTTGTTTAGTAAAGTATAAATAAAGGCTTTGACTCTCAAGTAGCCATTTATGGGAAAATACCGGATACATATCGTATACCGTCATTCCTCCTAAAAATACCGAGATATGATTTTTTTTTTGCCCGTATCGCCCAGCCCTAGCGTTATTCCCTGTGAAATGTTATTAATGCGAGTTTGAATATTTTATCTTACATTTTTCAGGTCTTGAAAATAAAATAACTAGAACGAACAAACCAACAAATGTCAATCACGAAGATCACGTTAAAGAGGTCAACTTTAAACTGGCTTCACATTTATGGATATTATTTCTGTATCGCTGTGAAAGATTAATTTATAGAAAATGAACACAATTCCCTTTTTATATTTGTGGATGAAGAAGAATAGTGTCTTAAATCTAGAAGTCTGCGCTTTAATTATTTGTGGATATTTCTGTATATTGTCATATAAAAATGTATTCCAATATAATTTCTTAAGTCAATAAAGTCAAAGGCCGTTTATTTTTCATCTTGGACTCTTATGGGGAGAAAAATTATGAAAATCACTAAAGAAATTGAATAGTTAGCCTTGATTTTTAACTTGATTGTGCGTTATTTATTTGATTTTCAAATATGTTTACGTACCCTTTTTTTCTCCTTTTAAATTCAGTTTATTTCAATTTTTAATTAATCAAAATTCAATTAAAATTCAATTATTTAGCTATTTGTTTCTGAATAAAATGTATCTGTGATCACATTTAATATAAAAGTTAATCAATGAAATACTTTAAAATTAACACATTCCTTTGTAATATTAAGACTGTGATTCTTTACGTTTTGAAATGCTCAAAAAGACTTTTACATTTAGATAAAAACCAGATGGTTTGTAAAACTTTTATTTTGGTGCAAGACTATGGCGTCATAAAGAAGCGCCGCGCTCCCCTCGATCCAACGAACGGTCTGTACTTTAAAGGTTTATAAATCGAAACAAAAACGTGAAACTGCTGACAATTTGCCAAAGGAGGCTTAACAAAATAGATATTTGAGATACTCTTAGGAAAATCAGAAATTAAAGGGCACCTATTTTACCCCTTTTTTAAGATGTAATATTAATATTATGGTTCTTCTGAGTGTGCCAGTTTAGTTCAGTTCAAAACACAATTCAGATTTTATAATTATGATGTGTTAAAAAGTGTCATTTTGGGGGCGTGTACACAGTTTGCTGTTTTAGGGGCGTGTTGCTTCACATGAAAATTAGTTTTGACTTCCCGCCCAACTTAACAAGGGGGCGGAGCCAAGAGCTCCCCCGCTTTATGCATTGCAATAAACAGGCAGACAGAGAGAAGCAACATGAGTGAGAGTACCAACCAGCTGTACATGTACGACTCAGACACAGAACAAGCAGAGAGTACAAAATCATTTGTGTCTTTGTAGAGTTTTACAGCCAAAAAGGCGGTGCATCCGGTGTGTGATGCCCTTCAGTCAAAGTTAATTCAGTGTGCTTTATTAGTCTCGGTGTAGGCTACAAGCTCAGAGCTTTAAACTAGCACACAGTTGGCTGTAAAACTATACAAAGACACAAATGATTTTGTACTCTCTGCTTGGTTTGTGTCTGAGTCCTACATGTACAGCTGAATGCTGGTCCTCTCACTCATGTTGCTTCTCTTTGTCTGCCTGTCTGTAGCCATACACAAAGCGGGAGCTCTTGGCTCTGCCCCCTTGTTAAGTTGGGCGGGAAGTCTAAACTTATTTTCATGTGAAGCAACACGCCCCTAAAACAACAAACTGTGTACACGCCCCCAAAATGACACTTTTTAACACATCATAATAAAGAAATCTGAATTGTGTTTTGAACTGAACCTAAACTGGCACACTCAGAAGAACCATAATATTAATATTACATCTTAAAAAAGAGGTGAAATAGGTGCCCTTTAAGAAAGTGGGTAACCATATATAGAAGCGATTTTGAGTTTGCAGATTTCGAGAGCGTACTTTAAGTGGCTTTAGTGTGCGTGTCTGATCTGAACTGTTGTTAACTCTTTTATTTATTGATTTATTTATTTTTATCACTTTAGAGCTGGTGATGCTGAAAGAGGAGAATGAAATGGAAGAGAAACCTTTCTTCTCATCTAGAGAAGAATCTACAAAAACTGAGCAGACATCATCAGAATCCAGAAGTCAGGAGCCCGATTCGGACAGTTTCTTCATTTGCAGTCACTGCGGACAGACTTTAAATTCAAAGCGAAGCCTTGAAGTCCACATGAAAGTTCACACCGAGGAGAAGCCTTACAGCTGCCGGCAATGCGGGAAGAGCTTCACTCAAATCCAGAACCTCTACGTCCACATGAGAGTTCACACCATTTCCATCCTTGACCAGCCTGGTTTGAGCTGGACATAGCTGGTTTTGGCTGGTCAAGCTGGTTTTAGCTGGTCAACTCTCAGCCTGACCAGCTAAGACCAGGCTGGAAATGGCCAAAACCCCTCTAAAACCAGGATGGTCGACCAGCCAACCATCTTAGGCTGGTTTAAGCTGGAATTTTCAGCAGGGATGCGAACTAGTTCTCATTAGAGTATAAGTAGACTATTAGGTTGGGGTTATTAAGCTGACATGTATGCTACTTGCAAAGTTTCTTGTAGTCAGTTAAACGTCTGTCGAAGCAGCAGATATTAAGCAGTCTACTAATACTCAAGTGAGAGTTAATTGCCATGTAGTTGTTAATTGCCATGTAGTTTTAGGCAATAACGTGCACTAGGGAACATCGAAAAAAAAAGTCTTACTTTTTGTTTACAGCGTCATTAAGACTTTTATTTTGGCGTGAGTGTGTGACGTCATAAGGTTGCGTCGCGCTCCTGTGTCTGCGGTCCATTAAAAGGTTTGTGCTTTAAAATGGTGAGGTTTATGAATAACACAAATGAACAAACGTTCATTCATAGCTATGATGCTTTTACACGCGATGTAATACGTCATTAATTAAAAACAAGTTTATTTGTGCTAGCAAAAGCGCACATTAGACACAAACATAGCTGCATTTTGTGTCCCCAAACCGGTTATTATAAACGAATTCAGTCACTGGCTAATGTTTTTATGCTCAACAATATAGAGTAATGTAAACATTCATACTTTATTTAGATTATGAACAGAGAAAACATTGATTTTATGTATATACATGTCTTAAATATACCATAGATCTCTATTTACAGATATTTATTTTCATCCATAAATTGAGATTATTACTTACAGTGTTTAAACAAATGTACATCTCAGTGTTTTTGCTATTGAGTCATGTGAGGTGAAGAGTTGTGCCGGTCTGGGTTCCACATGATTAGCAGCATAAACAGATTGAGGTGAAGTTGGCTTTATTTTCACACATTCAGACTTTCTCTTTAATAATATAACTTCACAAAAGTGTTCTGTGCAAATTCTGAATAGTGAAATTATTACCGACTATCAAAGTACAACATCGTTCATGGCAAATAAATAGTGCTAAGTCATGCTTGCTAGTGATTTCAGACAAGGCATGGAATAACCGTTTTCAAGGTATACCGCGGTTCAAGGTTATAAAACCGACAACATTTTGTTATAAAGTTCCTAAGGCATGTGTAAGATTTTTTATTTACATCCTATCGCCAGCACAAAAAAAAATATCTAAAGATGCCATTTTAAATGGTAAAGAAATCTGTGTTGAAAGCAGCCTGACATGTTTATTGCTCCAACATATTTTAAATGTTTCTCAATTGTGTTCAAAGGGAAAAAAGTTTTCTTTTTTTTGTCCACGGGGTCTTCAATTCCAAAACCTAAATTTAAGGCCTTAAAAAGCATTGAATTCACTGAAATATGCTGTTGTGGGTCTTAAACACTTTTAAACAGGTCATGATTTTCACTCTTGTAAAGCTATAGCCGATCAGTACAACCAACAAATCCATCTAAAAAGAAGTTTAACCAAATTAACTATTTAGCAATATGGTTTAATCGTCTTCCTTGCATCCTTACAATAACGTTTGTTTAAAAGTTCTCCATGTTCTCCATGCATAAATTTATGTTGTGCATAAACGATGTTTATAATAGCTTTTAAAACTTGGAGACATTCTGATTGTCTTTAATTTAATATTGTTTATGCTGCATTGCAATCGTGAGAAACATTCTGTTTTGGATTGATTTTCAGAGGACTTTTAGATTAGTATCTCATTGTGAGTGTCGATTAAATAAATGACACCAAAATTTCTTTTTTTATATAGTATTTTAAAATAATTTCAAGAGTTCACACTTAGCTGATGATTTATTATAAAGCTTGTTTGGCATGCTGTCCCGGAGGAGAGCCCTGAGCTTATAAGATCCTCGAGCCTGGGGCTCCCTCCCGCTTGCAAGGCGAGAGGGGAGTTTGAGCTTAAGTAGATCTCAAGAACTCCCCTGCTGTAGTAGCTAATGAACAGATAGTAATTGCTCTTAAGAGATAACTACTTACTTGGAGCATGTCTATGGTGCTGATTTGGATTAGTCAATTAGCTTAAGTTGCATGTTTTTGGACGGTGGGAGGTAACCGGGGAACCCGGGGGAAACCCACGTGAGCACGGGGAGAACGTGTAAACTCCGCACAGAAACGTCAGCTGGCTTGGTAAGAACTAGAACCAGAGACGTTCTTGCTGTGAGGCAACAGTGCTAAGCACTGAGCCATCGTGTCACCCATCTAGGAAGGGAGGAGGAGTAGGGGTGGAAGGGGGAAATCTTCAAAACGAAGCAGTGATATGGAACTTAGGGTATTTATAGTTGCTTAGGAATCGTCTGATTGGTGAATCACAAATTGAATAATGCAGGTCCGGCAGCAAGCAATCATAAGCACGTGATCCTCTCGAAATTAGGTTATAAATAAACTTCACTTAGAAGTTAAACCTGTAGTTACCCTCAAAATAAATATTAATCTTGATTTAGTCCTCAGAATTCTGAATATATTTTATTGAACATTAGGAAACAAAATTACATTTAAAAAAATGTATGTTGTGCATAAATTTTGTTTATTAAAGCTTTTAAAACGTCTTTTTTTTTTTAAAGAAAGGTTGCGCTAACAAAAAAAAAATATGTATATAATTAGCGTTTGCTTGTTTTGAAACATTATTTAAAATATGTGGCTAAGAAATAACAGAATTTTAATTTTAATTGGGCAGGTAAAAAAAATTCCACAGGTTATTAGGGCTGTGTATTGGCAAGGGCCTCTCGATATGATACATATCACGATACATGGGTCCCGATACAATAAATATTGTGATGTATTGCGATACAATAAATATTGTGA
>CAIGQZ010032134.1:3057913-3107956 GCA_903798205.1 Danio tinwini
GATACAATAAATATTATGATATATCGCGATACAATAAATATTGTGATATATTGCAATAGTTTGTATTAGTATGTGTGTCACATTATATTGACAACTTGATAAAGTCGGCAGACAAATTCCAATTACAATTAATTTTCCATCCACTCCAATTCATCAGAACTGCACAATGTGATTGAACAGAGAACTATATATTGCAAAGCTTACAAATGGCTTTTATTTTTTGTCTAATTCAGTACTCCCTGGTATATCGTTAAAACCAAAGTGCAGCCACACGTCAGCTCTAAAAGCTGGAGGCACCTTTATATTTTCCGCCATGCTCACTCTTGCTTACTTCTGATCCTGTACTACTTGGCATTTTGTTGATCGCGAGTTAGCGACTACAGGAGAGGCGGAGGAAGTCGTTTGGCACAACTTGAATCGATACTTGAGGTTGGACTATCGATACACTATCGCAAAAGAAATTATCGCGATAGTTAGATGTAGCGATATTTTTGCACAGCTCTACTGGTTATTGCAGAAAATGATTAGCGTTTTGCCCGATGAAAGTCTGAAATTTCATTGATAGTGGTCTTAAAAAGTCTTAAATTTGACGTGATGAAACCTGCAGAAACCCTGTTTTTACCCAGACATTTAAAAGCAGTATATTTTAGAGCAGTAATCACAATATTGTGAAACCGTGATCATTTTATCCAAGGTTATCATACCGTCAGAATCTTATACCGGCCCGTGCCTATTTCAGAATGAATATTCAAAGTACAATGGTAAACAATATAGGGAGCTTGTCACAAGTTGTCACTGAATGAACGTGCGAATATAAAAACCAACTTTACCTCAGCTAAATCAGCTTTCAAAGAGTCAATTGAATCAAGTTCCAAATCTCACTGTAAATGCAACAAACCGCATGTAAATGCTTTCAAGTGTAATATTAAACCATTTCCAAATGATGTATATAAGTTATATTTTATATAAAATATTAAGTGCATGTATATATTATACGATTATACATTTCTGGTAGTTTTTTTTTCTCCGTCAGCAGTGCACTGAATAGTGAACTAGAGAGCTGATTGAGACGCAGCCACAGATTGAGTGTGACTTTCTCTTATTTCTGTTCATTGTTCTCATTTTAAACAGGACAAAGTGTCCAAACACAGAGGAAAAGTCCTGCTGAAGCGACTGATCTATTATAAAGATGGCGTTTATTAAAGAGGAGAGCGAAGACCTGCAGATTGAAGACACATTCACAGTCAAACATGAAGATCCAGAGGAACAAACAGGTGGGTTTTCTTTCTCAACGATCAACATTTGATTAAACGTCTGCTTTTACAGCATGCCCCATGGTAAATTAGGAAGGTAGCCTGTAAATTAGTGGGTAGCACGTTCGCTCACAGCAAGAAGATTGCTGGTTCGAGCCCTGGCTGGGTCAGTTGGCGTTTCTGTGTGGAGTTTGCATGTTCCCCCTGTGTTGGCGTGGGTTTCCTCCGGGTGCTCCGGTTTCCCCCACAAGTCCAAACACATGCGCTTTAGGTGAATTTTGTTAGCTAAATTGGCCGTGGTGTTTGTGTGAATAAGGCCCCGGTTACACTAATGCGTTTTCGTTTTGAAACGGCGTTTTAGATAAAAAACGATCCACGCCCACACTAGCATTTCATCTAGCGTTTCTAAACATATCTCCATCCACACTACTCCACCAAAAACAAATATCACGTGACCATTCGCGCACTCTGGGCATGCGCGTCCAAGTATAAACAGGAAGCATGCGTCTCGCTCGGCATTTGGTTATTGTTAACCAAACAAACGCTGGTTGAACGATGAACGCGAGCGATTAGCGAGTGCTCGAATAATAGCTTGCCTCTCGCGAATATATGCAGCTGCTGTAGTAAAAAAGGTTTAACTGCACAATGGTGCCTAAAACGGACAATAGTGCAAACAACGCTTCCATTTCTGTGTCCAGGTTGTCGTTTACAGTGAAGGTTGGTCTGTCGTCTTCCGGTAGCGATATAGTCATGTGATAGGGGCTTGACAAATAAGGGAAGGATACGCAATGACCCAAAAGACCCAATCAGGGAGCGAATGTCTGCAGCCACATCTAAGTTTTCAGATGTCTCCGTTTTCCCCAATCCACACTGAGACAGAGCAGCAGCGTTTTAGAATGAAAACGACCTCTCCAGCGTTGTCAAAGCGCTCCGTTTTTGGGGCTCGAAAACTCTAGTGTGGACGGATAGCGTAACCGTAGCAAAACTTATGCATTTTAAAACGAAAACGCATTAATGTAAACGGGGCCTGAGTGTGTGGGTTGCAACTGGAAGGTAAAACATATGCTGGATAAGTTGGCGATTCATTCCGCTTTGGCGACCACAGATTAATAAAGGGACCAAGCCGAAAAGACGATGAATGAGTAGTTCCAGTTTGAACATTTGGAAGATGATAAAATCCATTATAATCAGTGATGGTGTCTGCACCAAGCGGCAACCTCCCGCTCTCCCTGCGGGGAGATCTCCTCTGCGACGGATCTTAACCAACTCAAGTGACATCACGCAAGTGACATCACGCTCTTTCTGACAGCTGAGCACTGAACCACATTCAGTGACAAGTGATACAATGTATTTGATCATATATAAATAATAATAATAATAATAATAATAATATATATATATATTAAATATATATATATATATGCAAATGTATATTGAAATACCGGAAATTGGTTTGAAAATCATATCACCGTTATTGAAAAAAAAAAAAATCACAATATATATTGATATCAAATTATTGTCCAGCCCTAAGATGGTGTGACACAATGCATACTTATGTGTGCCTTTGATGCACCCCTTGATGCTTCTTAAGGGCATCACACAACGGATGCACTGCTCAGAGCTGCGGCACAGCGCACACATGACAGTAGATAGTATCACACACCAGACGCGCACATTCGCATATTATTTCAAATGAAACTATTCAGATGGCGCTCTTTGGCGCAGCAGAAAAATAAACAGTGTCGGGAGTTGTGGCTGGGCGCTGCGGACAGCCGCTGACTTGCGAATTCTAAAATGCATGGCGCTACGCTGCGTGTCGCAGAGCGGCGCTTCTGGTGTGCGACCTGCTTTACGTTCTTGTTCTTACGTACCAGTGGCACCGGAATCAGCCACCAAAATTCATATGCTGATTCAGTCCGGTGCATACCGGTTCCAAAGGGTTACGAAATCCAACCCTAGTGTTGAATGCTAATAATGTGAGTTTGAATGTTGTTTTACATGACATTTATTGCCATACTACTGAAAGCAGCAGCAGATAGTTCACCTCAGATCTTGAAAACAATATAAAACGTTTGAAATTGAACTTCAGAACTGTGACTCAGTGCAAGCCAACACATATCAGTGATTCAGCATCTACATTTAATCAAGTTAAAGAGGTTTAATATGCATTAATTAGATTATAAATCTGACCATTTCATGAGTGAGTGCACTACTCTGTGCTTCTGAAAGGCTGTATTTAAATTTGTTGTTAGGACACGGCGTTACAATGTAACCTGCTCATCTAATGTTTACGTTTATAATATTTATATTATTTGCTAATTAATAACCTCATGTGGAACTCTGAATTTGCGTCTCATTTCAGAGTTTGCTACTGTCCACTGGAGGTCGCATTTTGGTCATGGGTACATGCTTTGAGACCCTTTATGACTGAATGAAAAAATGCGCAGTTTAGAATGCAGTTGGCTACTGACTGAGCAGGGGTATTTGCATGAAGTGATCTGATTGGCCGCGCTTTTGTTAGCACTTGAAAAGTTGAGAAATTCCCAAATTCTGCAGCAAGCATCACCCATAATTCAGTCCGGCAAGACTTTACACGGTAGTTTTCAATTCCAGTCCTTGGGCCCCTCCCGCCCTGCACATTTTGTATGTCTTCCTTACTGAACACACCTTATCCAGATCATCAACTCCTTAACAGAGAAATCCATGAACTGATCCTTGTGTCAAATAAGAGAGACATACAAAATGTGCAGGGCAGAGGGGGCCCAAGGACTGTAATTGAGAACTGACTTTACATTACCCATTCTAAAATGAATAGGAAGCGATGACACCACTTGTGTATCGGGCGTAAACCTGTCAACTCGAGGTACGCCAGTACCAAAATCTCAGCTGAGAGTAAGTGCAGTCAATTACCAAAAACACAAAAGACATTTTTAACAGAACGCAGAACTTCTTTTTTTAACGACAGTTGGCTAAATATCAAACTTGCCTGTACATTTTACGCACCCTGCTTTCTTGAATATCCCCCTGGAGTGAAGTTAAGCAGCTCTGTTTTTGGGTTGGGATTGAGAAAGTTCCACAAGATGATATTTGAACTCAAGGCACCCGGAGCACTGTTGTGCTATATGTTGTCTCACTAAGTGAAGTCTATTTTTTAAAGTAATTTCGAGAGGATCATGTGCTTATGATTGCTTGCGGCTGGACACGCATTATCCAATTTATGATTCACCAATCAGACGATTCCTAAGCCACTATAAATACCCTAAGTTCCATATAAAAGCCATCTTCGTTTTGAAGAATCCCCCCTTCCACCCCTACTCCTCCTTTCCTAGATGGGTGACATGATGGTCCAGTGCTTAGCACTGTTGCCTCACAGCAAGAACGTCACTGGTTCTAGTCATTACCAAGCCAGCCGAGGTATCTGTGCGGAGTTTACACGTTCTCTCGCTGCTCCCGTGGGTTTCCCTTGGGTTCCCCGGTTTCCTCGCACCGTCCAAAAACATGCAACTTAAGTTAATTGACTAATCCAAATCAACACCATAGACATGCTCCTAGTAAGTAGTTATCTCTTAAGAGCAAATACTATCTGTTCAGTAGCTACTTCAGCAGGGGAGATCTACCTGAGCTCAAACTCTCGGGAGGGAGTCCCAGCTCGAGGATCTTATGAGCTCAGGGCTCTCTCCTGGGAAGACAGCATGCCAAACAAGCTTTATAATCAATCATCAGCTAAGTGTAAACTCTTGAAGCACTAGGCTATCAGTGCCGACAAGTACTTTGGTATGATTTGGTAATGGTATTATTTTTGAGTACTCTTACCCCAACTGCTGAAATCACCAAATTGGTTTGCACAACAAAATGCTATTTTTACAATTGCACAAGTTGCATGCATTGTGATTTGCGGCCAAGTTAGTTTTGATGCCTAAATGCTTTCATTTCGGTTTTGATGTGTGTTGCTTTGTGCCAAATTTGAGGTTAACTTGTTTTTTAACTTGTCTTCAGAGCTGAAGGTGATGAAAGAAGAGACTCAAGACCTGAATGAAAAGAAACAGAAATGTCAGTATGACAAACACCAAGATTTAACATTTGATGAGAAATCACTAAAGAAGAAGAGTGAGAAAATTCCCGCTGGAGAGAGGATGTATACCTGTCCACAGTGTGGAAAAAGTTTCCGTGAAAGACAAGCACTTGAAATCCACATCAGAATTCACACCGGAGAGAAGCCTTTCTCATGCGATCACTGTGGAAGGAGATTCAGCCAAAAGCCAAACCTCAAGGCCCACATGAGCATCCACACTGCAGAAAAGCCCTACTCGTGTTCTGAATGTGGAAAGAGTTTCCGTGCCAAAAAACAACTCGAAGGACACACGAGAGTTCACACCGGAGAGAAGCCATTCACATGCCAGCAATGTGGTAAACGTTTCGCTTATCAAGCAGCCTTCAGAACACACACGAGAACTCACACCGGAGAGAAGCCTTACACCTGCGAACAGTGTGGAAAGAGCTTCACTCATTCAGAATACATGAAAGCCCACATGAGAGTTCACACCGGAGAGAAACCTTACGCTTGCTCTCAATGTGGGAAGACTTTTGCTCATAGGACCAACCTTTATGTCCACAGGAGAACTCACACCGGAGAGAAGCCTTTCACTTGCACACAGTGTGGTAAAAATTACACATGTAAAAACTCTCTTAATTGCCACATGAGGACTCACACCGGAGAGAAGCTGTTTAAGTGTGAACAGTGTGGAAAGAGTTTCACTCATTCAGAGTACATGAAAGCCCACATGAGAATTCACACCGGAGAGAAACCGTACAGTTGTTTGCAGTGTGGAAAATGTTTTGCTCATATAAGCAACTTCAATTGCCACATGAGAACTCACTCTGGAGAAAAACCGTTCACATGTGACCAGTGTGGAAAGAGTTTCGGTAGTAAAAATACCTTCAAGTCTCACATGAAGCTCCACGCTGGGGAACAGGGGTGAGGGTCCAAACACTTTGCTCAAGTACTGGGACTTACTTGGAAGAATAATTACTAAAGTACTTTACAGTAATCACTTTACTAGACACTTATTTTACTATATTTATTACACTTCTGTCTGGAATACTTGATTCGGTCAGCCGTGACATTAGGGTCTAATCCCAATTATATTTTTTTACCCCTTCTCCTTGGCTCTTGAAACAGAGTGTGAAGGGGAAGGGCTTCAAAATGTACCCCTGAGAAATGGGACACCACTACAACACCAGTACACATCATCATGTCATCGCGATCTCTTACTTGTAATGTAATGTGTATTTATATAGCGCATTTATTGTGTATGGTCATCCACCCAAAGCACTTCACAATCATGAGGAGGGGGGGGGGTCTCTCCACACCACCACCAGTGTGTAGCATCCACTTGTTGATGCGACGGTAGCCACAGGACAACGGCGCCAGTGCGCTCACCACACACCAGCTATAGGTGGAGCGGAGAGAGGGTCATAGAGCCAATTTGGTGGATGGGGATGATTGGGAGGCCATGATCATAAGGGCCGAGAGGGAATTAAGCCAGGACACCGGGGTTACACCCCTGCTCCTTACGAGAAGTGCCATGGGATGCCATGGGACCACAGAGAGTCAGGACCTCGGTTTAACGTCTCATCCGAAAGACGGCGCACACTGACAGTCTAGTGTCCCCTTCACTTTCACTGGGGCATTAGGACTCGCACAGACCACAGGTTGAGCACCCCCTGCTGGCCTCTCTAACACCACTTCCCACAGCAACCTAGTTTTCCCATGTGGTCTCCCATCCAGGTACTGACCAAGCTCAACCCTGCTTAGCTTCAGTAAGTAACCAATCGTCCATGTCCAGTACCGTTCAGAGACTTTACAGAGGCTCAAAAAAACGAAAAGTGGGGGGTGGGTGGGATTAGGAGGATGTGTCCGTGTCCAGTACCATTCAGAGACTTTACAAAGACTGGAAAAAACAAAAAATTGGGGGATGGATTAGAGCGACCTGAAAGGGGTGCCCCTAGCCTGTCCTGCGCACCGGGTAACAGCCGCTGCCATCAGAATATCCATCGATGTCTTTGTACAAAAAAGCTACGGACCGGGGGAAGGGGTGAAATTCCGGGAGTTTTCCGGGAGAAATGACAAAATGGGAGATGGGTCTGAAATACGGGAGACTCCCGGGAAAAACAGGAGTGTTGGCAGATATGTATTATGGACTATAGTTAGCGAAATTTAGCGGGGGGTTTTTTTTGAAGCATGACCGTAAAACACGAACGCTGTTATAAATATATTAAAAGACATGTTTGTTTGTTGTAAAAATTCGTTATAATGACAAAAATGACTAATTTCTGCATCTCCTGACTCGCGTGTGCAGCCATGTTGCCGTTGTAGCTGGTGGAAATTTTCGTACCTCTTGCTTTCGAGTATGGTCCTGAAAAATCTATGGTTTATACTAGATGCATTGGCTCTCACTGAATCTGCGCGCACAGAAATCTGCAGATTTGTAGCCCATCATCGAGTCTACTTATTTAAATGTGTGTAGATTTATATTTATTCAGATTTTAAATTAATTTCGCTAATATTATTGTGATATAATAATAGTAATATTAAAATGTTCATATGATTTATTTACAATACAATATGTAGTCATATTTTCTGTCTTTTTGTGGATATATTATATGAGAGACTTGCTTTGTTTACCAAATAAGTGGATCTGATTGGATTTGCATTGTAAACATTAAATAAAAGTTTAAAATGTATTATTATTGATTTCAGAAATTAAGTTTTTAGTTATAATACTCCTAAAAAAATTGCAGATTTTTTACAAAATTCTCAGCAGAAATAGCAAAAAAAATGTTCGCAGATTTTGTCTGGACCTATCAATGCGTCCGCTAGTTTGTTTGAGTGCGCGCGGCGAACGTGACGTCATCACGTGTTTGCGGAGGTTCGCTTAGGGTGATTTGACATGTTTTCGGCTGGCGGAGTTCATAAATTTTTTTGAGACTTGAGCGAACATTTCACGCGCCGTGTTTCATTTGAGTTGAATAATGAATCATTTTGAAGAGACTTTGTCTGAAACGGGTACGACTGTGTGCAGACATCTTTATGATCCGTCCATGTGTGATCATAGGGATAATCAGATGACCAATAATTCTTGACTAGAAATTGCAATAGCAGTGGGAAAGGAGAAACATTTTGTTTAAAAGTTTGGAAAAACCTGAGGGATGAGTTTGTTAAAGCCGAAATGGTTTATTTAATTACAGAAATATATATATATTTTTTACCATTTATTTACAATTTCAAATAAATTAATAGTTACAAAACTATAATTAAGGAACATATTATTTATTTGATTACTGAAAATCGGTTTACAACATATTGATACCCTGTTTTTCTGGACTTTATTGGTGATAATGGTTTATTCTTTCTATAATAAAAAAAAATACTAGTCCTAGGTTTTTCCCTCAATCAGAACCAAACCAGTGTAGAAATGTTCTCTGGACACTGAATATCAATAATTATAAAAAAACGTAGAAATTTGGATTTTCACGTGAAACAATATACTAAAACATCCGATGACAATTGAAGCTAAATGCTAATTGTGGCTATAACTTTTAAACGTAATGAGATATCATCACCAAACTTGGTACACCCATGTATAACATAAATTTGAGGGCACGGTGCAAAACCCACGGACTTCGGCCACATGGTGGCACTGTAAAGCTTAAAAAAAAACATAAAAATTGCTCTAACCTTACAACCATTAGTCCAATTAGCTTGAAATTTAGCATGCAGTGTCTTTGACCAAGTTGTCATGACATATTATAAGAACATTGGCACAGCTAAAAAAAAAACATGGCCAAGTTCTATAAAATAAATTCCCGCTTGACGTTTTAGGAAATATTTTGCGCAGCTGCCTAGTATATATTAAAGATATCCAAGAAAAAAAAACCCACAGAAACATGTTACATGTCCCCAAATGTCCAACTTATTTAACTAAATCATATAATGGTCTTTAGCTGAAATGTTAAAAATTGATCATTTTATTTTTATAAAAACATTTATCAAGACATATTGATATTTTTTATTTGAGTAAAAACAATACCGGCATTTAACAATCCATATTTATTTTGTTTATTGGTGCATTTATAGGCTATAATTTAAATCCAACACAATCATCAGCACCTCGGACAGTGCCACTCCGTAAAGCTTTCATGCAAAGTCCAAAAAACTTGAGAAAGATTAGACTTTCTCCGGTGACGGCCGACACGCCGTCTTTCAGGTGGTATAGCTGGCATTAAATTACAAAACAAGCATGCTGCAGTCTGGTCTTTGAATAAAAAAAAGTGCAATTATTTCCTCGTTGTTCAAGGATTCTGCAAGTTCGTGTTTCATGGATATAGCGATCTTAAACGTGTCTTTATTCGATGCGCAGCAGGGAAAACAAGTTTTTCAGCAGTGCATGTACTCGTTGGTAAAGTTCTCAGAGCGAGTTTTGTGCTACCAAATACAGCACGGCATGCAATAAACTCACGTTTAGTCAGGCGAAATAAACGTTTCTGCCTAGGATGTCAATCAAATTAATGAAGCTCAAGCCACGAGCAAAACAATAGGCTGTTTTATTATTTTAAGATTTTAGATGACGGGTTCGTAATTATACACGGTTAACTATATTCAAGTCAATGAAATAATATCTTTGATAAAATATGTTAGTAAGAATGTGGTAAGCCAGTGACTCCCTTCTCTGCCAGAGACTGCTCTCTGGTTTTAAAACCCTTTTCAAACTGTATCGTTTAGACCTGTATGAGTTTTTTTTATGCTAAATGTAGTGTAGTTTGTTTGTCTAACCATGCCGAGAATTCCGTGCCGAGAATGGTTTGTAATCGTGCTGAGCTGTTCCAGGCTCAGAGAAACAACCGTAACCGTACCGAAGTGTTCTTAGAACAGTTTGGCACGATAGTAGAAAAGCGGCTATTGTCTTTCATCACATGCATCGCGCGCACATGAATTTTTTTTCTATGCTGTTGGAAACATACAGGTGCGTTATAGATGCTCTGTTATGTATGCTGCTGTTTGCATGTTAAAATAAATCAGTATTTTAAAATGCAATATTTAATGTCACAAAATAGACACGTCAATTTTTTTTTTCAATTAAATATTTTTTTTATATTAATCTGTTAACGGTTAATATCCGGTTAATGAGCAGCGGTTGTCGGTTAGTAAAATTAACCGAAATGAGCATCCCTCGCAGGAGGTCAATCTAAGGTCATGGCTGGGAGTTGACCAGCTAAAATCAGCCAAAACCAGCTATGTCCAGCTTTAACCAGGCTGGTTTAAGCTGGACATAGCTGGTTGTGGCTGATTTTCATTTTCCAGCCTGACCAGCTAAGACCACACAAATCCACAAATGACATGTAAACGCATTAGCTTTCTACAGTGTAATAATACTCACTACTCATAAGTAACTTTGTATTCGCAACAGATATTCTTACTTGCACTACATTTTTAGGCAAGTAATGCTACTTTTACTTAAGTATGATTTTTCAGTACTCTTTCTACCACTGCTCAACATTTGTATTTTGTTTTTTTAAAAACAGTCCGTGGTTTTTTTTTATAGCGAGACTTTTATTTTGCTTTAAGTGTGTGAAGTCACAAGGCTGCGCCGCGCTCCTGTGTGGTTGTTGCTACAGCTCCTGACGAGAATTATATATAAAATTACCGATTATTACGGTGTGCTTTGTTCTAATCTACTCCTGCGACCAAAAGGTTTGTGTTTTAAAGATTTTGAGGTTTATAAATCCCAATAAACATTAAGTAAGAATTCTAAAATGTATTTTACAAGCGATGTAACGGTGATTCTTTGTCAGAAAATGTAACATCTAATACGACTAACGTCTGTTTAATAAATACGTGACGTTAATGCGAGTTTAAAGACTACACGAGTAGCAGAAAAGGCGCGTCTCGTTTCTCTGTGTATTGGGAATCTGTTAGTAAACATAAATTCAGTCACTTGGCGAGTGGAGATGAGAAAAACGGAGCTTTACAAAACTCCGAGTCATTTGAATCAAATGTTTACTAAATGATTCCCTTTGGAGTCGCTCGAATCACCGCGCGCTCACGTCACTTGCAGATCAAAATAGTGTAAATGTGACAACTTTTACCCTAATGGCCTTGCTCATTTAATGAAATGCCACTTGTCATTTGAAGTGATTGTTAAAAAAGTTGAAGACAAATGCATTTACGACTTAAAATGTAGTAATAAAAATATAAGGAACGTGTTTGTCAAAGAAAAGAATCACTCCGAGGGGAACATTTCTTTGGAATTCTCTAATAGATCAAATTAATTGGAAAAACCTTACCTTACAAATGTTGTGTTCCCAACAAAATTAAAGAATTACATTTAAAAGTGTTACACAATATCTACCCCTCAAATACTGCGGTGACGCCATCTGCGGTGTTGCGCGGTAGATTAAAGACGCGTGTGTTTAATGCGCTGCAGTTTTAATCTTGTTTCACTTTAATTTGCACTGAATAGTGAACTAGAGAGCTGATTGAGACACAGATTGAGTGTGTTTTTCTTTTATTTCTGTTCACTGTTCTCATTTTAAACAGGACAAAGTGTCCAAACACAGAAGAAAACTCCTGCTGAAGCCACTGATCTCTATTATAAAGATGGCGTTTATTAAAGAGGAGACTGAAGACCTGAAGATTGAAGAAATAATAATCAAACAAGAAGATCTGCAGGAACAAACAGGTAAGAGTGTCTTTTGATTAATTTTCTGCTTTTACAGCCTGACACATGTTTTAAATGATGGAAAAATAAGTTGAAGTAGTATATAAGGTGAAGAAATGATAACCTCTATTATGAACAGTGACTGTGTCTGTATTGATTTAGCACAAGGCGACGCAACTGAGGGCTCATTATATTTATGACATATTTCAAACTCTTGTGCTGCTTCATTCATTTTCTTTTCGGCTTAGTCCCTTTATTAATCACGGGTCGCCACAGCGGAATGAACCGCCAACTTAAGGCTGATTTACACTTCTGTGTCAAGTGCACGCATATGCTACGGTGCAGCCTACTCGTGGACGCATAGCCCCTCGGCGATGTTGACGCGCATCTCTCAAAAAAATGTAACGCGTACGAGTATCACAAGCTCTGATTGGTCGGCTTGGTAGCGCTGACGAGTGTGGGCGGAGGTGAGAGCTGTGCGTCCGTTGCAGCGAGTGTTTACAAGTGTGGAGTCCCGTGAAGGAGCTCCGGATGGAGACTGTTGTCTTGTGTTTACCTCATGATTAAAGTTGTTGCACGTCCGCCGGTTCCCGCCTCAAAATGAGCGAATTTGAGCCACTTGTACATAAAGAAAGTGTTCTGAATAAACAAAACACCAGCGAAGAAACTCGACACAGAGGAACATAAACACCTACTGCCAGCTAGCGTTTAGGAAGTGTTATTGCCGAGAAACAGAAACAGCGCAGAAGTATAAATGCACGGCTACGGAAAAACAGAAAAAACCCACCGAGTTTTGGAAAAGTCATGGAAATCAGTTTAACAAATATCTGTATACTTGAATTATGTTGCACGATATAGGAAAAGTCTGACATTACGGTATTGTGTATTTCTGTGTTATATATTGCGATGTGAATACAATTTCACCAGATGATTTAACAGGTTACTCACCTTCACACAATATAGATGAATGACAGATGAATTTACATCGGCATATCATGCTGCCGTAACGAAGGTCAGCTAGTAATGTATGTTTTAAACACACTCCGCCTGCAATGTGTGTATGGGCCAAACTGTAAAGCTATGGCCCGGATGCAGTCCGTGTGCAGTGCGGATGCAGGAGTTGGCATAAGCGCTGATAGACGCTACTCCATTGTTGACACCTTACTTTTGAGAATAGAGTAACAATTAGGGATGGGTATCGTTAAGGTTTTAATGTTATTACTACTTTTATCGATACCACTTATCGGTTCGGTACTTTATGTAATATATAATGTTTACTGAAATGTTCATTATATTGTAATTTTTATGTTCATATTATAATCATTATAGTTGAAAAATCATAGGTCTTCGAAAAAAAAAAAACATCCTATACTAGTGATCTAAAAAATAATTAATTGACAGAATCAAAAATATCCTATAGGAAAAAAAGTGAAATTTCATACAAATTTAAAAACAAAAAATCAAGATCAGATCCTAAAGGCAAAGTGGAAATTCCAGTAAATTAAGTCATAATGCCCAAAAGGATTTTACAATCCTATAGGACAAAGTGAAAATCCTATAAGAAAAATTCTGAATGTCCATTAGAATTTTAGAAATCTATTAAGAACCTATAGGATCCTAAAGGATAAACTGAAATTCCAATAGGATTTTTTGACAAGGAACGGTTCTCTTATCGGTACTTTTAAAATGTTTATTTTTTTTTTTTTACAGAATTAACAACACTTTGTTTTATTATTTTGTTTTTAATGTAAAATAAAACGAAATCAGTAATTGTAAAACAAATAAATAATAATTTTTTCCTGTAAAAGAATGTACAATGCTTTGAAGGAAAATGACTTTTAACCATTCTTGTGGAGAAAAATCAACATGTTTGACTTTTCTGGCAAAAGTCAGGACCTTTATTATGCTGCCTGCAGTTAAAAATACCCTCTTTGAGTTGCAAAAGCTTATGAGCTGTGTGTGCACGCGACTCTGTGTGGCGAGCTTTGTGTGCGCGCACAGCTGAGAACTGTGAAGGCTTTTATACTTGACGTGTTCGCCGGAAACACAAGCATTTCTCATGTGAGATTGCCAACTGTGCAGACGAATATCAAATATGACAAATTAGAAAAGGTTGTTCAGTTAAATTATGTTAATGTTTAATCAGCAATTATTCTACAGTACCGATAGCAGAACCGTTAACGCCAGAGCTTATCGATACTTTGGTCTAATTATAATTTAGCACCGATAAAGTACCAAGTTTCGGTACCCATCCCTAGTAACAATGTAAATAGAGTCTTCCTTAGAGCATTCGCCTCGCATGTGATTTTTCTTTCTAAATCGCCGGTTCGAGGCTCACTTAAAGACTAAAACTAAGATATACTTTAAAATTGAGTTGTTTTATTGTCTGACAGAGAAACTGTCCTTAAATAGAACACGCATAAACTTACACATATATTATATTAGTATTAATATTTAAAAATAATTATTATCCCCCCCAAAAAAAGGCCACTTTCTCTCCAGGAGAAAAAAGGGCGGGGCTCAAGCACCCAAAGCCCCCACCTCTGCACGTGCCTGCTAATAAATCCAAAATGAAACACTCGAGCTTTGCACTCACACTACAAGCATATAGCGCCCGAGCCAACTTCAGACAACCTCTTCCAACCAAACCTCGCCCAGGCACGGCATGGAGCACTAACACTTGAGGGTCAAATACACCCGGGCACGGTTCAGATACCCTACACTCTCAGAAATAAAGGTATGTGAGTTGTCACTGGGGTGGTACCTTTTCAAAAGGTACATATTTGTACTTGAAGGGTCCATATCGGTACCTCAAAAGTATATATTAGTACCTACAAATTTTAAGAGGAACACATTTGTACTTTTTAGGTACCAATATGTACCCTTGAGGTATTAATATGGACCTTAGGTACAAATTTGTACCTTTTGAAAAGGTACCACCCCAGTGACAACTTGTGTACCTTTATTTCTGAGAGTGTAGTGTGAGTACATGCTTAGTATTGGTATTCTGACAAGACCCAATAATAAATCAGTGTCAGAAGGTAAGAAGTGTGAAAACGATCTATCTTCGCGTGTCTTAAAGAAACAATCCATTTAAAAATTGCTCTTGAAATTGCATGAAATGCATCTTTAGCAGTGTAGTGTACCAATATCTTACACGTTGTTGGTTTTTTCATGCCTATGAATTTGGGTTAACTGGTTTTATCTTCCCCTTTAGAGCTGATGGTGCTGAAAGAAGAGACTCAAGAACTCAATGAAATGGAAGAGAAAGATCAGTTTGAGAAACATCAAGACTTAATGACTGATGAAAAATCTGCTGAGACAGAAAGGACTTCACCTCGTAAAAGAGCTCAGAAAACCAAATCTGATGGTAACTTTCCCTGCAGTCGGTGTGGAATGAGTTTTACTCAAAAACACCACCTTATAGTCCACATGAGCAGTCACACCGGCGAGAAGCCTTACCCGTGTCCTGAGTGTGGCAAGAGTTTCAGACAAAAGCACATCCTTGCTGTTCACATGAGAGTTCACACCGGAGAGAAGCCGTTCTCGTGTGATCAGTGTGGAAAGAGTTTCAATCTGATGAAAAATATGAAAATCCACAGGAGAATTCACACCGGGGAGAGGCCATATGCCTGCCAACAGTGTGGAAAGAGATTCAGGCAAATTCAAATCCTTAAAAATCACATCAAACTTCACACTGGAGAGAGACCTTACACTTGCGCGCAGTGTGGAATGAGCTTCATTCAAAAACAAAAACTTGACGCGCACATGGCAGTTCACAATACAGAGAGGCCATTCGCTTGCCAACATTGTGGAGGAAACTTTGCTCATAAAGATTACCTTACGATACACATGAAAATTCACACCGGAGAGAAACCTTACGTCTGCCAACAGTGTGGAAAGAGTTTCAATCGAAAGCAATGCCTTAAAGTCCACATGAGAGTTCACACCGGAGAGAAACCTTACGCTTGCTCTCAATGCGGAAAGAGTTTTACACAGAAAAACAACCTTAATTATCACATGAGAACTCACACTGGAGAAAAGCCTTACACTTGCACAACATGTGGTAAAAACTTTACATGTAATAACTACCTTAATGCTCACATGAGGACTCACACCGGAGAGAGGCCTTTTATTTGTGGTCAGTGTGGAAAGAGTTACTGTCAGAGACGCAACCTCAGCCAACACATGAAGCTCCACATTAAAGAAAAGAATATCCATAATGCAGAGGTGGAAAGTAACGAATTACATTTACTCAACGTTACTGTACTTGAGTAGTTTTTTGTGAATTTGTACTTTTCAGAGTAGTGTTTAAAATCTGTAATTTTACTTTTACTAAAGTAGGTTTTGCCTTAAGTATTGTACTTCGCCACATTTTAAATCATATTACTGAGTAAAAAAATAATAAGTGGATAAAAGCAATGCAATGGGGGAACAAGAAAAAAAAAATCCGCACACTTGTCATGTGACTCCCGTTGTGCTAGCGGCATTCTGAAAACTTTCCGTGGGGTCTTAAAAAGTATTACAAGTTGATAAATCAATTATGATAAAATTAAGACCCTTAAAAGTTATTAAAGTCTTAATTGCATTTTTATAAGGTCTTACATTTTGTTCAAGCGTTGTCCAGTGTTTGACTCCAAAAAAACATAAATATACTTATTTTTCTCCTAATATTGACAATGGCGTGCTCGATCCATGCCATTGATTCAGGGCTGGGAGCGACTGGCCAAGCTCTTCTGTCCGGGTGATGTCACGTAATTTACGACAAATGCGGGAAGGTGATGTGACGCTCTCCACATGTAGCAAAACCATAGAGCGAAACAGACGGCAAAATGGGAAAATGTAAGTTTGCGTACTCGTGTTTGGAGAAAGACGAGTTTAAAGTGTGGCTGAAGTCTGTTTCTGAAAACAACCGCTCTTTCGAGCTTTCTTTCATCCGAGCTTATCTGCGTGCTGTTGCATGGTTGTGCTCCATTGATTTATTTACTTACAACTGTTATCAACTGTTTATTAAATTAAAGATTTGATACTGATTAGAACTTGAAGTGGCGATGAGGTCTTAAAATATTCAGAGAAAGTCTTTAAAAAGTCTTAAAAAGGTATTGAAATTTCCTTTAGGATTCCTGCATATACCCTGTTTTAACTGGGTCCAGGCGCAAGATATGCGTGAGCAAGCCGTGCCTCCATTGGAAATAACCAGGGCTTAATTTGTGCCGGAACACTCCGGATCCGGCACCTTATTTTACCGATCCCCCTCATCAACCACCCTACTTCCCCGTCAGCTGTTTACTTTCACTTTCTTCCGCGACTCCCCAACCCTGTTCACTTTTGTCCGCGACACCCCTTCGCCATCCACCACACTAACCACCAATCCCCCCGCTCTCCACTTCCATAAGCGACACCTCTCCATCCTCGGGTAACTTGCCAGATCTGTTACTCCGATCTGTTGCACTGGAAATAACAAACTTGCGTGTGGAAAAGACGCGATATGTGAACGGCTGCCGTCATTTTGCAATCTCCAGCAGTTGATTTTCTTCTTGCACAGCCATGGTGGATTCACCTGATTTGTTGACAAATGGGTTTCCTTGGCAGTTCATGGGTCCTTCACTGGACCTTTTCCCCTTCGAAAAGAAACTTTCCACAGATGCAGACATCCCAAGTCTCCCAGAAGTTCAGGGAGTCTCCCGCAAATGCATAGACTCCCGGATGCCTACAAATGAATGATAATCTCCTGGTCCTCAAATACGTCGCACACCCCTCTCCACTGCATCCCCCCCTTGCTCTTCACACACCTCACGCACCCCTACTCCCCAGTCTTCACATACGTCGTGCCCACCTCCCGCCCCTCGGTCTTCACATACGGCGCAAATCATCTCTGTCTCCACCGGAAATAACTTTTCCCAACTTGGGATGTCTGCAGATGTGTGTTTTTTACATATTTTGCTAGCTGTGGGTTACATTTTGGCGCTCAAGTGACCGAGATGTAACCAAGAGAATACAGTCATTTTTCAAAATAAAAGATCGTTCAGACAGATAACAAATAAAACGGAAATAGTTAATAATTTCTTGTGCGGCCTGGTACCAGTTGATGCACAGACCGGTACCGGTCCACGCCCCGGGGGTTGGCGATCACTGCTTTACAGTCTATGACTCCAACCGATTGATGAGCGAGACATTCACGCTGCACGATCCAGAGAGAGAGAGAAAAAATCTGCGGGTAAAATAGTTTGTCTGTTTTTGGTGGAGTTTGATGTATTACCGGATTTCAGAAAGTTTATCGGCAAAATCCGTCAAACCCGGCAATGACAAAATAAGCTATATGGCTCATTATAAATTAAGCCATGATTGTGCTTTTGTAACTTTATGGCGCAGAAAATAAATAAATAGCAATGTGGAAAGTTTAGAATACTAAGTAGAATATAGTAGAATACTACTATAAAAGTAGGACATATATTTATACAACAGTTCTGTCTGGATCTTGAATCTGATTGGCTGATAGCCGTGCAATATTCTGCAAATAACAGCACTCGTACAGCCTCTTCACCCTTGTGTAATACTTGTGTATGACCAATGGCGTGAGAGGAAACTTTCTTTGTTCCTCCTTGCTGGTCTGTACTGTCCCAAGACAGACAGACGAAACTTTAACTAATGGTTTGAAACTACACCAAGGATACAAGTTACCATCCTATGTCTTAGATCATGAGTTGTAGAATTATGTACAGGCAAAAATGACACCAAACACAACATTTTTAGAAATACATAAAACATAATTCATGCATTCTTAGTTTGTCTAATGTCTTGAAAAGGGCATACCGGTGTAAGAATTAAGGAAGAGAATACATCGCTTACAAACACTTTACATGTACTTTGGGCTGAATTTTGAGATTTCTATGAGTCCATTTCAATAGTGTGTGTCTTTAGGTGTGTGCGTGGGTCCCAGGATGGAGGGTTTTTTTCGTTGGAATGTATTTGGAGATGGGACAGCTCTAGCTCTGGCCAGCATCTTGGTAGATAAGATGTCACTGAGTGACTTTCACCGGCAGACTCGCTGGCACCATGTGTCATAAACTCTCGTAGAATGTACCTTGACCCTTTAGGGGTAACAATGGAATTTCACCTCCAGACTACACGTTACACAGTTCATAGTGCTTCAGTGCTTCAATCAGAATATTATGAAGCTACCAGAAAACATTTGTGCACACTGTACTTTGGGGCTGGAACCATCACTGATGTGTGCTCTTGGGCTGGAATCATCACTGGCCTTCACTCTGGACCTAGAGTCAATACTGGACTGTGTGCAGGGGCTAAATCTGAGATGTCCTCTGAGGTCACTGGAACTGTCATAGGGGGCAAATCATAGATGCTTTCCAAGGCAATTTCAGAGATGCCCTCCAGGGCTATAGGAACTAGACTGGAGATTGGAATGGTAATGCAGCAGAAGCCTTCCTCATCCCACACTTGCTGGTGGAGGGAACTGAGGATCTGGTTGACTGAGGAAAGGAGTTGGGTGGAACCAGCAGGGGCATTGGAGAGTCTCTGCTGTACTTAATTAGCGAGGCCAAGTAGGATTGTTACATAGATGGTAATAAAAACACAGGTTACTGTGAGGTCGGGGTAGGTGTAGATGTTAATAAAAAAATAAGTTGGACTCCATGCCATATACAAGATATTCAATAAATCAATGAAAAAACTGCAGTAGGGTTGTGCAGTCTATTTGGAGCTCAAGTCCCACCCACTTTGAGGGACCAGACAGAACAATCCAGATGGCCAATAAAACAAAAGGCTTTATTTATAGTAAAGTGCAAACAAAAAGGCAAGTGAAGACACTGGCTGCATCCGAAACCACATACTTACATACTATTTAGTACGCTAAACTCAGTATGCAAGCAAATAGTACGTCTGAATTCACAGAATTCGAAAATCAGTATGCGAGAAGTACACGGATGACCTAATACTTCCGACGAAATTCTGAAGTGCGCAATCCATGCACGCTCCTCTATCCCATGATGCCCCGTGAGAAAATTAATGAATGCGAGTGAAGCAACGCAACTGATGCAGGTAGGTCACATGACCATGACAAAATGGCGGATGTAGTGTGCGAATTCCATTCATACTTCTCACATTCATACTGTATAGAACGTACTTTTCTAATGGCCGAGTAGTACGTTTAAATTCAAATGCAGTACCTGCTGAGTAGTAGGTGGTTTCGGACGCAGCCACTGATTACCGTGTTCAGGTGGTTTTGATTAGTGTGTTCAGGTGTGTTTGATTAGCGTTGAAGCAGAACACGGGGAAGGAAAACTTATTTTGGGAAATTTTTTACTTTGCATTTGACTGTTTTTAATTGACACAAAGACTGACTTTTTTTTTTTTTTACTGTTTTCTTGACTAACAAAGACAGAAAACTGTTTTTGTTTAAAAAAAAAATAAGTTGTTACAGAAAGTCTGTGTCATTGTACAAGATCTGTACTGATCGTGTATATCTTGTAAATTCTGTACCTGTTGTAGTTTTGTTATTTTGATTTCTTTTGACCATATTTCCCAAAAAGTCAACATACAGTTCTGATCTTTTTTTATTTTTTATTTGGCCAACCCTGCTGAAAAAAACAGCTTAAACCAGCCTAAAGCCGCGGTCACACTGGGCTTTTCTCCTCATAGACTTCCATTTATACGCACGTGAATGCGTCAGACCGGAAACGCAGGGTCATGCGTTGGAGTTTCGCAGGTTGCTGCGGTGCAAAGTTCAAGCTTGGTGAACTCTGACCTGCGAAATCGCATCACTTGGCTGCGTGAGACCAATCCAGGATCAAAACATGACCTCTCTGAACAGAAATTTAAAACATGGAGCAATCGCTCGCTTTTTTTAATGTCTAATCATCTTGTTTAATCCCGCCCCTTTACGCAGCACCGTACGACAGAATTTTGCAAGCTCAAACTCTAGTGTGACTTCGGCTTAAGCTGGTTTTAGCTGGTCGACCAGCCTGGTTTTAGAGGGGTTTTGGTCATTTCCAAGCTGGTTTCCAGCCTGGTCATAGCTGGTCTGGCCGGAAAATGACCAGCTTAAACCAGCTAACCAGCCTGGTTTAAGTTGGACGTAGCTGGTTTTGGCTGGTCAAGCTGGTTTTAGCTGGTCAACTCCCAGCCTGACCAGCTAAGACCTGGCTGGAAACCCCTCTAAAACCAGCCTGGTCGACCAGCTAAAACCAGCCAACCATCTTAGGCTGGTTTAAGCTGGATTTTTCAGCAGGGAAACCCTTATATTGTCCCCACCCCCTTATATGGACCGTCCAACCCCATCCCCCTCCCCACTTTCTGTGGAAAATTGGGCCGTCAACCTCCACCCACCTCCCACTTTTCGTGAAATTGCGGTTGTTTTTGCATTTTGGCAGATTTTGGAATCAGTCAGCTAGATCTGGCAACACTGTCCGGTTTCCCCCACAGTCCAAAAACATGTGCTATAGGTGAATTGGGTAAGCTAAAATTGTCCGTAGTGTATGTGTGTGAATGAGAGTGTTTCCCAGTGATGGGTTGCAGCTGGAAGGGCATCCGCTGTATAAAACATATGCTGGATTAGTTGGCGGTTCATTCCGCTGTGGCGACCCCAGCTTAATAAAGGGACTAAGCGGAAAAGAAAATGATTGATTGATTGATTGATTGATAAAATAGTGGCATTTCTTTTAGAAAAGTTAAGGATAGTGTTTATTTTGACTTTTCGATGTTTAAGTTTTCTCTTTTATATGATGTTTATAAGCAATAAAATAGTGTTTGATTCAGTTAACAGTAGGACTTTTTATTGCTATTTAGCGAAAGGTTTCCATTCAGACAATATCAATTTATAGTACTGTGCTTTAATATAATGCACTTTCGTTTTTCAAAATTTTGTTGGCATTTTAATTTGAGAGAAATGCTGTGATACATTTAAATGAATTAAATAGTTAATTAATTAAACTGTTAATAAAGTTAATCTCCTCTACGACAACCACAAATTAAATTGAGTTTTTAATATTCACCTTTTTTTGAAAACATCAAAAGCTGTGCTGATTAGCATTATTAATTTAAATAGTATTAAAATGACTAAAATTAATACCTTATAAATAGCCAATATATTTTAGATAAAATTAGCTTTTGATGCCTGATATCAAATCTGTGGTTTATCCCCTGAAATTACTCAGTTGACTCACTGTGTGTTTGTTTCTGTGGATTTCTTCATAGTGTGCAGGACTTTTATTTTGACGTGGTTGCATGACGTCATTACACTGCGCCGCACTCGTGTGCGTTTAACAAAAGGTTTGTGCTTTTGCAAAGATTTTAAGGTTTAAAATGTGTTTCAAAGGTTTAAGCTTTAAAGATTTGAAGTTTTTAAATTGGAAAAAGACATTCAGTCATTTATTTTACAAGCGATACTAAAGTAAGAATAAATGCAGCATGTAAGGCTTTATCTAACAAACATTTTTAAATCTTGACAAGTAAGTTCATTTATTTGCGTATGAAGTGCATGTGAGTGGCAGAAAAGGCGCGTCTCGTTTGTCTCTCTGTATATGTAAACACGAATTCAGTCACTGGCGAGACTCCGAGTCAATTGAATCAAATGTTTATCAAAATGATTCACTTTTGAATCGCTCGAATCACCGCGCGCTGACGTCACTTGCTGATCTAAACGGTGTAAATGAAACGAAGACAACAAACGTGTGGAAAGACAATCGTTTACTTACCATAGCCATTCATTTATATTTTTATTTTATTTATTTGTAGAGCTGGTTATGAGTGTTTATTTACTCTACTGAGGTGATTTAAGGTCATTCCCTCAGACTGAGTCCCTCAGCAGTGCACTGAATAGTGAGCTAGAGAGCTGATTGAGACGCAGCCACAGATTTATTTCTGTTCATTCTTCTCATTTTAAACAGGACAAAGTGTCCAAACACAGAGGAAAACTCCTGCTGAAGTGACTGATCTATTATAAAGATGGCGTATATTAAAGAGGAGAGCGAAGACCTGAAGATTGAAGACACATTCACAGTCAAACATGAAGATCCAGAGGAACAAACAGGTAAGATCAACTTATGATTAAATGTCTGCTTTTACAGCACTTCACATGGTAAATTAGGAAAAATAACTTTTGTATTAAGTTAATAAAGCATTAAAAAACAGTTGAAAACTATTGAAAAGATGCTGAACCCCATTATAATCAGTGATTGTGTCTGTATTGATGCTGCAGAACTCAACACAACTGATGGCTCATTATATTTTTGACATTTTCAAGCTCTTGTGGAACTTCTGTTATGGAGAAATTGATTTGAAAGCGATAATAAAAAATGTTAAAATCTCAAGTGTCAAAAAGCAAAACTTTCCACAACCCAGCACAGCACTGTCTTGTAAAACTCAGTGTCTCTATAATGGGGTATAGGCACACAGACTTTTTTCAGTCAGCCAGCTGAATTGCTTCCGGTGAACTGTCTTTCCATTACAAAAATGTCACGTTTAAAGTCTGTTTTCTTTTAAAAAAAAACTGTGATCCTCACTTTCGGATTGATATACAATATAAAGTGGGTCTCAGACTGCACACGAAGCACTGCATTAAATAGAATTTTCCTGCATCATGTTTTTAAAATATGACAATTTATTTTAACCAAGTGTTTTCAATCTCAATTTACACATGATCAACTAAATGAATGCTCAAGTTTATTTAAGGGTGCTTTCACACCAGTGAATCGATTCGTTTGTTCTGAAACAGGGATTGAAATTGTTCCATTGTTGCTCTTTGTTCTTGGTGCGGTTCGCTTTCACACGGCAAAGTTTCTAAACGGACCAAAATAGCTAAAACAAGTCACGTGTGAGTAAACTGTCCTCACATTGGTCAGAGTTTCATGATTTATTATGCAGAGTCCCGCTCAGCTGTCGGGGGTGGTTTGGTGGTGTTTGATGGGGTGCGCGTGACATGTCTGAAGAGCGAGGAGGGATGCGGTGGGGAGGGGTGATGAGAAGGGTGCGTGACGTATTTTGAGGACCGGGAGGGAGATGCGCGATTTCCGGAAGATGATCACTCGTTTGAGGGCATCCGGGAGTCTCTGTGCATTTGCGGGGGACTCCCGGAACTTCCGGGAGACTTGGGAAGTCTGTAATGACCTCCCGCCCTACTCATAATCCTCTCTTCATATAGCCGTATGCCTATTACATATCCATAAAACACTGTGATATAGCCGGGCTCGGATCGTATCGCTTTCTCACTACAATTGATCCGCTCCAGAGTTCGTTTCAATCGAGCCGAGACCACCTCATTCAGGCGGTCTCGGAGCGATAGCTTTGGCGCAGATCCAAGCGCGATTGCCCTGTTCACATATGCCAAACGAACTGCGCTAACTGGGCAAACGCGCCAGGTTCCGGAACAAAAGTCTAGGTGTGAAAGCACCCTCAAGGTGCAGTATGTAAGTTTGACACCCAGTGGTTGAACTGGGTATTGCACTCCTAGATTAAAAAAAACAAACGCAAGTTTGAGTACAGGAACGACTGATTTAAACTGTGTTCTAAATAAAAGCAACGACATGTGATAGAGGGAATATTCTCAATATTAAAAGGAGTTTTGGTTCTAACCAACACCTCGAATTGATATATTAGAAACGGCTTCTATTTCTCACAGCTGAACAACAGAAACCAATGACAGTGATCACCTTAGGTAAACCTCATGTGCTTTATTCAGTGCTAAATGCTAACAATGTGAGCTTGAATGCTATTTTACATGACATTTCTTGCTATACTACTGAAAGCAGCAGCAGATAGTTCACCTCAGGTCTTGAAATTGAACTTGAACTAAACACATATGAGTGATTCAGCATCTACATTTAATAAAGTTAAAGAGGGTTAATAGGTATTAATTAGGTTATAAACCTTACCGTTTCGTGAGTGCATATTCTGTACTTCTGAATGGCTGTATTTACATTTCTGCCGTGTTTTGTCTGGTGCAAACAGCCAAACTGCTCATCACTGCGTATCTTGCCATGAAGCGTGTTGTTAGCATACAGGGTTACAGTGTAACCTGCTCACCAAATGTTTATTCATTCATTCATTCATTTTCTTTTCGGCCTAGTCCTTTATTAATCTGCGGTCGCCACAGCAGAATGAACCGCCAACTTATCCAGCATGTGTTTTACGCAGCGGATGCCCTTCCAGCCGCAACCCATCTCTGGGAAACATTCACACACACTCATACACTACGGACAATTTAGCCTATTCAATTCACCTATACTGCATACCTTTTGACTGTGAGGGAAACCGGAGCGCCTGGAGGAAACCCAAGCGAACGCAGGAAGAACATGCAAACTCCAAACAGAAGAGCCAACTGACCCAGCCGAGGCTCGAACATGCGACCCAGCGACCTTCTTGCTGTGAGGCGACAGCACCACCTACTGTGTCGCCACCAAATGTTTACGCTCGTAAAATTTATATCATTTGATAATTAATAACCTCATGTAGAACTGAATCTGCATCTCAATTCGAAGTCTGCTACTGTCCACCAGAGGTCGCATTTCAGTCATGGACGCATGCTTTCAAAGCCTTTCTGAATGAATAAATGAAATGCGCTGTTTTCCACCAAGGCCACCCGGGGTGCTGAAATACAATTGGCTAAACTGGCATTGGGCAGGTTAAGATGACCAAAACAAAGACAGCCGTTCCGGCACGGAAAACACATTTTCAAAGCAGAATATCTGACTTCATCACTGTTTTTCAGAATGTTCACTTAGCATGCTTCTGAAATATAAACATATTATGGGATTTTTATGCTTTAGAAAAGTCAAAAACCTGCATACAGCACCTTTAACTGAATGTATTTTAATTTCTTTACAACATCAATGCTGTAAAAGGAACCTTATGAAACTGAAAATAGTCACTTTAAGCTTTCACGGGAAGTTTACAGTCTGCTGAAAAACACTAGCTGTGCATAGAGCCCATTAGTTCTCCATTAACTCTATAGATTGTGCCGAAAAAGTTTACCCTCGAAAGGAGAATTTTGCAAAAATGATGTACTACAGACAGATTACAGACAAACTGATTTCTGACAGACAGACTACAGACAAACTAAATACTGACAGACAGAGAGATTACTGACAGACTACAGACAAACAGACTACTGACAAACTGACTACTGACAGACAAGCTACAGGCTACAGACTACAGAGAGTGACACTACTGACAGACAGACTACTGACAGACTACTTTAGCTTATTCTTTTGGTCATTCCAATGTCATTCCTTTTTTAATTCCTAGACAAATTTTTATCAAGGGTCTAGGGCTGGGTGATATGGCAAAAAAAAAAAATCTAGATTTTGTTTTATAAAGTTTGACCGATTCACGATTTCGATTTATTTATTTTCTTTACTGTGTAACTATAGTCAACTTAAAACATTACAACAACATGACTGAAGTAACAATCTCTTTATAAAGTAACTTGAAAACCATCTGGTTAAGGAACATGTATTTTTAATGGCCGTACTTAAATAAATTGGTCAACAAGGTGTAGCCTATTACATTCCTATAGACAAATTCCTGCTTGACGTTTTAGAAAATATTTGTGCGTAGCTACACCACCCAGTATATATTAAATATCACCGTGAACAACAAAAAACCCCACAGAAACCTGTTACATATCCATCTATATTTAAATGTCTATCTTATATTTAACTGAATTGTATAACAGCCTATAGCTGAAATGTTGAAAATTGCTTAATTTGTTTTTATAAAACGTTTGTCGAAACGTATTGATATTTTTTTGGAGTAAAAACAATACCGACATTTAAGAATCCATATTTAATTTATTTATTCATTCATTTGACTTGTTTATTGGTGCATATCTGGGTTATGATTTAATTCATAGCTACAGTACCTTGGACAGCTACTGTGCCACTCCGTAAAGCTTTCAAGCAAAAGTCCAAATTAAAGAAAGATTTAACATTCACAACCCGCCGTAACCGTCCTTCAGGTGGTGCGCAGGTATAAAATACAAAACCAGTTATCTGGGCTTTGAATTAGGTGCAATTATTTCCTCATTGTTCAAAGAGTCTGCAAGTTCATGTTCCATTGATATATGTTGTTGTTGTTGTCGATGCGCAGCAGGTAGCATGCAGTCGCTGGTAAAGTTCTCACCCAGATCAGAGCGATCTGTGCTACCGAATACAGCGCAGCATGCAATAAACTCACGCTCAGTCAGGCGAAGTAAAGGTCTCATTGCCTATATGTCAATCAAATTAATTAAGCTCTAGCCCCCACGAATAAAACTTTTAGCCTATTTCATTATTTTGTGTAATGTGTATATAGTGTAATCAGGGCCGGAGCAAGCTGAACTGGTGCTCTAGTCTAGGCGAACGCCCTCAACCCGAAAGTGAAATAGAAACCTACGGGTTTGCGGATGAAAGTAAGGACTGGGAGGGGGTGGATTTCACGAATAAAAGTGAGGACTGGAGGGTTCTCGCTCACTATTCTGCTGCCTAGGTCTATTGACGCGCCGGCCCTGATTGTAAAGCTGGATTTATACTTTCACCTGGCACTGCATCGTGCGCCTCCGCTGACTGCGCGCGCACCTCGCGACTGAGCCAGCTGTGGTAGCTCATCAACAGAGCCGTGACGTCAACACACAGAATCTATCAGCACGGTTGTCTAACAGTGTAGAACGGTTTGGCACGATAGTGGAAAAGCTGCTTTAATATTTTTGTTTAAAAAATCGCAATACCTCGATTTTATAAAAAAATTTATCGTCTTAAAACGTAAATTAAAATTAGTTGAAAAAAGTAGTATCATAACACCTAAGTATTGTCAAACTGTGGGTAGTATTATAAAATTATCAGTTCAGAGTTAGGGTGACCATACGTCCTCTTTTTACCGGACATGTCCTCTTTTTGGGAATTGGTCCGGCTGAGATCTCCTAAAATGTCTGGGATTTAGCTTGTGCTTTCTATAATTATCGTTAATTGTATGTGTTTCTGCATTATTTTATATATTTTTCTTTTGATTTGCTTTACTATTACTCCACTGACTGCAAGCGCAAAGCACATATTTGACGTGGTTACTGTTATCCATAGATGTATATGTTAAAAAATTATATCAACAGTTTTGAACTCGTCTCTTTTATTGCATGACCACCATGGCCGTTTACTAACAACAACAAAAACGTGCGCACCCCGGAAGTGACCTGTTTGACACAACATAAAAGTCCTCCTTCCTTTCCATGTGCTGCATACACATTTACGATTGTCATAACCAAAAATGAAACTTAACAAACTCAATCTCTTCTTAAAAAAAATAAATATATAAATAAAAATGATTGTCTTATGCACTCCCTGAGAAACATTAATACATAAGATAACAGTAAAACATGACATAAGTGTTAACTATTAGAATTCAGTCCATCTTCTAACAGGGAGATGCTCTTTTAATAGAGCTTCGATTGTCCTTCACTAAGTGCTTTAAGTAACTGCAGTGCTGATGCTCCTTTTTTTGGTAAGGCAGTCTGCAAGCTGGTCTTTTGTACCATACCAGAGCACTTGTTTAATTCTTTGTGTTTGAATGAGTTCTTTGCTGCTGCTAATTTCCAGATGAAGTCTTTTCTCAGCAACTGACTTTGTGGACTTCAGTGCATCAGCTAGTGAGTGATTGTCTGCGATGCAAATTATTGGTATTGCATTTTTAGTGTCACCAGTTGTCAGCTCAGAAAGCAGCGTAGTCAGAAATACTGCATTATCTATTCCATCGGACATTGCTAGTGTTTCAGCAGCAAGAGTACTTCGCACAATTCTCTTTACTCTTTTTGATTGCCAAGAAAGGGGAGAGAACATTCCATTTTCCCCCATAAGAACAATTAGATTTCCTCCTTGACTTCCTCCATCTGAATGATTTCCAAATGAGGCATCACTATACACAACCATCTTGAGCTCACTGTCTTTTCCGAGGTATTGGAAGTTCAGCAGCACCTTTTTAGACTTAAGTTTACACACAATTCTGTTTGCTTCATGAATAGTTTGTACAGAAGCATTTTTAATGTTTAAAGCTAGGCTGCTGGCATCAAACATGACATCAGGCCTGCTTTGTCTTGCGGCCCAAAAATGTGGCCAATATTTGGCCATTTATTATACCAGTAAAGTGAAGCATCGGCCAGACCATACACACACTTTTTTAGCTTCCATAGTTTTTTTTTACAGTTTGCCTCAGGAGGTGGTTTGATATAAAGGTCCCGGGACAGTTCCATTCCTTGTAGAAATGCAGCTTTTATGTCCATAGAATTCAGATTCCACTGTCTTTGACAAATCAGAGTCTGAAGAACATGTTGGAGAGTCCTTTTTGAGTTCTGACACCTCTAGTTCTTCAAAACCTCGTGCTACAAGACGAGCTTTGGGTAAAACCCCTATAGGTGTCTCTTTGTAAGTGCAAACCCACCTAGTGGAAATGCATGTCTGTCCCTCATCCTTTACTACCTCAAAGACATGGTTATCTATCCAGCTTTTTATCTCATCCTGTTTTGCCAAGTCAAATGTTACATCTTTTGTTACAAACACATCCTCACATACATTAATGGAGTTAGCATTAGCAACAGTGTTTTGAATTTGTAGATTCTCAACATTTGACATGTCAGCAGATTCTGTGGTACCTGCAACACTAGTGGGCTCAATAAGTAACAGGTTATACCAGTTTTTATATTTGCCTGTAGCTTTACCTGCACGCCCCAGGACTTCAGCTGTGTGTAAAACACCCTTTCTCTATCTCTGTAGCTTACAGTTTGTCCTTTTTGTAGCATTACCACAATTTCCATACTAGCATCACTCTGAGTCTCTGCATTATCACTTGTGTGTTATTCTGTTTCACACTGCCTCCTTTTGTCCTGAATTTGTCTCACCCCTTGTTGTACATTGATTTCAGTCTCTTCTGATGGCTGTCTGTTACTTTCAGTAAAGTCTTGTTCAATGTCTGTGGCATTGTCTTCATCAGTCTTTGTTGTATGCTGATCTTCACCTTCTTTGTACACTTTTCTCAGTCTGAGATGATGTACCCTTATGCAAGTCCCTCCATGTCTCAGAAACATTACTGCACCATCCTGACCGATAACAGTTCCTGGCCCTTTCCATTCTGGACAATCCACTCTTTTGTAGTACACTTTGTCACCCATTTCATATTTCTCATCTGTGTTACGTATTTGCTTCCGCAATGCTCTCCGAATCCTTTCTGATGACTCTGCTTCAATAAAAGACTGTCTTGATGAGTGTAAAGCAGATATGTGTTTTGCCACCTATTCACTCTTTGTAGTGCCCTCTAAAGCTGGAGGTTTATCAATCAGCACAGATGGTAAGTTGGGATTCTGTCCAAACACGAGTTGATGAGGACTGTAGCCATGGACATTTTGCATTGTATTCTTTGCCATAAGAGCCCAGTCCATTGCAGTATGCCAATCACAACCAATGCTTGCTTTCACTTTCATTATGATTTCAGTGAGTGTTTGGTTGTGCCGCTCCAGGAGACCATTGCTCCATGGGCTATATGCAGCTGTAGTTTTTACTTCTATATTGAAGTTCTCTGCCATATCTTTCACCTCATCATTATTGAATTCTCCCCCATTATCACTAAATATTTTTTGGGGTGGGCCATGTACGCTTATCCAGTCATGGAGAAAATGTTTAACTCTTTCAGAGGATCTCTTTGAGGTTAGAATGCTGCCTGCACTGAACCTCGTGAACTGGTCAATGATGTGGAGATACCACACACCTGGTTCAAGTTCATGTAGATCTACAGCCACAGTTTCGTTGTATTGTGTTGCCAGTGGCAGGCCAACAGCAGGCTTTGGTTTAGCTTTACCATATCTATTACATATCTCACACTCACTCACAATTTTATTTAAGATGATGTTACATTCAGCATCTTTATTGCCTAACCTGTCAAGTAGTCGCTGCAGTTTTTCAACAGAAGCATGGCCGAACTGTTTCTGAAGCTTCATCATGATGTGACGTTTTTCTGTTGAGCTCGTTGTATCTGTAATTTTCAAGATTTCAGTCTCATAATGCTTCAAATTTTGTGTAGCGTCTTCAGCAGTTGCCAAAATCTGCTCATTAAACTGCATGTCTTTTGAGCTACTTTCGTTGTCCATTATATTTACACAATAATAACCAGAGCTTGTAAAGTCAAGTTCTACCGGCTGGTTGAACATTACCGCTCTGTCATTTTCCATGTCTAAAACTGTTCCTGCTCTTTTTAGAGAGGCTTTGCTTAAGAGCAATGGTATGTTCGCTGGAACGACTTCAGTTTCAATCTTACATTTGATCTGTCCAATTTTTGGCGGAATTTTCAACTTTCTGTTGGAGCTGACCACTTTTCCATCTCCAAACCTAAATTGGTCTATGGCTGTGTGTTTCTGTTTTTTTTTCAGGTCATTAGTCTCTTCTTGATTGAACTCATTTATGTGGTGATTTAGCCATTCTTGTCCACACACAGTCCGAGTGCATGCAGTGTCTATTATTGCAGATCCAAAACATTCAGTCATGAGGATTTCTGCTTCAGTGTGTAACTCTTCTGTAAACAGAGTGATGTTGCATTCCTCTACATCATTTCTTGCACAATCTTCAGTCATTTTGATTTGCTCACCTTTGTGTGGGCAATTCTTAGCCCAATGGAACGTACTTTGACACACAGCACATTTTGATCTGCTACCATATCTGTCCAGGGGGTTTGTGCCAGGTAATGGTGTCCTTTGTTGGTCATTCTGAGACTATGACTTGCCTCTCTGTCGTCTCTGTTCTGTTATATATGCAGTTTCCTGGTTAATTCCCACCATTAATGCAGACGTATTTACGGTGAAAATTCTCTTTAGTGCCGACTTCACTGATGCAAAAGTCAGATCTGCACATGCTGTTAAGGCCAACTGTCGGTCTTTCACATCCAAGCAAGCAGTATCCAATAATTTAAAAGCTAAAACTGCGTCAGGAAGTTCCATTTTATATTTGCACATCTGCGAGTAGCGTTGTTCAAAGTTAATTATATAGTCCGTCATTGAAACATTACTGTCTCACGGTCAAAGCTTGTATACGCCTCATAAGTCCGGTCCTTTTCTTCCCAGAGAAACAAATCATCAAGTTTTGCTAATAAAGTTGACATGCCAGTGTCTTTATTCAAATCATCAACCGGTATTTCCATCGCCATCTCTCTCGCTCTCCCTGATAGCGCCAAAGCAACGGCGAGTGCTTGTTTACTTTTTTCAAGTTCCATAACTCTAGTCCACATTCCGACTTAGTTCTTCCAGCTTTCGTCTGGCTTCCCTTCATCAAAGGTTGGCGGGACTCTGTAATTGCTAACCATCCTCTCCTACCAATGTTGCTAAATTAAAACAACAGTTTTTAACTCGTCTCTTTTATTGCATGACCACCATGGCCGTTAACCAACAACAACAAAAACCCGCGCTCACCCCGGAAGTGACCTGTTTGACACAACATAAAAGTCCTCCTTCCTTTCCATGTGCTGCATACACATTTACGATTGTCATAACCAAAAATGAAACTTAACAGTATCCACTAGATAGCGCATACGGACCCTGAGCATGCCTCAATAGCGCCGCCACATTTGTACAGTACTCCCAGGACAAATGTCATTCAACCGCACTAGTCAAGATTAAAGCCAATGTGAAGATGCTGGACTTTAGCGCTGTTTATGGGTGTAGTAACAAGGAAACAAAGAAAACAAAAGCAGAACATGTCATAGGTAAGATTTCGTTTTTTTACATTTTTGTGTTATGAACTTTTGTGCTCAACAAGTCACGTTATTGATAATAATACAGTCACTTACTGCGCTAATCATAATAAAAGTAGCACCAACTTGCACAAAATACTCAGCTTATGCTGGTTTTGTTGAATAAAATAAGCAAACAGTGTAAATTAAATATGACAACAAGATTCTGCGGTGCTAAAAACTTGTATTATTGTCGGCTAAGTAAACAAGTCGTTCGTAACGGAGATTTATTCACAAACGAATCTCTACCTCTGTTAGAATGAGAAGTGAACGCAGGAGAGGGTGTGTGTTTTAGGACACGGATTAGATCAAATTAAACAGGGAGGGAGGATAATACATTTACATGCACACAGACACACACTCTTTGTTTGCAATGCCCATGCGGTCACTTATCCATCGATATATATAGAAAAGTGATGTAAAATTAATTTTTGTCATTTAAAAAAAATATTTGCATACTGAAAACTACTGATCATCGATATATGTACATATGCGTATATATCTCTGGCTCTTGATAGCCAGTCTTCTACTGCACCTTGGTCCCACATTCATTTCAAAGGAGCGCTACCCTGTACTAAAATGGCGGCTCTATTGACGCATTCCTTCCAATGGACAACAACAGCGTAGGCGACATCTAATGTAAATATCTATTATTGTTATCAACAACTTTGCATTTTTGACTGTTTGGCATCATCTAGTGACTGAATAAGGTTAGTGAAGGCTCAGGCAAACGCGTCATGTGTTAGTGTTTCTCAACCACGTTCCTGGAGGACCACCAGCTCTGCACATTTTCCATGTCTCCTTAACCAAACACCCCTGATTCAGATCATCACCTCATTAGCAGAGACTGAAAGACCTGTAATGAGTGTGACTGACAAAGGACGTGGTTGAGAAACACTGATTTATTCCACATTACTTGCCTGGAGGATGGTAATCTGCTTCTGATCTCACGTTTGCATTGATTTGTAATGCAATTTACTCTTGAAATATACTTTATTTCCCATGTGGTGTGAACTCGTAACTCGTAAACGTAACCGAGTCCACTTGAAAGAGGTGGTCTGGGGTACGGTTCAAACAAACTCTGGTCCGGTTCACTTCTGGTATGAATGCAATCGTACCAATCAACGGAAGTGAACCACCAACTGTACAACAAACTATCATTTTCATAACGTTCATTCGCATGTGTGTGTGTGTGTGTGTGTGTCTGTGTATCACGTACTGTATCTTGGTGACAAGCGGGACTGAGCCAGGGCAAACACAGTGATAATGTCTGCTTGTCTCCTCCAAAACAGCTTCTGCAGACATCGTGTTATGTTCTGAACGTTAATAATATTTTTTGCGGCAGATGGACGTGAGTCGCTTTCTGTATTTCCAAAACCAAAAGATTCAGTAAAAGCAGAACAACCGCGATGTGCGGACATCTTTCCTTTTCAGAATCAGAATCAGAAAGAGCTTTATCGCCAGGTATGTTCACTCATATGAGGAATTTGGTTTCGTGACAGAGCTTCTACAGTGCAACAGAATTACAGAGGACTAAAAAACAGATAATAAATATATTTTAAAAAGTAGTGAATGCAATATACAAATTGACAAGTGTATGTACAGCTATATTACTATATACAACATAATATGTGCAGCTGTTATGTGCAAATTGGCATGTAAAGTGTGTTGTTAAATAAGTGTATGTGTGTATAAAAGTATATAGCAGGTAGTGATGTTGGTTCCACAATTATTATCATCAAGTGTTCATGAGATGGATTGCCTGAGGGAAGAAACTGTTTATGTGTCGGGCTGTTCTGGTGCGCAGTGCTCTGTAGTGTTGACCAGAAGGTAAAAGTTCAAAGAGGCAGTGTGCTGGGTGTGAGGGGTCCAGAGTGATTTTGGCAGCCTTTCTGCTCGCTCTGGATAAGTACAGTTCTTTGAGAGTAGGGAGGGTTGTACCAATGATTCGCTCAGCAGTCCAAACTATTCAACGTAGTCTTTGGAGGTCGGATTTGGTAGTTGAGCTAAACCAGACAGTTATTGATGTGCAGATGACTGATTCAATGATGGAGGTGTAGAACTGTGTCAGCAGCTCCTTTGGGAGGTTGAACTTCCTCAGCTGACGAAGAAAGTACAACCTCTGTTGAGCTTTTTTTGACAATGGAGTCAATGTGAGTGTCCCACTTCAGGTCCTGAGAGATGATGGTGCCCAGGAACCTGAATGACTCCACTGCTGCCCCAATGCTGTCCGTGATGCTCAGTGGGGGAAGAGCCTGGGGGGGTTCTCCTGAAGTCCACTATCATCTCCACAGTTTTGAGCGTGTTCAGCTCCAGGTTGTTGTGACTGCACCAGACAGCCAACTCCTTAACCTCCTGTCTGTAAGCAGACTCGTCACCATCCTGAATGAGGCCGATAAATGTGGTGTCTTCTACAAACTTTAGGAGCTTGGCAGAGGAGTCAAGCTCCTAAAGCTCCTAAAGTTTGACGCTTTGCTTTCTTGTCCATCACCTAGCAACAGCTGTACACACAACAGCAGCTCGAAGACGCAAGCGTAACAGAGTTCAAAAGGACAAAAGACTGTGTAAACACAAACCAAGCAAGAAGGTGGCAAGGGGGGGACAATCGAACTTTGGTACAGTCCAGGCAATTTAACCAAGTGTGATTTTTAACATGCATCACTGTTTTTGGTATTGATGTGGACGGACATATTTTTAAAAAACTAAAGCGGGGAAAACTTGTTTCTAAAATGCCTGTGTAAATGGCCTGAATTGTTCACAATCTTTTGCCTAGCTTGTCAGTGAACACCCAGCCCTAGTATGGGTGTCCAAATTTATGCAATGCCAAGAATCAGATGCAGTTTATCCTGTACCTCTGCAACTCTGGTCCCCATAAATACTTTTAGTGGCCGATCACACCGGACATGCTTTTCCATTCTGATGCAGCACACTGCCTTTTTTGTTGCCAAGAAAAAAAGAAGTGCGCTGCATGTTTTATGTCACTAGTCAACCACTGAATCAGCTGCGTATTGTGCGTGAGCGTTGCTGTTGATATTGTTATAATTGTAATATTTCATAATGTATGGATGTTGACGATTTGTGAAGTCATACAGCTCTGACTAACTCAAAACAGAGACCACTAGTCTCTCCTCCATCTTTAAAAGTCTCCATAGTCGTCTTGACGACACAAACACTTCTGTCACCAGAAACCCCGCATCTGCTTTCATATGATTGGACAATGAGCAGCAAAAGCTCACTACATCAGTCGTGTCTTTTTTCAGAGTCGACCTTCATTTAACTGCAGGTGCACAGAGCGCAATGGCAAAAATGCGAGGCATGCAAAATGTTCACGGCCATTAAAAAAACATTCAAAAAGGCGCCTCTCATCTTAAAAAGAGTGTTTGGTGTGATCCAGGCCTAATGCTGCAGGAATCCGATTAAAAAGCCAGGTTAGTGCAATAGTGGAGTCAGACCACAGTGTGACATCACTGTGTTTATCATGGTGTCTATGTAAGCTCTGTTTTAGGACTTCAGCTTACTGTGTCCTTGTGAGTAGAGGTCTTCACGTTGGACCCGAGACCCATGCGTGTTTGGCTATGTATTTGAAGTTGTCAGTAGGGTTCGGGTCAGTTCCCAATGTCTTATATATTGCATAGGTCTCACACTCAATTCCTGGAGGGTTGCAGCTCTGCACAGTTGTGCTACAATCCTAATCAAACACAACTGATCCAACTACTAGTGTCTAGCAGTCTTGATCACCTTGATTAGTTTGATTAGGGTTGGAGCAAAACTGTGCAGAGCTGCGGCCTTCCAGGAATTGAGTGTGAAACCTATGATATATTGTGTCTGTGTGTAATACCAGAGTCTGAACTCTGGTATTACACCGCATCATCCAGTGATCAGTGGGCGACACTTTGCATGTGTTTTGTAACTTGTAGATGTAAGAAGGTAATAAGGTGGATAAAACACACAAGTGTGCACTACCTTAGCCACAAGAAGCAGAGCTTAGATTCTTTTTCATGAGGTTGAATGTAATAATAATGCATCAGTTGTTGCCTCTGTAATATAAGTGTAATGTGTACAGTGATTTGGATCAGATACTTCAGCAAAAATGTGCTGTCCAATGACTTTATACAGTCACTGGGTTCATCTGAATGACGTTTTTTTTTTTGTGGTATTATGACGAAAATATTTAAGACATATCCATTCTGAATTCAGGACTTTTTTAAGGGCCAAAGGCGATCCTGTATTAAGACACGCTGAGGTTATATGTAACAACTCTTTCAGCATCTTAGTACTTATATGACCTATTGTTGGTTTTGATACTTACATTCTTTCATGTTGGTTTTTACATGTTGCTTTTAGGTTAACCTGTTGTATTTTTCTCTTTAGAGCTGATGGTACTGAAAGAAGAGACTGGAGAACTGAAAGAAATGAGAGAGAAAGATCAGTTTGAGAAACAGCAAGATTTAATGACTGATGAAAAATCCATGAAGATACAAAAGACTTCACCTCATAAAAGAGATCAGGAAACCAAATCTAATGGTAACTTTACCTGCAGTCAGTGTGGAAAACATTTCTCTCAAAAACGCAACCTTATAGTCCACATGAGTACTCACACCAGAGAGAAGCCTTACCCGTGTCCTGAGTGTGGAAAGGGTTTCAGACAAAAGCAATACCTTGCTGTTCACATGAGAATTCACACTGGAGAGAAGCCTTTCTCATGTGATCAGTGTGGAAAGGGTTTCAGGCAATTAATAATCCTTCGACATCACGTCAAACTTCACACTGGAGAGAAGCCTTATGCCTGCCCTCAGTGTGGAATGAGATACATTCATAAACAAAGACTTGAAAAGCACATGGCAGTTCACAATGAAGACAAGCCATTCGTTTGCCAACAATGTGGAAAAAGTTTTACTTTAAACCTAAACCTTAAACAACACATAAAAATTCACACTGGAGAGAAACCTTTCGTCTGCCAGCAGTGTGGAAAGAGTTTTAGTTACAAACAACAAGTTGAAGTCCACATGAGAGTTCACACTGGAGAGAGACCTTACATTTGCTCTCAATGTGGAAAGAGTTTTACACAGAAAGGCAACCTTGAGTACCACATGAGAACTCACACTGGAGAGAAGCCTTACACTTGCACAAAGTGCGGCAAAAGCATTACAAGTAAGAACTCTCTTGATGCTCACATGAGGACTCACACTGAGAAGAAACCTTACACTTGCTCTGAGTGTGGACAGAGTTTTGCAAAGAGAAATGTCCTTAAAGTCCACATGAGAACTCACACTGGAGAGCAGCTGTACCCTTGCACACAGTGTGGTAAAAACTATACCAGTAAAACCTACCTCAAATCTCACATGAGGACTCACACTGGAGAGAAGCCGTTTGTATGTGGTCAGTGTGGAAAGAGTTTCTATCACAGAGGCAGCCTCTGCTATCATATGAAGTGCCACAATTAAGAACAGAAGCAAATATCACAAAATAAACCCAGAAGACTTCTAAAAACAATTACACAATTAATAAACTGAAATGCAAGAGTGTAATCCAGGGTGACCAACTTTGGAGATCTACCTTCCTGCAGATTTCAGCTCCAACCAGGGCCGGCGCATCCATAGAGGCAACCTAGGTGGCTACCTAGGGCGGCAGAATAGTCACCCCCGCACACACTATTCGCTTTCGTCCGCGACAAACCCTGCATCATCTCAACACCCAGCTCCGCCACCTCTGCTTTTTCGGATTGAAGGCGGCATAACTTTCGGTGTGAGGGCGGCATTCTCTTCGCCAGATCGCCAGTTGAGCTTGCTCTGGCCCTGGCTCCAACCTATATCAAACACACTTGCCTGTAATTATCAAGTGCTGTTCTGATCCTAATTAATTGGATTAGGTGTGCTTGATCAGGGTGGGAGCTGAACTCTGCAGGAAGGTAGATCTCCAGGAAGTTGAGCACCCTTGGTGTAAATAAAAAATCATAGTGACAGCTACTTTACTAGATAAGCCTAGTTTACTATATAGCGTCCTTTAAAAAGGTCAGGAATATCTAAACCAGGGATGCCCAAACTGGGCCCTGGAGGGTTGGTGTCTTACAAAGTTTAGTTCCAAGCCCAATCAGACACGCCTGGGCTAGCTAATCAAGCCCTTACTAGACTTTCTAAAAACATCTAGGCTTGCACAGGAGGTCAGGTGATGTAGTCTGTTGATAGATATTGGTGATTGTGTCACCTCGCACAAACATCATAAACGCAACAGGACTACAATCAAACTACATTCGCACATGTGCTGAGAACTGTTTGACCAAGCTGAAAATTAAAGCTAATACTATTCTAAAAAATTTTCAATTTCTTACTGAACGAGTTTCACTTCACAAGACCTCATCTTGAGCCTTGGCTATTGACTTGGACTCTGTTTTTTAATCTAAAAAATCTATCAATATTTACTGCCATTTATATGAATCGCCAAGGTTCACATATTCAGATAAAAATAGTTTTTAATGTTCTACTGCAGGAAAGTAAGGCACCTACATCTTCGATTACCTGAGATTAACAGGACATTTTCATTTTTGGAGTAACTATCCCTTTAATACACTTGGGAATAATAGAAGTGATTTGAGCACCTGAATTCATTGACTTGCAGGGGACTCCCAAAACTTTCACCAATGTAGTATATTGTTGTTTTGTTTATACTTGACTTTTTCTTTACAGGGAACGTATAGGTTTGTAGGAAGGACTGTTTTGTTTATTATTTTAGTCATGTTTGCTCTCAAGTTTTTCGATAATCCATAAATTCTTTGGATTAGTATCTTTCTGCAAGTGATTCTCATTTCTTCCACCCACACATCACCCCTGTCTGATCTTACCCCAGAGGTGGTTATTGCAGAATGTGCCATGTTTGCGGTGTTTTGGTTGTGACATTATTCTGATTGGTGAATGTTGCTAGCATGCCTTTGTTTTTGTTGATGTGCACTTAGGTTTTTTTTTTTAGAAAAAAAGTGTCCAGTTATTATCAGAAATGTCTCAGCTACATATGTAAACCTTGATCTCTGAAGAAGTAAATAAAGATATTGGCTTGACCAATGAGTTGGTATAAAAATGGCCCAATGAAAATTGGCGAGTATAATCTGCATATGAGGCCACTCCCATACATATTGGGTTTAAGTGATTGTTAGGCAGCTACTCATTCAAGTTTTGTTGAACCTGTGGAAGTGCCAAACCAAGGCTTGGTATTCAGCTTGTTGTTCAGGGTTGTGTTTGTGCGACGTTACTCTAACAACTTCAGAAGAGCAGATGGCGAGCAAGCTCTGACATGGGATGGGAGTGTACTCCCTGGTGGTTGATGTATACTACTCTGGCTGTGTCATCCATTCTAATCAAGTGAGAGACACTTTCAACAGATCCGGCCGATGGATATGCCAATGAAATTGGGGTTTGGTCCACAAACCTGTGTGTTTGCATGTTTGTTGCACACAGTGCCACAGCCTGACCTGGTAGCCTTATACGCTAGAAGAAATTTTTCAGTGAATAAAATACATTGGTTCAGGTAGGTTACAATTGTTTGGTGATGTGCCATTATGGGGACAAGGTCTAGCTCCATTCCCAGAAAAGGGATACAAGTTGTATACTTGTCTAGTGTATACATTTTATACACTAAGCTTACACTTCACTCAGTTGACCTGAAACCCCAACTGGCTGAGATGCCAGTGCAGTGTTCCTGTGGTTCCTGCGGTATCATGACTGTGGCAAAATTAACAAGTCCTTGAGATAATTGAGGATCTGCATACTACCTCCTGAAGTGGGGTTATAGCATCCTCAACAACTTATAGACTTGCAGAGACAGGGAGAGCTAGAAGAGTAGGACTTTGTACTACCATGGCCAACCCTCGAAAGCAAACTAAAGTCTGTGTCAATGTAACCCCGCTGTTCCTAAGCCACTCAACCCACTCCGAGCTGGTATCGAACCGGTGACCTTCCGCATGGGAGTCAGTTGCTCTAACAAGGAGGCTAAAGACCATGGGCTCTAGCGTCTGTCGCTAGACCACCTTTAGAGGTCAGAGGAGTGAGGTTTACCTGCACAGCACTTACTAGCTGGCCTCCGTTACATCAAGGTAAAGCCAACAAGTATGTATCCCTTAGATTTAGGGGTGTTCAAACTCGGCCCTGGAGGGCCGGTGTCCTGCATAGTTTAGCTCTGACTTCCTTCAACACACCTCCTTGGAAGTTTCTAGTATACCTAGAAAGAGCTTGATTATCTGGTTCAGGTGTGTCTAATTGGGGTTGGAACTAAAATACGCAGGACACTGGGCCTCCAGGATCGTGTTTGGACACCCCTGCCTTAGATCGATGTCAGAAACCCAATTATGGGGAAGGATGTATCTGAGAGAACTGTTATTTTGTTGAAGTAGCTGGCACCACTGACTGAGGAAAAAGAGTCTCCTTTACCTCTGGGTAACCTGCTGAGTGTTGCAGAGACAGGAGCATAAGAATACTGTGGTGTGCTTGCCTGAGGCAGCTGTTACTTTATATACAAAAGTGGCCTCATATGCTGATTCTACTTAGCAACTTTCATTGGCCTGTTTCATACAAATTCAGAGTGACTGGTTTCTTGATCAGAAATCCCAAATAAAAAAAGATATGTGTTTATGCATATCTGTTTTACTGTTTACAAGGAATTTATATTTTACTGCCAATATACAATAAAAATTATACATGTGTTCAAAAGAAGAGAGTCATAAAGGTTTATAACCACTTAAGGGGGTGAGTAAATAGTGAATAAATAAAAATTTTGGGGTGAACTAACCCTTTAAGTCATGTTCAGATGCGGTTGTGGTGGAAGAAAGGACAATAACAAAGTCACGAACAAAGAACAGGTATGTTCTCTCTGTCCGTTTACATTCATCCATCTATCCATCCATTTTCTGCCACTTATCCGGGGCTCTACTCCGAGTTCCTCCCAGGTGACAGAGCTGCTTGTTATAAAATATTTCAATTCAACTTGATTTCTATAGCGCTTTTACAATGTAGATCAGTCCAGTTTTCAGAGTTTAAGTTCAGTTCAGTGTGGTTTAGTATTCACTGCTGAGAGTCCAAACACTGACGAGTAATCCATCAATGCGCAGCTCTACAAGTCCCAAACTATGCAAGCCAGTGGCGACAGCAGCAAGGAAAAAACTTCACCAGTTGGTGAAAAAACCTCGAGAGAAACCAGGCTCAGTTGGGCACGACCATTTCTACTGTGGCCAAACGTCTTATGCAGAGCTTCAGTTTAAGCACCGGAGGCTAGAGATGGCTGGACATCAGCGAAGACTCATCTGTCCCTGGAGTCACACAAGAATCAGACGCATGCTTTCTACTCCTCCATGACCACATGTGACCACTCCTCCATTTCCTTACATAAAAGAGCATTACCATTGAAATCAGTAAGGTCAAAGACCGTATGTTTAATTTTTTACTCTTCATTGTTTACCTGTAAAGCTCTGATGATCTCAATGCCCAAGAGTATTAAGGCAGTGCTGGAAAATAATGGCGGTCACACAAAATATCGACACATTGGGCCCATTTTGGGCATTTTCTCTTAAGGGTATACTTAGGCCCAATTCTATTTTTGTACCGCTTCCCCTTGGCCCTTAAAAACGAGTGTGAAGGGGAAGGGCTTCAAAATTTACCCCTAAGAATTGGGACAGCACTACAACACCTGCACACGTCATCGCGATCTCTTGCTTCATATGAGATCAGACGATGGCGACTGCTGTAGTTATTCCAGTTGCGTTATATTTTGGTATTTATCTTCAGGAAATCACTGAAGGCGTATATTATGTTATCATAACGATCTAATGTGGCAATAAGATTGTAACTATACTGCGCATTTACACCGTGGCCATATTCATCTATGTAAACACACGAAAACAACATTAACATTATAGCAGACACTGTAAAAACGCTTATTCTCAGCCACTAGACTTCTCTGACAGGGTATTCGAGTGTCAGAATTTTGTGGGACTGCTGTACGGGGATTATTATAAGGGATTATAGATTGCGAAATTTAGCGGTTTTTATTTTAGCGTTTTTTTTATAAAAGCAAGATGGTAAAACACGAACGTAGTCACGAATATATTAAAACGTGTTTGTTTGTTGTAAAAATTCGTAATAATGACAAAAAATACTAATTTGTGGCTCTCCTTACTTCCAGGTGCAGCGAAACTGTAGCTGGTGCATTCGGGGAACTTTTCTTACACCTTGGTAACAAGTGTGCTCCTGAAAAATCGTTGTTTGAAGGGGCGTATACCCCTTCCCCTTAGCCCTACGCCTTCAAGCTAAAGAGAATTGGGACACCACTACCCCTTCGCGGGAGAGCACAAAACGAGAGGTAAGGGGAAGGGCTAAGGGGTAGAATTGGGATTGGGCCTTACTTTTGTTGCTAACGGATTTGACATTAATGGCTGTGTTAAGTTATTTTGAGGGGACAGCAAATTTACACTGTTAAGCAGGATGCATACTCACTACGTTTTGGCAAAGTCTTCAGTGTTTTCACGTGAAAAGATAAGATTATTTACAAAATGTAAGGGACACTCACTACATACTGTATTCTAGTGAGAAGATGTATACACTGGTGACTTTTTAATGAGTTTGAAATTGAATAGTTAACAAATGAAATAGTTTTCTCTGCAACAGGCCCTTTTTAGTCTTGGATATAGTGTTTTTCAGCTAATGGTAAACTTCTGGTAAAGGTTTCTGAGACAAAAATTTTATAAGGTCCCTTTTACAGCATCGACATCATAATGTAATTAAAATACATTCAGTTAAATAGACTTAAGCATTCATTTAGCTGATCAAGCGTAAAATGAGATGAAAGACATTGTAACTAGTGGCGGAGCCAGAGGTGTGTCTAGCACTGGATATCCCTGACATCCGTTTGGCTACTCTGGGTGCCACCTCAAAATTTTATTTGCTGCTGGCACGCCATGATGCTGATTGACATCTATTTTGTTTAAAGAAGTTTTTGAATCTTGCTTTGAATATTTTCAAATCAATGACGAGCCGAAGGCAAGAGCATGGTTTCAAGTAAGACAAACAGCATTGGGCAGTAGCGTCGCTACAAGTAATGACGCTACTAGCTTAACTACATTTCTCAGCAGCGTGGCGGTAGTGTCACTACGCTCTAAATCAATAGCTTTTCAGTAGCTATGCTATTATTTTAAGCAAGTGCCTGCTGAAAAAACAGCTTAAACCAGCCTAAGCTGGTTGGCTGATTTTAGCTGGTCGACCAACCTGGTTTTAGAGGGGTTTTGGCCATTTCTAGGCTGGTTTCCAGCCTGGTCTTAGCTGGTCAGGCTGGAAAATGACCAGCTTAAACCAGCTTGACCAGCCTGGTTTAAGCTGGACATAGCTGGTTTTGGCTGGTCAAGCTGGTTTTAGCTGGTCAACTCCCAGCCTGACTAGCTAAGACCAGGCTGGAAATGGCTGGAAACCAGCCTGGAAATGGCCAAAACTACCTCTAAAACCAGGCTGGTCGACCAGCTAAAACCAGCCAACCAGCTTAGGCTGGTTTAAGCTGGATTTTTCAGCAGGGATAGCGCAGTGGCGTCCACACAAGCTAGATTTACTGATCGCGGATCAATAAGTGACAGCACCAACATTCACGGAGCTGTGAGGCCAGTGTCTAGCCATTGAAAGTAAATCCATATGATGGTGAGAATGACGATTTCTTCTTCCTATTTTACGGTGATCGACAACAAACTTTTCGGTGCGTTACTGCCACCTCACGCTCAGGTGGGTGACGTCGCCAACCAATTAGGCTAACACGAGAAATTTGCTTGGTGGAAAGATGACTGAGGGAGAGGAGTTATTTCTCAAGTAGGATTCCCTGTGACAATATCTCGAGAAGTACATGTTAAGATACAATAACGTTAAATCTAATACATTCCATGTATGTAAGTTATTATATTTAATTTACAATGTTTAAATAGTTTGCTGTTATGGAGAGGTAATGTTAGGCTTGCTGCTTGTGAGTTAAATTGATTTCAAATGGAATAGCCAGCTCATAGACTTTCTTCAGAAAAATGTTTTTTTAGATCGGTTGCTGACTTTAATGTCCAGGTATGATAATGGATAAATGTGTTTCTAACCTGATCAGATGTAACCAGACTTTTATATTTTTGGACGGGGTCAATTAAACATGAAAAAAAGGGCGAGACATCAGACTCCTTTATAACAAACAATGTGCTTTTTCTTTTCAAATCCAGGTCTGTTTGATGTCTGCTATGTGTAATTGTTTTTTTTCCTTATGCTAATGTTTTTCGAAATAAATTCAGCATTGTTTTTGCAAATAAAACTTTTTAATTCCTTAATTTATTATTTGAGTACAGTGTGTGTGTGTGTGTGTGTGTGTGTGTGTGTGTGTTTGTGTGTGTTTGTGTGTGTGTGTGTGTGTGTGTGTGGACCCCCTGAAATAGCAGTGACCACCCCATGTAAAAAAATTGTAGCTCCGCCACTGAGTGTAACCGCTAGCAGGATCAGCTGGCGAGTGCAGAAACTCCATTCAAAACACTGAGGTAAAATAAAATTGTATATTTGAAAGAGTTGGCAGGGGGGGAAATGGAGTTTAATGCAGTGCTTCTTGTCCGGTCTGAGACCCACTTTATATCAACCCTGCTGAAAAATAAGCTTAAACCAGCCTAAGCTGGTTTTAGCTGGTCGACCAGCCTGGTTTTAGAGGGGTTTTTGGCCATTTCCAGCCTGGTCTTAGTTGGTCAGGTTCTAAAATGACCAGCTTAAACCATGTAAAACCAACTTGACCAGCATGAGTTAAGCTGGACATAGCTGGTTTTGGCTGGTCAAACTGGTTTTAGCTGGTCAACTCCCAGCTAAGACCAGGCAGGAAATGGCCAAAACCCCTCTAAAACTAGGCTGGTTGACCAGCTAAAACCATCCAACCATCTTACGCTGGTTTAAGCTGGATTTTTTTTCAGCAGGCAGAGAAGATCACTTATGTTCATAGGAAACAGATCTTAAACATGGCGAAAGACAGTTCACCGGAAGCAGTCGGGCTGGCTGAAGATGAAAAGTCTGCACACACATTATATAAGTATCATAAGATTTAATGTAATAAGACTTTTATTTTGGTGTGGTTGTGTGACGTCATAAGACGGCGTCGTTCTGGTGGATCTGCGGTCCAACAAAAGGTTTGCGCTTTAAAGAGTTAAAGGTTTAAAAACGAAACATTTGTTCGGCTATATTTTCTTTTCAGGCGATGCTAAAATAGTTATCTGACAGAAAATGTAACGCAACACTTTATCTAACGGCTTTTGAAGCGCGTCTCATTTCTCTCTCATGTCGTGAATCTGATAGTAAACACGAGTTCAGTCACTGGCGAGTAGACTCCGAGTCATTTGAATCAACTTTTTTTTATCAAAATGATTCATATTTGAGTCGCCGCACGTGTCATTTGCTGATGAAAACTGAAATGCTGAACAACAAACATGTGCAGTGATAAGCTTTACTGACCAACGCCGTTGTTAGAGACAAAGTTATATTGAACATATTTACATATAGAAAATCTATGGCTAATATTGAGTGTATGTATATTTTATAAGTTTTTCGATTTGGGTGTTCAAGTCTAACTCTCCCTGACACGGATTCCCTCAGCAGTGCACTGAATAGTGAACTAGAGAGCTGATTGAGACGCAGATTGAGTGTGGATTTCTCTTATTTCTGTCCACTGTTCTCATTTTAAACAGGACAAAGTGTCCAAACACGAAGGGAAAAGTCCTGCTGAAGCCACTGATCCCCACGTCACACACTTATAAAGATGGCGTTTATTAAAGTGGAGAGTGAAGACCTGATGATTGAAGACACATTCGCAGTCAAACATGAAGGTACGCAAGAACAAACAGGTTGGTTTTCTTTCTCAAATCATATTTTTTGACATATCTCAAGCTATTTCCACACAGAATTTTAGAAAATCCTGAATGATTTGTGGAGGTTATTAACTCAAACAAGTAAAACAAGAAATAAACAAACTGCTTTTTGACAAATAAAAGTCTCTCATATAAATATTACTTTACTGTATTGCTAATAAATAAAACGTTGCATATTAGTCCATAATATTACTAAAATTAATTAAAAATTACTAAAGTTACTAGATAACTTGAAACATCCAGGCAGGTGTGTTGAGGCAGGTTGGTGCTAAACCCTGCAGGGACACCTGCCCTCCAGGACCAAGATTGGTGACCCCTGTTTTAGACCATTATAATCTCAGAATGATAAAATTACTTTCTAACAGGAGGTCACATGCTGGTGAAGATTAGAGATGGATGGAAGGTTTGCACTGACTGCAGGCTATATGTTTCTTATTGTTTTTGAACCCAAATAAGGTCTAATTTTTCTGTAATTGGTAACATTTTGGTGAATGTAAGGGTTATTATTAGCCGCATTTCCACTGTCTTGGCCAGTACGAGCCAGGGCTTTTATCAGGCTGGGCTGGGCCAATGGGCCAGAAGGTTGAGCAGTGAGACCGAAATCATGGTGTGTTTCCACTGTCAGGCCAATAACCCGCAGCGCGGCACTCAAACCTCGCCCCCAGAACGTCCCCTGAATCAAACGCCACACAACCCGCCCAGTTCAGTCACTCCATACTTCATCTCCCAGACTAAAAAGGGCATGTGCACTGCACAGGTGTGCCCTATGTGTGCACGTGCCTGGTGATGACTAGTCTAATGACTGACTAGTGTAATGCAGCACACCATTTTGCAAACTTCGCTTCTGCGCCCTGAAGCCCCAGCGGGCTCGCTTTGGCACAAGGTATTCGCCAGGCTGAAAAAAAGGCCTTTGGCTCCCAGAAAGCCCTGATTTGGCCCGATCAGGCCCCGAAAGTGACAGGCCTCGTTTACACTAATACGTTTTTGTTTTAAAATGCATACGTTTTGCTACGATTACGCCATCCGTCCACACTATGCCAGAGTTTTCGAGTCCTGAAAACGTAGAGTTTTGGAAACGCTGAAGAGGCTGTTTTTATTCTAAAACGTTGCTGCTCCATCTCAGTGTCGATTGGGGGAAACGGAGACATCTGAAAACAGAGGCAGGGCTGCTGATTGGGGCTTTTCCTCAATATTAGGTAGCCCGCACACAGTTCAGTCTTCATCCTCTCCTTGTAAGTTCAGACTTCGCAAGTTTGATATGGAAAACAAACTCCCGAGTGTGTACTTTTATAAAGTTATTCACATTACCCTGGCTATGTCGTTTCGCTTTCTTAACAATAAAATGAAAACATGATGTGAGGAACTGCCTATTTTCATTTTGATATTAGCAACTTAACACACAGCAGAAATGTTGAGGCGTCGTGTAGCTGCATAATACAACCGTCATCTTCATGCATAATTATAACAAAATGGCGCCTATAATATCACTGCCTCCTTTCATTTTTATTGAAAATACGAAACCCTGTCTCTTTCATAGAATATCAGTTTTAATAATTAATAATGGCCATTATAAAAGATTAACGCACAAAAAGTTTAATAAATAGAGAAAATAAAGGCAAACAATCAGTCAGATGTGGTGTCCGAGGTTACATTAATGAAGATATTAACCTAACTTATCTTTGCGCTCAGCCAAAACACGTTACCTGAGAACAAGTAATAGATTCAAAACACCAAAGTCGGGGAATATGTCGTTAGATATAGACAAGATGAATTAAATATCACGTTTAACAAATATAGTGAGATTAGATCCAGCAGGAGATCCCTAATGAACAGTCCGAAATGCACAACTCTCATATTGGTATGTGCTCAAAGCACACTGCAGTGCATGCCAGAGAGTGTGTGTGTGGTCACGTGATGTGCGTTTTCACCATTTTAAAATAGATTGAGAGCTGTTCAGAAACGCTGGGTGAAACGCTAGTGTGTACGCGCATCATTTTCATTCTAAAACATCGTTTTAAAACTAAAACGTACTAGTGTAAATGGGGCCGCAGTGAAAATGCGACTGGCCATGGCTCGCACTGGCTTGCTCGCTTTAGGTGCGACAGTGGAAACGTGGCTATTGTCTTGCTGTTTTATGCGCACAGAAAGACTCTTGCATCTTAATAACATTACGATTGAACTACTGCAGACACATGAACTGTTTTAGGGCTTTTTTGTACTTGCTTAGCTTATGAACGTATTTAAATGTTCCCACATATCTGAATTAAGTCTTGTAGCACTGTTTTATTAATCTGGTATAATACAAAAATTTGACATGACATTTCTTACGCAATTCACGTCTTGTCAGGGAAACGCATGTAGGGATATTTTACAGTTTGAACCCAAAAATGCCCAGTCTGTCAGATGAAGAAGAGCCGGAGTCAGAGATTCAATTAAATAAATAAAGTTTACTTAAGATACTTTGCAGTTTTATCAGCAGCTTCAACACTCGCAGTTCGAGTTTGTAGGCTGCTCCGCTTACAATCACAATTCAACAACAATTATTCTCTCACATAACATCATTATGTCATACATATAGGTGTTTTAACCTGATCGGTTAAAACACAGATAGACTTAGAACATATCCATGTGCGTGTGTACAATATCTCAACATCTCAAGCATGCAAACGTCAGACAGCCACTTCAGAGCTGACCTCAGACCTGTAAAATCAGGGACAAAGACACTCCAGGTAAACATTCCTAAATATTTTCTGAAATTAGGCAGTTTAACTTTTATTCATTAGTCAAAATCTTTTCAACGATTAAATACTGATTCAAATAATCTTATGAATGAAGTAACGAGAAAAAGGGTAAATGTTGATCCTTTCTGGGATGGATTTGGGGTGCTTTCACACCAGTGAATCGATTCGTTTGTTCTGAAACAGGAATTAAAATTGTTCCATTGTTGCTCTTTGTTCTTGGTGCCGTTCACTTTCACACGGCAAAGTTTCTAAACGGACCAAAATAGCTAAAACAAGTCACGTGTGAGTAAACACTCCTCACATTGGTCAGAGTTTCACGGTTTATTTTGAAGAGTCCCGCTCAGCTGTCGGGGGTGGTTTGGTGGTGTTTGACATGTTGACATGAAGAGCGAGGAGGGATGCGGTGGAGAGGGGTGATGAGAAGGGCGCACGGCGTATTTGAGGACTGGGAGGGAGACGTTCGATTTTCGGGAGATTATCGCTCGTTTGCGGGCATCCGGGAGTCTCTGTGCATTTGCGGGAGACTCCCGAAACTTCCGGGAGACTTGGGATGTCTGGAATGACCTCCCGCCCTACTCTCTCTTCATATAGCCGTATGCCATTACATATTCATGAAACACTGTGATATAACCGGGCTCAGATCGTATTGCTTTCTCACTACAATTGATCCGCTCCAGAGTTCGTTTCAATCG